>JAAGVU020000038.1:18485373-18496382 GCA_011763525.2 Mormyrus iriodes
TCAAATTATACTGTCACTATCACTCCCTCCATCCCAGTTGACAACTTTTATTTTTGCCACTATCCCACCCCGTCACGATCCAATGCAAAACTTTTACCGTTGCTCACCCCCACCTGATTAACCACACAATTTCAATACTGGTTCCCACCCACCAAACCCAAATGCCCATCCCAGGGTGGCATCGTGGTGACACTCCTGTCACGCACAGTGTCTGGGTGATGTTGAAAAGCTAAAAGCTGTGGATGCAGGATTCAATGTTTTTTATTCAATTTTTTCATTTTTATTTAAGAGCCAAAAGAAGAGAGGAATGGGGTGAAAATAGAGAACCCAAAAATAAACAGGGTCAAATAAATGAATATTATTAATATAATATTGGATCTCTGTGCTGACTGGAACCTAAGTATTCGCAAGTGAAGCCGTAAATAGCACGTTCCACTATATCTCACCGAGGACCTCACACCAACTTCCTGCTTCCAAATGATATCTGTGGACTATCCCGCAGTCTCACTGCCAAGCTGTTTGTCACGGTTCATTGACTTAGCACCATTCTGTTTTCCATATTTTTTTAAGACCGGGGTGTACGTCTTGCAGTGCTGGGGACCAGCTTAAAGCGCTCTGTTGTTGATAATTAGGACGGCTCTCACCCAAGGCGACAGGCCGCCCAGCGCACGTCGCCAGAATGGCCACGTTAGCCGATAATTGTCACCATGAAAACCCACAACAAAACAGTCGTATCTTCATTACATCCGTGACTGGAGGTGTTTAACGTTGTCTCAGAAGTTTAACGAGCAAGAAAACACAGCATACTAGAGGCCTCTGGGCAGCTTGAAAAATAACATTTAAAAAAGAATATTCCCTAGAAACAGAGGCTACCTTTATATGACTGCAAAAAACACAATGTTCCAACAGGTATTTTTTCCCCCCAGTTATTTCTAACAGGACATAAAACATTAACTAATTTTTAAATGGTGAAAAATGTTAGAAGCTCTTAATTTCTTAATTCGGAACATAATTCCCTTCTGAAGATTCTTCACACATGATACATCCATCAACTTACGAACTAGTGCAAGTTTTCCTATATATGGATGCAACTTCGGCATGCTGACCTCACCTCCGTCTTCTGCATTTCTGATTGGTGGAAGATTTAGACCCCCCCTAGGCTGCTCACCTGCCACCTGTCCCACATTTCTGCTTTCCCTGGGGCAGCTAAAATGAGTGCCATATGACATCTGTTCACCCCCACAGAGGGGCGCAGCACATTAGTACACATTAGGCAAACAGCCTGGATGGGACTCATCAGCAGCCCTGAAGGGGGCGCTCATTCCGGCCCAAGGGCATGAAATACAACAGTGTCTGCAGGATGATGTCCTCTCTACTCTAATGAGGCCTAATGTGAAGAGAGCCTCAACATCAGAGTCATCAGGGTGTTACATGCCAGAGAAGAATTCAAGTTTTCTGTTCAGAAATAATGCCATCATGCTTTATATGCGCATGTACATTGAAAAGCTTCTTTTTCTATATCCCATCATGCTCTCTTTTGAGACACACACATACTGCACAGGTGAAAGGGTAAGCCATTTATCCCACACTGCTGGAGCATTTTTCAGGCAAAGGATGGGATTTACACCAATAACCTTCTTATCATGGAAACTAACTGGCTGAGCCACAGACCTCTGTGTAAGCAGCGCGTGTGCAAGGACACATGGAGGCTAGCATGACTGATTTCCTGTTCCTCCTCCACCACTCAGCACAGTAATCGGTCTCCGGCTCCCTGCACTGAGCATCATCATTAAGGATCCCTCCAACGTAGCAAACGCCTCCTGGTTCACACGAGGCGTACGAGCACTAACAGCAACCGTCACCGTGCGGGGCCTCGCCATTTATCTTCCAGGAGCGCCAGCTGCTGCTCCGGACGGAATTACGGAATTTCATCTCACTCTCCATGTTGTCACCCAGAGATGAAAGTTTAATGAGGTCCAACTCGCCATGCAAGAGACAGCCTTTGTGGGATCGGACCTTATTTCCAGGAGATTAAAAATGTTCTACCATCAAAGAACTACAAAGTCACAGTGGAACTGGAGTCTTTGTCCGAGGGGTCAGCCATCAGGCCTCGGTGGCTCCTGTGTCTCTAAGAATCCACCAGCGGGGTCCTACACCAGCCGCCCCAAATCCACTGTGCATCAGTGCACAGGTTCCACATGCAATTAATACAAACCGAATCAATTATTTACAGCTTCGAGACAATACTCTGTGATAACACTCATTGCATAATGAATTTTCCGTCTCGCTGAAGATGGAAAAAAAAGAGAAAGAAAGAAAGGTGAAGTGGTATTTGTGAATCCTCCAAAAGGAGAGGATATATTAAGCTAGCCTTGGCAGTTTAATGGAGGGTGCTTGTTTCTAGATCTATGATTAAGAGGACGTGTGCATTATGGGAAAAACACATGGGATGCTGTATTGCCTGAGAAAACACACAATGTGAAAACAATGAGGTTTGCATTGACTGTAGTGACACCACAGCTAGTTGGGTGGCGCTCCAAGGAAGCCTGGGATCAATGCCCCGGCAGAGTCAGCACCACGGAGGGGGGGGGGGGGCACCCCCGGGAGTCCAGCCCCCAGAAATGACTACCAATGCCCCCGCAAAGATAATCACCCAAAGATACTAAAAAAGATCTTCTAAAACATTAATGGACTAGTGACGTGTGTTTCGCATTCTGTTGTGTATTGCTGCCCGAAAATTTTAAACCCCTTCACCGCTGGCGTCCTGGTTATACCATGCCCCCTCAGCCTATGGAACCCCTATGGAGGGTGCTCGTGGTGAGGCTACGGCTCGGCCGGGCAGCCTCCGGGGTTCCGTGTTGTAACGCGAGCCAGTTACCGCAAACCGATGGCCCCGCATGTAGCGCATGGGCGTGATCACGATAAAAGCGGGACACTGCGGGATTATCGGCTGCTAAATAATTCATCAGCGAAAAGGCTGCAGAGTCTCCTTCACATGAAACACGTCCTGCCTTATCCAGCAAAAAAGGAAAACGAGGGGATTCATTGAAAGCTTAAGTATGCCAAAACCATATAATAGAAGGGGGAAGGGTATAGGGGTTTAACATCACTCCTCCCGGGGAATCAGTCGTTGCAACTTTGCTGACTTTAGTAGCAGTTAGCGACAGGCTAGCAGGAGAAATCAGCATTTCCCCAGCGCCCTCTGTTACAAAGTTCTGTGGCTAATTTACATATCACATTTGCATCTCTATGTGAAACAAGTCCGGGGGGTGATATATCAGAACCAATATATCCAAAACTTATGAAAGTGGGCACCAGAAGGACTGTTTCCACTTGTTTTAGGTGAAAATTAAATTATGGAGGCTGTATTATTGAACGATCGCATAATTAACTAAGTGCTGAACCGGATCTTATGGAGACGCTCTGTAATTTGCGTCTGGATGTTCAAGTGGTAGTTTACATCACGCTGAGTTGTGCCAAGTAATCATTCATAAATTAATCAAAATCATATACTCATAGTTTGTTGTATTAAAAGTAATATAGTTTCTCGTTCATCCGTGCGTTCGCTGAGCTTCCACGAGAATGAAGCAAAAACGTGCCGCTGAGTTTAACGATAGGTATGTGTGCGATCTGAATGGTTTCATTTCGAAAATCGATTCTAGCATGTAAGTATCGACTTTTACCTGGTAATTTAAATATTTTTATCATCAGGCTTGGGATTTAAAAGAAAATCAGTGGTATTGTCCATCCCTATTTAAAGGAGACTACTCCCCCCCCCAATAGGGTGATGGAATGGCCGAATCTAGATCTCTGAAGTAGAGGGCGGAGCCTCCCGGGACTCACCGATTCGCAGAGACAGTGGGAGGCTGGAGGTGCTTCTCATCGCCATGACTACGAGGAGCAGAGGCGCCCAGGCTGCGAGCATCTTCTATGACTCCTCATGGGTCCTGCCCTGGGAGTCCCCCTATCACAGCCACCTGCGGGAAAGAGGCACACAGAGTGACTGGGAGAACTGGGAAGATGGGGCCACGGTTCCCAGAATGACTCCCAATCCATTCCCCTGCAACACCTCATTTCAACTTGCCACTGTTACTGCAATTAAACTGCATTTAAACCCCTTCATAATGCACTACATATAATTATACACATTTAGCATCCCAGTTGGCATCCCAGTCCTGCCCAGTTTTCCCAGCAGAAACATTTAGCATGTTATGATTATTACATTTGCGCAGTTAATTATACAGCATGTCAGCACAGTCACTTTGTAATAATACACGTCCCATACGGTGTCATTATGCATTAAGACATTTACGGAGAGCGAGCATCTTAGGCCTAATATCACAGTCACGGGTCACTCGTAAGCATTATTCATTATTCATCGAACAACCCACATCATTACAGTTTACCAGCCATTGGCACCAGTCACTTTATGCATCAGTCGCACATAACAAATGGAAGCACTGCATTACACTGTCCCTTATACACCATTTTTTTAAATCCATTGATTTTCTGCTTTAACCTGCTAACAGTGAGACTCACTGCACAGCCAAGGCTGAAAGTCGCACTACTTGTACAGCACATTTGTTTATTTATGCAGGTATCTTATGCGTAAAGCCATTTTCAAAGTCTCGGACGGACACCATTTCATTTCATTGTGCCTGCATACTTTGAAGTGACAATAAAGTTCAACTAGACTTGACTCGATTATTCATAGCGCACCTTGGAAAGCACCGGAACCTGCGCGAGAGGCTAGTGCATCGGTGTTATGAGAGGAGGGCGTTAGAGGCTCTCGCTCGCCTACACAGGAGGGCTGCATCTTATTCAGGGTCTGAGAAGAGCTTCAGCTCCTTCAAAAGCCTGTTGCACGCTCTCTTGCAACCGAATTGGTTTTCACGCCAGAAAAGAGAGACTTTGTAGCTTCACCGCGGCTAACGGCGAATGACCTCGCACAATAACAGCCATGTTTTTTTTTTTTTTTTTTTACCCTGAGAAGATTGTGTGTATGTTGCTGCACTTTCAGACTACTTCACTTAATCTTCCGCCTACACACGCGCTCAGGGACGCCGGCCGGCTCCTTTAGCTCTTCCGGCCGTCCGCTGCCGGGTCCCAACGATGGCCATGACACTTTTTTCACAGCTTAAAAAAACATCACAATTATGTACATGCACGGCAATCCGCTTAAGCGAGATTACGGAGGATGGATGGTGGCACCTTTCCGTAGATGATGAATGCCAGCCCCCTAGAGGGTAACATAACTGAAACAGAGAAGCATGTCAGGATGCTGACTAAACTCCACCTTCTTCCAAGACCTAGAACTGCCCTGGGACTAAGCACTGGCTGTTTGATCCAGTTCACACTGTAACGTGTTATTAAATTACTCCTAATATGTTCACATTTGTTCAGCTGGTGGCAAGCAACAGAATGTGGCAGAAAGTGACACATCCCCTGCTGAGGACTGGCTTAAACAGCTCTTTAGAGCTCCTGGGAGTTTGAAGAGGAGGGAATCTGAACAGCATGCTGGGAAAAATTCTCCACCCAGGGACACTCCAGGCCATGTTGTTCCTCGCCATCCCCAGCACTTCAGACACGTCCTTCATTGCATGTCCGTGACATCATCATTACGCTCCTGCAGGCCACAGGCCTGATGTTCATTTACTTAATACTCTGTATTAACAGTAATTCTCTGTAGATTGTTTTGCTTAGAAAATCAAATTTAAAAACCTAGACCGTAAAAGTGTAACAAAACTTTTTACTCTTTGTAGGGATAGAGTGTGGCTCAGGATGCTAAGGTATAACCAGAAGGTCGTAGGTTCACATCCCAAGGTAAGCAGAGTGATTTCACCACTGGTCCCCTGAACAAGGCTTTTAACCCTCAATTGCTCCTGTGACTGTCTGACCCCATACTGGCTACATCACTTTGGATAAACGCGTCTGCTAAATGAATAAAATAAAATAAGAAAACTCATAATTCTTCTTCCTGTCCCAAGGTGACATTAACTTAATTCCACATGCAAAGCCACCATACACGCAAGGGCAGAGGACAAAGACGGGACAGTAAGGAGCAGATTGCCTCTGTGGTGTAAACAGCTGGCATCAAGCCCCCCCGCCCCCACTGGCTCATTAATGAAGTGCTTATGGCCTGACCACACTTTCAACCTCCCTGGGAAAGACCAGCGTGGGGGGCGGGGAGTTCAGGACAGTCTGAGTGTATTACTGCCACGTGCAGAAGACAGAAACAAAGAAAAAAAACCTTGCTCCAGGTGCCTCACATTCCGCTCCATCCTGGGATGCCACCCCTCCCTTCTGGGTCACATGGCCTACATCCATTACCGTGACAACTCCGGTAGACACACGAGCACAAAGCTCCGGTCACCAACCTTAACGACACAGGCTAAACGACCCCCGGACAATACAGGAAGTGCTGAGAGTGGGGGATGGTGGTGTCAGGCCTGGTTCGCAGGCTCGTGAAAGACATCGTGAATTAAATCCTCTGGCATGTGGATCTCACCAGCTGCAGAAGAAGAATAGCTAAATACATCTCCGGAGCGATGTTTCAAAACAGAAGCAGGTGTGATGAAAAGGCAGTGTAAAATGCCGTGACCCAACCATAATCACAGAGCAATCTCCTCAGTTACCTATACATTACTCAAGTACGCCTTTAAAAACGCTACAAAAATAATTATGTTACAATTACTTAACTAATTAGCGCAGTCCTTTTCATTGTTATGTTAGGGCTATTAATACAGTTTCAAGATCAGGTAGAAAAAATGAGTAATCTTTCCATCCATCTTCTGAAAGCACCATTCCAGTAATGGAGGAGGCGATCTGTAGCCATTCCCTGGCAAAAATGAGCATATGAGGGTCAGTAGTCCAGCGGTCAAACACGGTTGGACTAAAATAATTTGTGTCTTTTTGGACCTTAAGAGAGGTTCAATCCCAGAGCGTGTGCAAAATCCCCACTCAAACAGAGCTGGTACTGGGTTCTAACCTTTCGCAAATGGCTTTGCAAGAGGACAGTAGTACTCTCCAGATGTACAGTCCTAAAACAGCACATGTCTCCATAGGTTTGCTTTTATAAATCTACCTAATTAGACCCCATGTGTTTGTATAGTCTACCCAAACACAAACAGGCCAAATCCATTACTTAGTAACTATATCTGTACGCTCTTAGGAGAATTAAAGCATTTTACAGAACATCATTAAACTTCATTTATATAACAGGTCGATTCAGGCGTTAAGTGTTAAGGGCAGACATGGTGTAGTCAACAGCTCTCCACTCATTCTGCTTTTAACATTTGCCCTGACTCACCGGTACACATACACATGGCGTGTTTAAAGAAACAGCCACATTCTCTGCTCATTGCTGACCTGCACGACCTACCATTAAACCACTTTAACGTGTCATGCGAGTCTGCCATCATCAAAATGGGTAAACCAACCTGTCACGGTAATCAGATTAATTGGCCAACCGATTCCTTCCTGGGCGCTCAGTAAGAAAAGGGAATTTCCTGGGAAGGAAATTCCAAGAGAAGGGCAATACACATGGAGAGAAAGATGTCCTCTGAATTCTCCATGCCTCAGAGTGATGCATCCGAGGCCCCCGCCAGCGAGGGGCTGGTGTGTCCATCCAGAACTCGACCTCCTGGGGAACATACGAGCTGAGCTATGCACTCGGTGATAGCCACCTCGCAGATGTGGGCCATCTGTCAGAGTCTCACTATATTTTGGACACCACAATTTATGGCTGACGGAAGATTCCGGGTGCTTCTGGAAGGGTGGTAGGACTGAAGCAACACTTCACTTGAGGGCTACAAAAGGATTTAACATATTATAGAATAGAATAGTGTTACCTTACTCATCCCCATGGGGACACTGGGTAGTTTTCATGCATCCTATCTTGCTCTCCATAACAGCGACGTTTTGGGGCAAAAGCATAGGGTCACCCAGCATATAGCATAGATATCTGTGTTAAGGTCCTTGCTCAAGGACTCAATGAGGATATGATCATTCTGCCAGCTACAGGATTTGAATTGCGAATTATTGCAAAATTTCTCTGTGATAGCTGCGTTCACGGTTAGCTTTCATGCAATGGAGCCGTCTCAAATAAGTGGGCAGAATTTCCATTTAGGAAGAGAGTAGAAAACATCTTCACCAGTGTATTTATTAAAACACCCTTAAATATTCAGCAGTAGAATTACCCCCAGTGGTCTGCGGCAAACAGGATAACTAGCATTACGGTACACTTTAGCGATTTCGCATTTCACTCTTCAAACGTTTGGCCTTTGAACGGTTGGTAAAGCAGCGGAAATATCAGCCCAGTCACTCTCCATCCATCTATCAAAATGCCATTTCCAAATCGTTCTTCAAAGTTTATTAAAAATCGCCTCTTAAATCTGAAATGTCAATGAAATATTCCCCTTTTATTAACCTGTATCCATACTGATCTGGCAACCATGAGAAATGCAGGACCCCCCCCCCGAGGAATCAACCAGCTGCCTCCTCCAGAGTCACCCTAGGAGATTTGCCTGCCAGGGGGGTCTCATGCAGCCTAGAGTTTGGTGCACTTCTCACGATTCTGTGTCTAAATCCTGCGGAGGCAGTAAACTTTTCTGTGTTGACACTCTCCTGACATGGTGAAAGAATGTCACCTGGCCGTGCCTGGCCCCCACCAGGAAGGAAAATTACCCCCTCAATGAACATGTGACTCATTCAATCACTTTCTATACCTGCTTGTCCTATACAGCGCGAGGGTCCAGGGTCTGTCCTGAAAGCTATGGGCATAAGGCAGGAAATAAGCCAGGACGGGGCATCAACCCATCTCAGGGGACACACGCACACCACTTACACACACATTCTCACCAATGAACAGTTTGGTAACTCCAATTCACTTCAGCATGTTTTTGGACTGTGAGGGGGTAAACCGGAGTACCCGGAGACAACCCCACGATGACACAAGAAAAACATGCAAACTCCACACATTCAGAGCCAGGGAGGGAAATTGAACCCTGTAACATGACTCTGAAAGAATGAATATATAACTGCATTTTCGCATCGTAGTGACTTTCCACAGACCAAGGTGTGAACGTCACAGGACACACGCTGGCATCGCCAACGCTCCCGACACCGCGGGAGAGAGACCTCCTCACCACGCAAGGTTGACTCCCCCCCTTGCCAGACCTGACAGTCTCTGGTTTCCGTATAAAAATGCAGGGAGGCGTTGTTTTTGTAGGCGTTTGGGTCAGGCTGCCGCCAGTGGGGGGGCGGACCCGTTTAATCCCTGCCCGTGGAATCGAAAACTCCTGGGCTCGCTGGCGAACTCGCCTGCTGGTTTGCGAGACCTGACTTCATGAGCAATAACGCTCACCGTCTGCCTCCGACGCTTACCACGGCGCCGTTCCATCACCTTCCACACGCACATTTCCCTTAGAAACGCTGTTTCCTTGGTTACCCCGATCGTGGGCATTTCAGACGATTGCTGCGAGCGAAGTTCATCCCGATATCGGGCTGGGCGTTAATACGCAGCAGCGAGGCAATAACGCATAACTTCACAGTTCCTTGAGATGATGCCTGCATATGATGAAACTGATGACAATCTATAACTAGAATTTTCATTTTGAATAAATCGATTGTTCGTGCGACTTTCAATGGGGATTCTAGGATTTTTTAAAGTGGGGAGCATAAGAGGGGCCATAATTTATACAGATGTGCCAACCTTATCATTAGCCTGGAGTGGCAGGGGAGGGGGCACTCCAGGGCCCAATCAGCTTTCAGCTGGGGTAAGTGTCCTTGCCTGGTATATGCACCGGACACTGAGAGTAAATATTTGTAAATCATTTTGGACCCATGGTGGAGTCTAAGTTGTAACTATTTCACTCCAAGCTGACCCGGTACCTTACTGCTAGAAATAAGGACGACACACAGGATGCAGGAAAATGGATTTTAAAAGGATCTCTAAGGCTTTTGACAAAAAAGAGGTGTACAGTAATGAGCATTGGCCTTGTCAAAGTCCATTAAGCAATTATAAGCATATTTAAAAAAAATTAGCCAAACTCAATTTTAGTCCAGAGAGGTTCTTAATCCATTAATGACATTTTTATGGATATTGATTTTATTAACATTCCTCATTTCTGATTTAGATTGTCGGCTAAAGAACAGAAAGAAATTAAACATACACAATTCACATCCTTATTGCCAAGGGATCCAAGAAAAAGAAGGAATGAGGTCCTGTAGTAACTAAAGCTTATAATTTCAGTTTTCCAACTGAGATCTGTGCCGAGATAATTGGTTTATGGGTTAAACCTTGCACAAAATCTGCTGTCTGAACTGGTTTTAATGAGATTTTATTAAAACGTGGAATTTTCTTCAGTTTTTTCTGTGTATTTCCACTCATTATTCCTTTATGTGGCAGCTGCATGCTGAGCATGAAAGGGAAGGCAAACTGACCTTTTTTAAACCAGTAATTCAGAAGTGAGAGCTGTAATAAAATTTGATACTTGCCAGTCATCTTGCATGACAAAAAAACAATACCTGAATTCTGATGTAACCACAAATAGCTACACAGAGGTTTAAAACATCAAGACAATGATGTAGAAGACTTTGATATTGAAGGGGACACAAACTTTATAATTTATATACAAAGGTGTATTTATTGGGGGAGCAGGGTGAATGAAGGCAAATTACATTTTGGGGGGTGTACATCCCCCGCAGTTCCTATGCCGCTGTCAAGACACTTCTTTAAAGCCATTCTCGAAAAGCACTCCATATCTGGCAGGAAAAAGCAGTACATTTAAGCCTGACTTAAAAGCAGAAATAAGATCCGAATAAGTATTGTAATATCTGTCAGTCCCCATGTATTCTAGAACCTTCAGTTGAACCTGTGTGAACCTTGAGTTCACACAGCGCTGCATATCTTTCAGACATTTTCAGACACACACACACACACACACACACACACACACACACGCACACACACACTCCATTTCACACTCTGCCCTTTCCAGTCATAATTC
>JAAGVU020000038.1:18496482-18510687 GCA_011763525.2 Mormyrus iriodes
ACACACACACACACACACACACACACACACGCACACACACACTCCATTTCACACTCTGCCCTTTCCAGTCATAATTCAGGTATCCAAGGCTTCTAAGGACAGTGGGCTCTGGAGGGCCCCAGAAGAGATAAGAATGGACAGGAGACACAAGGGACAGGTCCGTGGGAGCTGGGATGCCCACTCATCTTCTCCGTTGTGATTAAACCTGCACTGTGGAATTCCCAGCAGCTGGGCATAGAGAGCACAGGGCTGGGGGGAGGGGGGGCAATCGAGAAATCGATTAGCCAGCTCAGAGCAGAGCTCTGTGCACAGTGACCAGAGAGAGAGAGAGCGAGACAGAGAGAGAGAGAGATGCTTGAGGAAGGACTTTTCTGCCAAATGTCACCCCCCCACCCCCAAGCCTGTCCTCGTCCAAAAAAGGGCACACACTCATTTCTGAGACCTGACATGCTTCGTGTTCTTTTCACCGGCTTCATCGCTTGTCACCTGCCTAAAACATAGATGAGTGTTGCCACTTTTTTCTCCCACACAGTCCATGCAAGAGCCCTAACCATTAAAAAAAAAATACATCTCTTTGGGAACAAAATAAATCAAAGCAGAAATGTCATCGATTCCAGTAATTCTAATTGGCGTTTCCTTAGTGGCCCGCTGCATAATTTTGACCTCTTCCGCAGAATTCTAAATCCAGTCGAATGTTTCAGATCAATTACCCATGATGAACAGTTTCAGTCAGCTGTCAGAAAGGGAGGGGGGCTTTTGCCCGTAACAAGCAGCGGAGAACATTAGGTCGGTTATCACAACAGCGGCCAACGACATCATCCTGTTCGTTATGCTGTGTTCATGCGCTGACAGCCTCCAAATGGCTCTTAAAAAACACGTTTGAAAAGGGCCCAGTTGCACAGACAAATCTTTTGGATTTGAAAAACTGACATTAGAATGATGTTGTAAAAATGCTGAAGTAATTAGCTATCAGCGATTCCATTTCAAATAATTGTTGAGTATACTGCTGTTCCCCCACAATAACCGCACCCCACAAGACCCTCTTATTTATGCAGCCCCTCCCCCCCTCCACCAAACATCACTCTCAGCCCAGAATTTCAAATTGAAAAAGACCATAAATAAAAAATCATGGAAGATGCTGGTGAAGAAAATGCCTCCAACTGATCCTTGTGCAGCAAACTGGGCTGTGGTAATCAGGGATTACCGCTGCCTGCTTCTGTTTCATTTTATTACTTAGTGGACCAGAAGCATAACTAAAAAAGAAAAACAAAGTGACAACTAACTAGCATCAACTCAACCTCAACTCAATGCTTAAGAATAATATTCACTTCACTTGCTCTGGTAATTTTCCACTGAAAAAGCGACTTACATATAGTGGATAACATCCACATAATTATCATTAGATCTGCTTCTTCCACAATCAGCCACTTGTGTTAAATGGCCCATTGTACTTGTGTGTTTATTCAGTTTTAAACAGTTTAATTTAGTGTCACTGTCACTGGGACAGGGGTTGCTTTCAAACGAATGCACTGACACGGACTAATTTGTACGTTTATGCACATTTAAAAGGCGGCGCTTTCGTAATTAAATGCTCGCCAATTTGCAGAAACCGCACAGCCTCAGGGACGAGAAGATGCCATGGATGAAGATGACATCAATCAAGTATAAACCCAAGACATACTCAGTCTTTGTTAAACTGCACAAGAAAGCCCCCATTAGCTTTAGGGTTTTCCAGAAAATTAACAACGTGCTCACCTGTTATGCTCTCTTAGGGATGTCCTAAAACAAACTGATCTTGGTGCTAATCAAACAGCCCCTGGAACTTTTGTGCTGTGCTGTGAGATCGCACACAAAAGGAAACATCTTCTTCACAAGTTTTAATGAAATTATGCTTCATTTGCCATTTACGCTAATACGATTGCGGGTACACTTCTTTTCACCTTACCCATAATGCTCTCCTGTGAGACATACACACACTCAATGTTTGGCATTTCAGATCCAGAAGCTACAAATCCAGACCAAGATTTTGTTTCTACCAACCAGCTGAGCGTAAAGAGTCACAGTCACTGAAACTCAACTTGTCGGTAGAAACAAAATCTTGGTCTGAATTTGGAGCTTCTGTACCCAAATTGCTCAATACTGCCTATACAGCTGAAAATGAACAGCACAGCCATTTCTCTGGCACCCCTGGAGGATTTCAGGGGTTTAAGGTCCTTGCTCAGGGGCCCAAAGGATAAGCGTCTATTCAGTCAAGGCTCAAACTGGCGACTTTCTGATCACAGGTACAGAAGCCTAACCTACTGAGCTACATATTACCAGACATGCGTAATTCAAGTCCAGAGAGTAAAAATAAAGACCGGGATTTTGTTTCAACCAACCAGTTGTGTACTCTGTGACTGTGACTCTATGCTCAACTGGTAGGTTGAAACAAAATCCTGGTCTGGACTTTGACTCCATGGACCTGAATTACTCACTTCTGTACACCATCCCCTAGAGAGGCAAGTTTTATGCCATATCAGCCTAGGGAAGCCCAGCCATGCCACATTAGGGGCGGGGCGTCGTGGCCGTGTGCTGACTGCCAGGTGGTCGCTCTCCATGGTGCTGCAAAGCCCTCCTGCCAGTCAGCCAGAGTAGCAAGCGTCTGCATCCCAGAGATGCAGCCTTACAGCTTTTAAATGCAACACACCAATGCCATCACCCTAAACAGAGGACTCCTTTGATTCATTGCATTCCAGGCAATGCTTATTTTACATCTGGCTGGCAGTACAACATGAAAGTGAGTTTAATTACAAAATATCCCTTATTATGCTGTTTAGAGTGACACTGGAATGTGTACAGGAAACAATTATACCTGGGCCAATCTACATTTAAATCAGCATAATAGACTGATCACTAGGGAAGACAGTGACTTAACACTTTTGCTTTGGTTGCAAAATACAAAGAAGCAACAAAGACAGTGTGCAGCCATTTGCACCAACTCAGTCACAAAAGCACTTTGTGGTAAACGAAATGGGACTGACTGATTGATTTTATTCAGGTCGCTGCAGTGCTAAACCTTAGCCAGCACAGAGTTCAGGCTGCCAAACGCTTCAGCGGTACCGGCATCTGGGAGGCCGACTCACAAGGACCCCAGACCCGATAAAGGCCCCGCTTTCATGAAGACATCAGGCTTACTAGCTAGGCTAAGACCAGCATCTCCCTAAGGGAGCTTACCATCTGGTTTATCTGCATATTACCCCCTCCTACAAATCTACGGAACAGAATACAAAACTGCACCTTGGGAGTCGTGGAAGTAACATGATCACATGACACCTTAGTAAGGTGGTCACATCACACTCGTGGAGATTATATGCACAGAGAAGCAGAACCATGTGATTGCAACCACTGCATTTACAATGATTTATTTAGCTGGCGCTTTTATCCAAAGCGACATACAGCTGAGAGAGCAGGGTCACACAGTCCCTGGAGCAGTTGGGGTTAAGGGTCTAGATCAAGGGCCCAAGCCAGCACAGAGACACACACCTATCCCAAAACATGGGCCATGCAGGTTTTGAACCCCTAACCTTTTGCATTCTAAGTGTAAGTCATATCCCTGAGATAACTAGCCAATCACCGCACATGGGTAACCAGAGTCGAGGGCTCACTATTGTACATATAATAAGCAGTGAGTGCTTTATACCACTTATTGTAAGTGGTGCCAAGTGGACCTGGAAATGTTTTAGTAGGGCTGCGTGTATAGTAAAGAAACCCTGGGCCCCCATCTTCCTTTCCAAAGCCCCCCGCTGCCCTGGTGTGTACCCAAATAGCGCTCATTAATTTCAGACAAGTGCGAGCAACAGGTGGGCATGCAAGGCAAAGCCGGGGTTCTCCGACCTTTATCGCGCTCCCGCGTGGGCCCCAGCTCCCGCTAACCGCGACACAAGCCGCACTAGTAAAATAATCAAGCAATAAATAAGCCACTAATGACATCCTAGTGCGATGCTGTTCCTCTGGCAGTGCTGCCACCCATCACTGCTGCCAAAACCGTTGATAGAGATTTTAGACATTTTCAGTAGCACCACCTTAAATAATCTGTGCCTTCACTGGTAATCTGAACCCTGCGGTTTAAGGTGGTCCTAAGGACAATTACACACATATGAGAGATCAAAGGGTTAGGGTTAGGGAAGCTAATAAAACACTTATAGGATATTTTTTCATCTCGTGCCGTGGTGTAAATAAGCAAGTGTATGCCTGTATGCTTTTAGTTTTTTTAATCCATCTTCAATCAGGGTAGCTCCCACTACTGATTTTCAGAAACGTCAGAAACAGCGCCCCCTTATAGTCTCCCGAAACAGTGCAGTGCGATCCAAACACCCCGCCGGGGCATGTGCACTGGGGCTGTTTTTCATGCACAAATAAAATCCCCAACAGATGTTACCAAATCTTTCCCTGCCACACAAGGAGCAAATCTTACAATATATATATACAGAGAACAGCACATTCATCTGTTTCAGAGCCCGGCATTGGAAGCCTAATTGGGTCAATTAATCAATTTGATAGACCTATAGTATGCTCTGGAATGTGATTTTCTGTGGTGGGGGGGGGGTACTGGGGACTGGGACAGCTATGAGGCTTAGCTACACGAACGATGATAAACTCCTGCTCCAGACAGCTCAAGTAGGATGTGCGGTAAAATCTGGCTGGTGTTACGCCGTCTGGGTAAATGGCCGTATAAAGACAGGCAACAGTAGGTTTTTGGCAGCTGTTGGCTGCACAAGCGCGATTAGGTGTGCAGCTGTAGGTGTGCTGTTGTACGGGACTTTTACGACCAAGCCGCACCTGGGGACTGGGATTAACGACCCAGAAAGTCATCCTTGGTGTTTCCACTTCCCCCTTGAAACTACGTATATTTGCTGAGACAAACCCACTGATAAGAAACAAATTGCTTATGCAGATAGTGTTTTTAAACGTCGTTACCGAACTGACATGCACAGCATGTCATGGACTCAATTGCCTCAATAGCCATTTCACAGTAGTTAGAACCTGTGCCTACAAATGAGATCAATGTATCCAAAAAATAATTAAAAAAAAAAATGCTGAGATTGTGAATATGGGGAAAGATTGTGTGCGTGGGGGGGTATTTATTAACAGGATGTGAACGACTGTAAATCAGATATACACACAAACGAGCCAATCCACTGGCAGTAAATCAGAGCCGTCAGCTGCCTGATTGGACCGTAGCGTTAGCCGCAGCATGTGTGGTGTCAGGCCATCGCTCATCAGGTCGCTTAGCTTATGGGAAAGGTTACCCTGATTAAAACTCGTTATCCCATCAGCAGAAATGCAAGCGCAAAATCTCCCCGCTGTGCTGGTGAGTGGTAATTGATTTCATGTGGTCAAGGTGCCGCATCTCGCTGAGAGAGTACTTCCAACTAGTGGCTGCATAATAAATTCACACTCGCATGCATGCATCCATCCATCCATTCTTCCACACCAAGATTATTGCTCTGCACTCACCTAGTCCCTCATTATGACCTCCATCCATCCATTTTCCGTATCCACTTATCCCATTTGGGTTCACGTGGGGGTCCGGAGCCTATCCCGGAAGCTGTCGGCGCAAGGCAGGGGAAAACCCAGGATGAGGTGCCAACCCATCGCAGGGCACACTCCATTCACACACACATGCACACCTACGGGCAATTTGGCAACTGCAATCAGCCTCAGCATGTTTTTGGACTGTGGGGGGAAACTGGAGCACCCGTAGGAAACCACACAACGACACAGGGAGAACATGCAAACTCCACACACATGGAACCCTGGTGGAAACTTGAACCCTGATCCCAGAGGTGTGAGGCGACAGTGCTAACCCTCATTATGACCTATATATATCAATTACTGACTTGACTCGCATTGGTTTGCAAAGTAGAGAAAAATGTAGGGATATCTGGACGGTAGTGTGAAATATTGCAGAGACAAGACAGGCCTACACTTTATACTGTCTTAATTTAATGTTACACATGACCCACCATGGCATTACAATATTTTTACAATACGTTTTTTTTTTGCCATAGAAATCTTGAAAATTCACCTGACCCAAACTGTATCTCCAGCATGTCTCTGTACTATTAGACTTATTTTTACATCAGTGCTCCAGGCTTGGGAATTTCACACACCTAAAAACTAACATTAACAGCTATCCAGTCTGAGCTATTAAAAATGTATTTTTAAAAATCCTGCATGGTCCTTTAGGGGGCAGGGCGAGCCAGTGATACGGCGTGATCCCGCCAGCACAGTATGAACCTATCCAGCGAGGATCTCATTAGGCCATTTAATAGTTGCACTTGATTGATAACATCTTGCTGGTAAAATTACGTTGTTTGCAATATCTGTAAGATAAGATATTTGACAAGGCCTTCACAGTAACATCAAAATCTTGACGTTTATTGCACGTATAACTCCCTATGTCCCAAAAAAAAAAATGCAGTCGTCAGCCATAAGTAAGCCTATTAATGAAGCGTTGAAAATCTCCCACAGTAATTTTTGGAAAGATCAGATAACGATCCTTTTTAATTATGTTTTTGATCTCGCGTTCCGTTTCTGACACGAGTGTTTACCGTTGGCAAATGTTAATTTGATAAATCTGCATTCTGCTTATCTGCAAACAGCAGAAACAGGTGCGTCAAAACTGAATGTGTAAGACACACGTTTTGGCCTTGGTTTGCCCCTCGCTGTCATTGTCAAGTCAGAATCGCAGATTTTCGCATTAGGGCCTACGCTGGTGTAAGATGCGGGAAATGGACCCCCCAGGGCAAGGCAAAGTCAGGCAGCTTTTCAGTTATCAGTCTGTATTCCTTAACTGTTTACTAGTTTAGGGTTATGGTGAACCAGGAGCTCCTCTCAGAAAGAAAAGGGCACAAGACAGGAGACACGCTGGACAAAATATCAGTCTTTCACAGGGTACACACCATCAAACACTATGTGTGCCAAATTCACCTCATTGCCTGATTTTGGCCTCTTGGAGGAAACAACAGGAAGTTCTAGAACAGTGTTACCCAACTCAGTCCTTCGGCACCCCTAGACAGTCTACATTTTAGCTCCCAGCCAGTCAAGAGCACTAAATACCAGGTACAGGTGCCTTAGGAGCTGGGAGGAAGCAAAAATGTGGACTGTCTGGGGGTCCCCATGAACTGGGCTGAGAAATGCAGTGCTAGAGAAAACCCACGAGGACCTGGGGAGAGCATGCAAACTCCACACACACAGGGAATTAGGGGCATGAATCAGACCCCCAACCCTGGAAGTATGAGGCTGCTATGCTCCCCACTGAGCCAGCACACTGCCTCCATGCAGTCACCTGTGCCTAATTACCAATAATATAAAACACTTCTCTTTAGTTTATAAGCCCCAGGCATCGTTATCTGCTCCTGGTTGCATCCCTTCCCAAGACCCGATGTCTTGTCTTTTTTTTATTCTTTTTTCCTGTGTTTTCTTTGTGTTAGACTCAGAATGGCTGTTTTTTTCATTCTTCTTCCTACTCTTTCGTTTAACAAGTATCCAAATAAACCACTATTCTGTCATATAGGTTAGTTTACGCTTCCAAATCTAAATCTTGCACTTCCCAGCTGGGAAGGGACATATACTATTAACGTTCTCTGTGATTGACTCATTAAAGCTTTTTTTTTTAAGAAATATGGTGCAATTCTTGTGGTTTGTGCAACACCTCCTGACAGCCTACCAGCTCTCCTTATTAAAAGCAGCGGCAGTTCCGCTCAGGTCTATTAATATGCAAAAAAGGGTTGATTCCCTGGCAGCCAATCAGGTACAGGCCTTCACGCGGAGTCACTGGCGCATGCCAAGGCAATTGCTGAGAATTCCCCGAACGCCAGAGAGGTGAGGCACCAGAGGCCTCCCACGCCCGTGCTGCCAGTGAGGCCCATCTGTGGGGAAATTGGATTTCACAGGTACAGTGCCACGCTCACGTGTTACTAAGAGGGTGGACAAACGGCATGCTAATCGAACTGAAACACCCTGAGATTGAAGGGTCATGATTCTGTTTTGCTGCCTTTCACCACGGTGGTCCACCTCCCAGAGGAGTCTTGTATGGGTCTCAGGTCTAACAACAGCAGGACAGTCAAATTTGAATTTTTTTACCTGTGCCAGTCTTTCCAAGCCAGAATAAAGTATCTGACCACACTTTCAGATTCCATCTAGAGAAAAGCACTTGACCTTTTATTGGGAAAGATCTTAAGGTGCAGCCATGGAGAGAATGCTATAACGGAGACTCAGGGGAATTCTTTTTTGCATAGAGCATTTGCCATTTATTTTTCCTTCAGTATGAGGGGGAAAAACCTGTGTTTTGTAGCTCATGTGGTATGCACAGCATAAATAGTCCTTCCAGCATTCCAGATAGTATAATGTGCCAGAAGTGTTTAGTCATAGCAGAGGTGGAGGACAGTGCCTTAGTGGAGATTAAGCAGATTGGGGGATTTTTCGATATGGCTCAATCAGAGCACACAGCCAGTTTAGATCTGGCTGTAGTACCTCCTGCCGCGACTGTCTCCAGTCCGGCGCCAGCACCAGCAGCCAGCACATGCACGCCCTGGGTCACAGTCAGATGTGGTCCAAGGAGTTCTAGGCCGAGAGCTCCTGCACGCCAGTCAGCTTTTGCGCTTAGCAACAGGTTCTCTGCTCTCGGCAGTATGTCTGCCGGAGAGGAAAAGGTGCTTACAATTCGAGATTCGATAGTTAGAAAACTTAAGAGTTTGTAACGATCTAGAAGCAGCAGTTTCAGAAATATAATAATAATAGATACTTTCATTGATCCCTGTGGGGTAATTTGCTTTACAGCTTCGGTGAGAGTAAGCTTTCCACAAAGGGCAGCCACCTGTTGCAGCGCCTAGGAAGCTGGGGGTTAAGGGCCTTCAGAGACCCTCAGACATGCCATGGCTGGGTTTGATCCAGTAACCTTCTGATGACAGACACAGAGACTTAGCCCATTGGGCTACACGCGGCCTCCCTGAGGGTACGGTTTCCAACATCGAGTTGAAATTGGAATCCCTACCCAGCAATAAAGTCTCCACCTTGGTTGTTCACGCTGGAACTAATGATATAAAGTCCCAACAATCCGAGGCATTAAAGAGGAGCTTCATTTCTATGTGTGCGAAAGCTAAAACAAAATGCTGGAATCTAATTGTCTCTGGTCCCTAACTAACTCTCTATAGAGCTCACTCTTTAGGAAACAAATCATTTCTTGTCAATGACATGGTGATTGAAACTGGCGTGGACCTGTGTTTTTTTAACAGACACCTGGCTCAGACCCACAGACACTATTCCTCTTGTGGAAGCCTCACCTGATTTTTTGTACTATTTTACAATATTTGAAGCAATGATTATTCAAATGGTTAGTCATTAACTTTGAGGATATTTAATATGCGGAGATGTCAATATACATGTGAGCATATAGACTAATGCCTTCAGCAAGAATTTCCTGTCCATCCTCGACGCTGTTGAATGTTACCAGTACATAAAACAACCAAGGCATGTGCACAATCATATTTTAGACTTGATTATCACTTAATGGGATTAATGTCCATCATGAATCTGTCTGTCCATTGAATAAATCCTTCTCTGACCATTGTCTAATCACCTTCATGATTCAGCCACCCTCTTTTACTATGGCGGAGAAGATTATTATGACACATCACCTAAATGATAGAAATTTATTAATACAGTAAGTAATGTGAACTTCATATCTAGTACAAATGTCAACAAAGTCACACGACTTTAATACAATGGTTAGTCAAATTTTGGATTAAATGGCACCTTTGAAAAATAAAGTTGTCAAAACCACCAGATATTCCCCATGGTTTGATAATCATACACTCTCTTATAAACAGGAGTGCCACAGATTGGAGCTCAAATGGAAATCTACGAGTTTAGAGGTGTTCAGGTCGGCATGGTCCGAAGCCTACAACAATACAAGCAAGCCCTACATACGGTGTATTCAGCCAATTACTCTAAACGTATTGATCACAATAGAAATAACCCTTGCAACCTTTTTAAGACAATAGCCTATCTAACAAAAACGCTGAACCTCTGCTACAAAGTAATATTGATAGTGAACATTTTATAGACTTCTTTACCGATAAAATTACAAACATTATACTCAAACATGTTCGAAAGGCTCACAAATAACTCCGATGCAAACCACGTGCACAGTCACTTAATGTATTGGAATTAGTCAATGAACAAGAGTTACAACACTAATAACTAAAACGAAACCGACCACTTGTCCACTAGGTCCAGCCCCCATCCAACTTCTTAAAGAATCTCTGGGAGTTCTAGCAAGACCTATAACTGCCATAATGAATGTGTCCTTTTCTTCAGGCGATGTGCTTGACCAATTTAAAGTAGCAGTAAACAGACCACTACTGAAGAAACCAAGTTTGTATCCACAGGAGCTCAGTAATCCAATGTACCATTTTTGTCCAAAGTTCTGGAGAAGATAGTCGCTGCTCAACTTCAGTCATACTTGGAGACACACAACATACTGGCTTAATTTCAGTGAGGCTTCTGGCCAGGACACAGTACTGAAACTGCCTTAACTAAAGTCGTAAATTACGTAACAATGGCAACTGATGCTGACAGTGTAACTGTGCTCAGGCTTTTGGACCTTAGTGCAGTCTTTGATACAGTTCACCATTTTACTCTACGACACAGAGTTCAATCTGATGTTGGGTTGTGTGGAATGGTGTTGAAGTGGTTTAAATCATATCTGACTAATCGATATCATTATGTTCAAGTGTTGAAAAATTGTAGTCCGTCATCTATGTCATCAGTCAAATATGGAGCGCCACAGGGATCAGTGCTTGGTCCTTTATTGTTTTCTCTCTACATGCTGCCATTAGGTAAAACAATGGGAAAACATAATGTTAATTATCATTCCTATGCCGACGATACCCAGAAATATTTAAGTTTAATTACGCCTAATAGTTACGCCTAATGACACCGCATCTATTGTTACTTTAGCTAATTGCTTTAATGAAGTAAAGACCTGGATGACTGAAAAAATTTTTTTATCATTAAATGCTCAGAATGCCAATGTTCTGTTGTTTAGAGGAAAGTGTGAGGATAGGAATGCTATAATCTCTGCACTCCACTCCAAGTGGCTGAACATTTCCCTCAGCAGCTTAGCCCATAACCTAGGCGTCATCTTAGATACAAGCTTCTTGATTTAAAATGGAATATCTTTGTCTTGCACCGTCTTGTCTCTTACTGCAGTAGTGTTTGCCAAGGTCATGCAGATTTTTCCAGGGACTGGTGCTTGACCAGGGGAGTGGGGGGATGGATCCCCCCTCAGTAAATTTTGTATCATCATCTGTGATCAAAATGGGGGACTTGGTTAAATTTACCCCTTGGCTTTTGTGTGCCATGATCAAAAATGGATACTCAGAAGGGAGACACTTTCAATAGTTTGGGGGCCAGGTGCTCAGGCATCCCCAGCCCCCACATTGCCCTGTTCATTGTCCTGTATTGCACTGCTGTTTTTTCCGATAGTAACCATGCACCTGTCCCTGAACCTGCTGCAACCACAGAATAAGAATTTCACTGTGTTCCTCAGAATACAAGTGACAATAAAAACTTGAAATCATTTCCGTTACAAAGACGTTTGGGCATGAAAGTGGCCACGCACAGGCGCTGCTTTCCCAGATGCCCCTGTGCATCTACTCTACCATTGGTCCTGAAAGTTTCAGAAAGTTCGACACACCGATAATGAGCATCATCTGAGTCTGTCGATCATCCGCCAGCTATGCTGAACACGCATCGCCGGGGACTCCTCTGCCGACGGCGAACGATGTCACTGACATTAAAAGGAGCCTGAAGAGTCCCTAAAGCCCCCAAAAGTTTTTAACGATTCATTAAATCAAACCATTAAATCACTGATTATTATCCGACCTTTATTTTAATGCCTGTTCTAATTTCACTTGCAGGCGGCCTAGTCTGCAGTCGCCTGTACGTAAATCCAAGACCCTGGAAACACAACGGGTTAAGCGGCTAGTTGAAAGGTTAACCCACTGGGGAATGGAAACCAATACTTTTTTAAGAGGCAGCACAGTGTTTTATTGTCAGAGCAGAGAGATTAAAGTCCCCCAATTATTTCTCCTTGCGGCACACGGTCAGCAGAGCTGGAAAACGGCGATTTTGTTTACGACCGTGTGCCAAAATGCATTTGCTCCAAAATGAACAGGGCCTTGTAGCAGTAAATACTATATGATGCATCTGGACTCCTTGAAAGACGATGATGAGCTTTGGGGGGGGTGGGGGGGGGTACTGCTTTCCTTGGTCATTATCCTGGGTTTGTAAGGATTGCGCTGAGCCATTGGAAATGGAAATCTGGCTCGAAAGAATCACTTACTGCTTAGTGTGGTAAGATACAGGCTGCAGTTGGCAGGGGGATGCACATCATGGATTTCAAAGAGAAAAATAAATGGGATTTTAATCATGATCCGTGTTGTGGGTTCTTTCGTGGGGGTAGGGGAACGCGGTAATGTGCTTGTGTTTCCAGAAAGATGTCTGTTAATTTGAGCCCCAGGGTATCACACAGTACGCCGGACAGAAACAGAGCAGCCAATCAGCGGTCAGCTCTGGCCCTCACGCTGTAGATGCCTGCAGGCACGTGCAGGACACGGAACTGTCCCAATCCATCACGCCACCTAGCTACGCGGCCTGGATGGCGGGTATTAATTAAGTGGGATGAGATCGCATTTTAGAGGCTGTCCTGATCTTTTAGTGCTCTCCTGAAAACTAAATGATGCTTTATTTGTCATTTACACAAGTACACTGGAATGCCTCTTTGAACATATCCCATCATGCTCTCCTTTGAGACATACACACACACAGTTGAGAGCCACACCTGGGATCAACCATTTATCCAGCTTCCCTGGAGCATTTTCTGGAGGGGGAGGGAACATCACACAAATCTAGAGCCCAACAGACATGTGACTATGCTGCCAAGAATGGGATTCAAACCAGCAACCTTCTGTTCACAGTATAGAGGCGTAACCCCTTAAGCCACATCCTAAGCATGAACTCACTGCTTTCCTAAAGCATATTTTTGTTTACTTCCTGTCAGCTGTATCCATGACCACCAATAAACTTTAATAGACAGCAAAATTAAATCTCACTGGGGCTTGAAATGAGTCATACATCCCCCACACCCACTTGAAGAGGCGTTAGAAAGTAAGAACCCCTCCATTAGTTAGGATGCAGTGGACAGGCACAGCAGCGGAAGTAATGAGGGCAGTTAGGCATGCATATCCAGAACAGACATGGCACCTCTTGCGGAAGTTCCCGGAGTCTCCCGGAAATTGACAGCAACACCCCAACAGCCGTGAATGATGCGCAATATCCCAGGAATCTGTCATTCCGCTATTCAGCAATGATATAAGCAAATTTCACTGCCAGCACCCCCCCCCATACACCACAGCTGCCCTCCCTGAAATCAATATGCTTAGGGGCTTAGGTTTAAGGTAGGATGTCTTCAGAAATGCCCTGGGTTTCTGCGTCTTTGTGCAATCATTTGAATACCCAGTGCAAACAAAAAAACCTTTGTTAATAAAATCATATCTGACCTCACTATCGGTAAGTTTGCTTTTCCAATATTTGAAGTGACGAGCAAGGTCTGTATGCGGCTAGCTCACGCTACATTCGAAAAATGCAAATGTGAAAACAGATTACATTCACAAGGTACGGAGATTAAAGATTCAGTTAACGTGATTTACACCGCACCCGTACCTCTTCATTAAACAGATACATCATAGCGAAACATGGGTGAAATATTAAATGCATTATCTCAGATAACTTGCGCTTGCAAAAACAACAAAATACAGATGAAAAATTATCCAAGATCACATCCCCTGCTTTTTGTGTTTATTGGATTTTAAAGAACTGGCAAGTTTATTTTTTAGAAAAAAAAGCAATGAATAATATATACTCTGTATTCGGGTTATATTTATGCTGTGCTAGAGAATACTAATAAGAATACAAAGCACGGACATATATATATATATATGTGTGTGTGTGTGTGTGAGATATATATATATATACACACACACACACAGTACTGTGAAAAAGTCTAGCTATAGTGAACAGGAATGTTTAAAGCCATTTATCTGGGTAGTAAATGTATATTTGCTCAGAATTAAAAATTCAATATAACATTAGAACATA
>JAAGVU020000038.1:18510787-18534629 GCA_011763525.2 Mormyrus iriodes
GATGGTTGCTGGAAATAAGGGGGTGATTTTAGCAGAGGTTTTGAAATGACTAAGCTAACACACTTTGACAGGCATAAGAGCATAGTCTTACACCAACATAAAGATCATTTAAACATCATCTTCTTTGGCTGCCTAAGATTTTTGCACAGTACTGTATACATATATACATATATATACACACACACACATATATATGTGCGTGTGTATGTGTGCATGTATATATATATATATACATATATACATATATTGCATGTGTGTGTTTGTTTTTGAAGGTTTGGCCCTGCTCCTGAATAGTTTTATGGTTGATCCTAAGGTTTGTGACTAGCTGATATAATGCAACGAAAACAGCTGTCAAATGAGTGATTAATTTTTGATTTATAATGCAGAGTAGAGGGTAAAATGTCAGGCAGTTTGTTTTCTGCAAGAGCTGAAGTGCAGCCAACGAGAGTCTAGAAGCCCTAAAATCCAGCAAACCACCGCTCACCAAAACACCTGTTTCCATCTCCATCATCTTTGCGGTAAAAGCCAGACTCCTGGTCCTCATGATGCTTCTCGCTAAAAGGGAAAGTACCAGTCATGGCGCGCTAACTCCAGCCTGCGCCTCTCTTTTGAGAGCGGGGGGCATCAGCGACCCTCCAACCCTCCAACCCAATTCGCTTGCTTCCGTGAGTGACGTGTGGGCACAGGGAACGAGGTGTGACTGTCGGTAGCTGCACATGCTAGCTTGCTCGGCACGATATCTGAATCAAAATGTAAATTAGAAGACAAATCTAGAGTCCTCAAAGCAAATCTGTTTACAGATTTTGGGAAGTATACACCATGGGGCTACAGCATACGTTGTGCTGATGGCAGAATCACAGGCATCGTGTGAGTCCTGTAAAAGGGCTCGTTTTCTGAAGATATCACAGAAGACAAGCTCCTGACTCACACTGAAAAGCAGGGCGCCTACTCCCACAGCTGTGCCACGAGTCGCTGCAGATGTGTGCTGCACTTACGCAGTCCGCCAGTTATGGTACAATGCATCAAGAGACGTGGAAAATGACCTGGTGTGACTGTAAGTCCTGAGCAATTGGCTGATTCTATCCTCGGAAGAGTGGCTCCATGTTCCACAAGGTCTTTAGCTATAGAACACATTCTTTAACATGCAATGGTGACATCAAGGAGGGCAAGCCAAAACGATGATTTTGGTATTTATTGCAGTGCAGTGCCTCATTGTGTGTTTTTTGACTTGCCCCCTCTAGAGGCTGGAGAGGTCAAGGCATAAAGGCCAGTGTTTGTACCTGGTGGGCGTGGCCTGGAAAGGAAGAAACGGTCTTCGAACTCACTTTTCATGCCATGCTTCTTCACAGAATCTCACTGCAATCTTTACCTTATCTGTGCAATGCGATTTTAAATCAACCTTTTGAACTTCTCTGTGTTACAGTTTTTCATCAAGTAAAATAATACTTTAGTTTTCACTTTGTGGACATTGTTTTGTTGAGCGCCTGACCTATGTTCAGCCACCAAAGTGGTTATAAATTGGAATGAAAGAAACAACCACTACAGGAATAAATACAGAAAATCATCTTGGTAGATTTTCAGGGTGCTAAGCTAGCATGTGAATTTTGAATCAAAACACCTAAGAGATTAACGTATCAGCGAAGCAAACCTTAGCAATAAATGCTAACAGCTATGGTGTCTTGATGTCGCCTGGACATCATTTCGCCCGTAGGTCATGAGGACCACAAAAGAATGCAATACATTAGGTGACTGCAGGGCACAGGACATCGGCTGGCCCACAGTTCAGGAGCCAGCAAACCATGCTGGTTGAAGTGTAACGTTACACATGGTGAATTTCACAAGTTAACCAGTTTGGAAATAATGGACAGAGCCTTCTGTCTTCTTGGCCAAATTTCAGGGGTGCTTATAATTGCTTGGCAGCCATCCATGGGTGTTGGAGGCCCCCAAGTGCTATGAACCCATGCTGTAACCAACCCCTCCACAGCTGCAGGGGCTCGTAGCTCTCAGCTCAAACCGAGGTCAACCACAACTTTCACCTGCAGGCCACTGCATGACAAACAGAGGTTTGTTTATGAAACGTTACCCATGCCAGTCTATTCATGCATCACAAAACAAGAGTACTTTCCTGCTAGGATCATCCCTCCTGTAATTTTCATGCTTGGCAGGCATCATTACCCTAAATTATCATCCTAACCCTGAAGTTTACCTCCCATAACGCGTGCACGCACCAAAGGATCTATGAGTGTCAAAAACACAACTCAAGCAGCCCTCACCTTATGCAAGCAGAAATACTGAAACAGATCTGGACATCAGCACACACTGTGAAAACGTACGACTTCATTTATACTCACCATGTCTTGCTTAATCAGAAAACTAAATGCAAGTTTAGACATGATCCACTAGAGAGGATCCCACACGATAAAATTTTACAGTAACACAAAAAATTATGACAGTAAGGGCTACAGTGGTTCCTCTCCTCCTGACCCTCATAAGAAGGGTGTGCTGGGAGTGTCCGGCAGCTCCAGGAGTGGCTCCCTCCCCACTCCCCCATTGGTCTGCGCTCACAGGCCCGAGCATGCTTTCATCTTCACCGTGCGACTTTTTGTATTGAAGAAAACATAGGACGAAAAGTGCTATCGCACAGTACTATGGAATTCATGATTAATGTCTTTATATTGTGGCCTATTTGGAGTCATTTTGAGCACGTTGATACATGGCCCCAGATAGATTTTTGTGTATAAGACACTGATTTTATTTTAATCGTGCTGCACATACAAGAAGACAGTCCTGTTTTTTTTTTTACCAAATATCTCGGAGTTTTTGCATTCTTGCTCCCTTCGCCATAATCATTGTTAAATGCTTGTCGGCTCCTGATCTGTACAGCCTACCAGATCCGTTCCTTCCAGGTCCGTTTCATGTGTAGTATACATGTGCGCATGCGTGTGCCAGTCGCATCATTGATGTCATGTCTGTGTTCTCTGCTCGGACGCGGTTAGTGATTACACTATGCATTCTGTGCCCAAGTGCAACTGAACCGTGCTCTGGCCCACCTCATGAAGCGGGCATAGGCACAGTTTAGCCTACTGTACCTGGGCATGTTCGAAGCGATCACACTAGTCTAACAAAATAGATTTTGGAGGTCAAATGTGCTTAGGCACGGTACGGAAAGCCTACTGTGAGTAAACCTTATAGGTCCAGTTTTTCAAGACCTGGTCCTTAAACTCGTCTGGGCTAAGAATTATCCCAGCATCACAAGAATTTTCTGGGAACAAAGTGGTAGCACCCACCTCTATATCTTGAAGACACAAAACCTCAGAGAATCATCATGACAGTAAGGCCTACAGTGGTTCCTCTCCTGGCTGCCCACCCTTTTGCCTAGCTTAAAAACTCGACTTCTCTGCCAGCGTCTGCAATACTACAGATAGGTGTCCCCCCACAGACATACCTGACTGAGGTGGGGAACAAAGCATGTCCCATAAACCACCAGGAACACTGCGATAAAGCTGAACGATGGTGCCGTCAGCCTTTATCTCACCCAGCATCTTTCACCCTACCCCCACCCACCAGGGTGGGGGCACACAGCATCAGTGTGACAAATATGACATTACAATGTGAGAGCGCCACGGGGGCCTGCGCACCACACCCCTCCCATTTGTGGCAGAATCCAGAGATGGGAATCCATTCCTGTCACAAGTTTGCATCCTTGGTAATGTGCTCGTAGACGATGTCATCAAAAGGCGCAATAAAAGTTGCGACGGCATGAGTCCAGCTACAGCATAATCGCTTCCCCCTGAGCCTCGGTTAAAACTAGCTCAGCCAGTACCTAATATCTCCCTCTGGCCTTCCTCAGCCTTGGGATACAGTACTATTCAAAATGAAAAACTTTATCGACTCGCTCTTCACTCACATAACAAATCACCATGCTGGACAGCATATAAAGATCATGTATGAATAGGGTTCAATATCACTGAAGCGATTCAAGCGAATTGGCCTGGCGAGGGGCTCAGAGATATGCAGCACTGGTGATCCAAGCCGGAGGCTTCTGAAATCCCCTTTCCATACGGATGGATCTAAGAAGGATATTTCCCACTTTCCCCTGCTCTTCCCTGAACCATGGCTGGTTCTTATAAGAAAAAAAAAACGTATTGCTGGCTGACAGCCCCAAACTACGTCCGTAACCTGACTTGATGTGTCCGTAATCACCCAGGAAATACGGTCAGCGGGCAAATTCCTGGGGTGTCACTTTCTCTGTGGCTGATTTGCAGCGGCATGCCTGGGGGACAAGATGCCGTTGGCGCAGAAGCTCTTGCCATGACGCCTCGTTTACGGCCGCTCATCCTGACTGCCACGGGACGACATCTGCCATTCGCAGTTCTCTGAGACCCGGTCCCTAACCTTGTCTCGGGCCCAGAACTGTCCCAGCCCCACAGGCATCCGGTGGAAACAAAGCTGTAGCACCCACACCTGAATCTTGGAGTCAAAAACACCACAGAAGACTCTATGCATCACTCAGCTCAATCTGTAAATTATTCAAATAGACACCAGGTCCTCCTGAACTTGCTCAGACATAGGATTCAAAATAAAATGATGCTTTAGTTTAGTACAGCAAAACTTTACAGCACAAGATCAGGCTATTTATCCAGCACTCCAAAAGCACTTCAAGCAGTTAAAGACCTTGCTCAATAGCCTGACAGACATGTGACTATACTGCCAAGGACCAAACCCGAACCGGTAACCTTTCGATCACGGGAATAGGGCCCTAACCAGGTGAGCCACCTCACCTATGCTTTCTACCCACTCCACAATACCACAATTTGCACACATGCAGCCGTGACCATCAAATTCTCATATATTCTTCCAGCGAAGTGATGGAGCAATATGGTCAGCATTTTACCTTCAGCCTTCGAGTCATGAAGGGGTCTCCTCTGACTACATGACCAACATGCCCCAGTGCCCAAAGCCATCTGACTGAACACCAGGCTGGCGTCATGTGTCAGGAAACAACATCTGCCCTGCACTGAATGATAGAGGATTTCTACACAAACCTACAAAGCCTGGAAGGGAGATTGACAACTTCTATGGCGGTCGGACATGCCAGGCTAAAAACAGGTGATTCATCTTTACCACAGCTTCACATCATACCTGTCTGACCGTGTCTGAACAGCAATCAAACCTTCTGCACTAAGGGGTGAAAATTCTCAAGTAAGGCCAAAACACCCCCATCCAGTTAATTTCCAACCTATGACAGCAAGGTTACTCCCTTACACAGCCATTTCAACACAGTGCATGGTGATGCCCCATTGCAACTCAGTCCTTTTGTTACAGGATCTTTTAAGCATCCATCCATCTAGTCATCCATCCATCCTCCAACTGCTTATCCAAGACAGGGCCAGAAAACGCTTATAGAAAAAAGAATAATCCCAAAATGAATGTATTAAACATGAAAGATACAAAAGTGGTACAGTCACTCAGCCCTTTTGCAGCACATCTCCAGGGTCAGAGATTCACATCCCACTTCCATTCCATGTTTGTGGACTTTCCATATTCTCCCCATGGTGCCTCGATTTACTCCAGAGACTCCTGTTTCCTCCAACAGACCAAAGAAACAGAGTTGGGCCCTTTAGCATCTGTAAATAACCAACAGTGGGTCATTTGGTGTATGTGTGTGTGTGTGTGTGTGTGTGTGTGTGTGTGTGTGAGAGACTGACAAGCAGCCTGTCCTTGATGTGCGCATTGCTGCCTGGGAGAGTCTCCAAACTTCCCCTTGACCCTGTTCCAAATAAACAACTGGAAGACAGATGGATGAAAGATTAAAGTCGGTTGCTTATACATCGGTCGCTTATACATTACTGATTCACAAACGTATTTTGACAGAGAGGAGTTGGCCAGTAAAGAAACAGCATGGCATATTTTTCAGTAATAATCATGCATCAGCAACACAAAGCAGGTAATACTTGTTGCTAAGCAACGTCGGCAAGTAACTTAAACAATCTCGCCTTTTTAAATAATGCATGTTCCAAGCAGTTAAACAGATACATGACCCATAGACCTGAATCCACTCCTCACGTAGGAGATAGGGGTTCTATGGGTCAGACAGCAGAATTAGGTGGGTTTTTTTCTTTGCTTTCTTTCATTTCGTCGTTTGGCATGGAGAGACCCAGACCCATTATTTTTTATGGAGCCACATTTTCAAAATATATATTTTCCAAGGACTCATCTCTGAACAGATCAGAATAACATTTCTGTATAAGAAAATGTCTTTCTGGGTTGGACTTTCTTCTCAAGATACAACGGCAGAAATAGCTGCCTTTCTGAATGCTCCTGGAGATTACCCCGGAACATAGCACGTTTGGTTTAATTAACGTAAAATACCCCTTTAAACAGCACCCAGTCCATTCACACAAAGTGTTTAACATCTCGCGATGACAAATCTCCCCCCCCGCTCCATAACAGCACGGTGACACGATCGCTTCTCACAGCAAAATAATTAGCCGTCATCGCTGTGTGTCGTATTTCAATTTCAGTTCATTAAAAAAATGGGTTTGACAACCTGGAGTCCCCCAGAGCACTGGGAAGGCGAAACCGCGTTTAGCCCAGATGCAGGGATTTGTGGGGGTGGCTGGGGTGGTGTGTAAATACGGTGTCTGAGTCCACTTCCTCCAGGACCCGACAGAATTACTCTTTGATTGTACGCCCACCAGCAGCCCAGAGTCAGACGGAAACTAGAGTGAATCTTTCACACAGTAAACACATGTGGCAAGAGAATAAGAGAGAAAATCTGTAGGAACTCCAGTCCACAGGCAGGGTGTGTATGTCCAAAAAACTTTAATCCAAAGCACTGTTTCTTTTCCCAGTGCTTGGGGACCCACAGAAAACCTACATTTTATCTCCCTCCAAGCTCCCAACACACATGTACCAGGTATTTGGGGTTCTTGATTGTTTGGGTGGTTTCCTCCGGGTACTCCGGTTTTCCCCCCACAGTCCAAAAACATGCTGAGGCTGATTGGAGTTGCCAAATTGCCCGTAGGTATGCATGTGTGCGTGAATGGTGTGTGAGTGTGCCCAGCGATGGGTTGGCGCCCCATCCTGGGTTGTTCCCTGCCTTGCGTCCGCAGTTTCCGGGATAGGCTCCGGACCCCCTGCGACCCATATGGAATAAGCGGTTCTGGAAAATGGATGGATGGATGGATGGATTGTTTGGGTCAGGTGTGCTGGGAGTTGCAAGGGAGCAAAACACTGATCTAGGCTGTTTTGTAACAGAACCATGTGCCAATCTTATGGTCTACGTCTGTATAGATGTGGGTTTGTTCTTCGCTGAGCAGTCAGCAGCTCAGCTGTTATGGTGACGGACACGGATCCCCAAAGATGAAGTCGCGGGGGGGACAAACTCTAGTACCCTTGAGTCAGACACTTCACTCGAATTGCTCCAGGGAAATATCCAGCTTGGTCTGGCTTCATCAAATCAAAAGCTAAATGTAAATGTAATCTACCGAAAAAGCCAAACTTGAAAGAGGCGGACGTGAGGACGATGAAGGACGCTTGGCTGTTGAACTTTACCCCAAGGCACAAGCCTCTCATTTGGTTTATCTTTTATCCAAAGTGACTTATGTTTTTTTTTTCAACATGCTTATGTAGCTGGATGTGGCTTGATGCAATTTGAGCACCATCAGTGTGATTCAGGCTGCCAGGTGTGCGTGCAAATGTGAGTCAGAAGGATGACTGTTACGGACTTCCTGCAGAAGGACAGACGCAGATCAATATAGCAGGACGAGGCTGGCACAGTTTCAGGGGAGACTGAACCGTGTCCTGGCTCTCTGCTCCACCTATGATCAGTTAAGACACCTGGTGCAAACACTGCACCTTTTTCCAAGTCAACAATAGACTCGTTGAACAAGGGAGTTTGAAATATGGAAGTCTGGGTAGTACTAGTGAAATCTGGCCATCTTCCATCTCATGCAAGGGGCAGAATTTGGCCCCCGGTGCTGACTGCTGGCAAACTGTGGGAAATCCAACAGCTCCTTTACAGAAGCTGAGCGAGTGTTGGTTGGAGGTCTGCGGGGTTAAGGTGGAGCTTGGAAAGACATCAAATTGAACACTTAACCTCCTGACTATTCTCTTCCACTTCCACACATATAATTCAATCCAGATCTTCATAAGATCAGATTCAGGGCCATATTCAAAGCCTGCAGTAAATTAGTGCCAGCCCTTGTACTTCACTGCCTGGAAAAAGAGAAAACACACACACAAACACACACAGGTGAAATTGGAAGCAGGGCTTTAAGTACAAAGCGCCAGACGTCATGGCAACCAGTAAAACCTTATAGCATCACAGACTTTATTGATCCTGGCTCCCACTCAAATGCCAGGAGATGAAGTGGGGTTACACTAAAAGCACCCTATAACTTCCGCTGATGGTAAATCACCCCTAGAGATTTAAGAATCCGATGCTACCGCACCCTGAATTTGCGTTGGGGTGGGGTGGCAGTGGGGCGGGAACAGCCTTTAACCAACATTGTCTGATTAAAATCCTTTACATTTTAATTGAGTGCGAGCTTGAGCTGCTGATTTAATCACAAAAGGCTCACAACGCAGCCGTGGGTAAACACTGTCACAGCCTTATATTAACATTTAGATTGTTGGGTATAATGGCCCTTACAGCATCTGACTCAATGTTAGCATCCCCCCTCTAGGGGATCTTCCATTGTCTTGTTGCCAAGGAGCCCCACGGGGGGGGGGGAGGGGGGATGGTGATGTCGTCGATGTTGACGGGAAGATTACTGGTGGAGTTTGCATTCCTGCACTGGGCTGAGTGGAAAAGTTCTGCTGTCACCGATAACGATCACAACCACGACTCCTGCTCTTCCTTTCCACCACCTTCCACTATTTTTAAGGTGGTTACATTTCTTTGCAGGGTTTTCGAGGGTGTTTACAGAAAACTTTAAGTCTGGCTGCCAAAGACAGAGCGGCCGTAAGACCCAGACTCACTCACAAACAGTTCCGTGTGACGCTTCATCCCACACCTGCTTTCGTTAGCTCCAATTTCCACAGCTGCTGGCTGCCAGACACCTCAAGAATTTCACGGTTCAGTCCACCACATTCTGCTTGTGCTTACCAGAGGTTTACTCTCATTCATTCCTAAAAGATTGCAGATCATAGGATTTGATTAGGCTAAATTATCCTTAGCGAGTGATAGTCTACGCATGCATGAATAGTGGGCCACTGTGTCATCCACAATTTAGCCACCCTTTATACACTGAATCATCAGAGAAAGTATTTATATAAGGAGGATGGATGTCCTGTATTTGTACAGACAGCTTAAGTGAAGCAGGTAAGAAGACAAGGGGAGATATATTAGTTGACAAGCATCCGGTGGTAATGATAAGCCAGTCACTGTGAGGCTTTAGTAGGATGGGGGAGGGTACATCACTTGGATACCAAACCAAAAACTACCATGGCTATCATGGGGTGTGATCTTTTCCACCAAGCCATGCCAGTACCATATCCGAAACACGACCACGGGCACCAGACCACAAACTAAGAATACTGGTGCTAATGACCGCGAATGGTCAAAGGGCAGAAGACATTGCGAGACTGTAGCTTTGCCCTCACCCCCTAAGAACCCCCACCCTTTTCACAACTGCCTGCCACACCCTAAGCCATGCCTGCGCTGAGAAATCTCAGGAAATTACCGTCCAGTCTTGTGCAGCATCGATCGAGATGCAAAACAAGAATCCCCAGAAGCCTTCGCGGCTCCAGCAGTCATTATCAATCACAGCGTCTAGGCGACAGCACTGGTCAGGCTCATTATTTCCTCTCTCAACTCTGGTTTGAAATGTGGGGGTTGGTGGGACACAAACGGAAGCCCCATCACAGAGGCTATGGAAGTGATCCCGTACAACAAATGCACGAAGCACGAAATCACCCTTATTATTTCTTTCTTTCCATCTTCCCTTTTTCCCCTCTTTCATGTACCCTTCTGTATACATGATGCAATAATGGATTGCCATACATCCCTGTCAAGCGCCTTAGGGGTGACTCAAATTCCTATGTTGTACTGTCTTTTGTCATGCACTGTTCTGTCATTCAATGCACTGCTCTTTTGTCCTTTATTGCACTGTTTTTGGTCCTATTTTTCCCACCCAAGCACCTGTCCCCTCTCCCATGACTGTGGCACAAGAGTTTCACAGTTTTCAGAACATGTGACAATAAAACTAGAAAGTTGGATGTCTTATAGAATGTCTTAGAACATTCATCTTTATGTAGAATGTACGCCCATTAACTAAACAATAAAGAAGCCAAGTGTAGCAAATAAAATGTGTTTATTATGCATCTCTTAGCATGGTTTGCAAAAATATCTCCCGGGCCTTGAGGGTATGTAAAAAACGTTTCAACCTGAATGGTGCCCGCAGAACAGAACCAGCTAAACCATCACCTCCTTCTTCATCCATCACCATCATACCATCATACTCCCTGATGTGTCTGATTTGCTGATGAAGACCTCATTCATTTCATAATTAGACACCTCGACGTTGCTGGTATTTAATCACGCAGCACTGACATGGCCGATAAACACCTTGTTTTTTCTTTTTTTGAGGCATTGAGGTGCAAGCTGAAAGTGTTCTTCTGGATGCCAAACACAGTTTTACACCAAAAGAGCAAAAAAGGGGCTGTCGGAAAAGGTGGAGGTAATCATCCAACTTCACAATTAGTGTCATTCGCTAACTGGGGTTTCAATGCAGGATCGACGGTATTTATCGTTAAACACACGTCCTTGTCCAGGGCAGCATCAATTTGTTCACAGTATTGAACCTCTAGCATTGTGCAATCCGATTATCCTGATCGAAGATGGTGGCATGCATTTCGCTCATGGGAGAGAGTTGTGAGTTTGCGCACTGGGTGTGCTGTACAGATGGCCATTGAAAACATCTAATGGTCCTAATGTCTTTCTGGGCACTATCTTAATAGGTTAGTATGCTTCCCTGCTTCAAGCCAACCAAACAAATAGGGGGAAACAACTCCAAAAGGGGTGGAGCCTAGAGGCTACATGGAGTTAATGATGGCCTGTGGGGTTAAGGTGTCCTGTGGAATCCAGCAGATGTGCTCCATTCAAAATGGTCCATGAGGGGGTGCAGGGGCGGTGTTACTCCCTAGTGCCACAAAAATGCTCGATATTGATAGATCCCAACTTGCAAATTGGCTGTAGATACCCTAGGCAAATTGGGAGGCTAAGCTCTGGCAGCCTCGCAGATGACGACGCACATGGGTATGCTGTCGAGACACAGCCCCACATGTAACGCAGACTGCAAGAAGGAACCCTGATTATAAACTATATTCTTGTTTGGCTCCTGGGTCCGGAGACTGAGAGCTGTCCCCGACAAGAGACCAAAACAAAGTCTACAGACGCACATGACATTATCTTCCACAAACCATGATGAAAGCATGCCAGCTGACAGGGCAGGGTACCTCAGCCACTTCTTGAAATGAATAAGACAGGTAGGTGCCTTTGTTGCACTGGAACCTATGGCTATAGACAACTCACAGAACCTCTCCAGACTTTGCCAGATTGCAAGGAATCTCTTCATTCTTTTTTCAGAAGGCTACTCGTCTAGACCTGCTCCAGCCGCATCTGCCCACCCTTAAATCAAAAGTAGATGTCTGCAAATGTCAAAGAATAAACATGAAAAAGGCTTTTTTCCCCATTCTCAGTCACTTCGTCCCCTCTCTGCCAGTAGTGGAAGATTCTAGGAGATTGATTTGAAACACATTTACATGATTTCTGCTTTTCTGCCACTGGGAAGAGCAAGAAATCAAAGCTAGCCAAGGTTTCTGCGGATTCTACGACGGCAGCGGCCCACTCGCTACAAGCCATTTCCATGAATATAGGTCCCATAAGCTTTAAACGAGGGATACTTAGCCTATGGGAGTTATCTTCAGGCGAGGAAGGACCTTCAGATGTTGGATAAAAAGACAGAAGGGGACCTAGTCATAAACTTCAGTTTGTAGCTTTTTTGTGTTGAGTCTAGGCAGCATGGGTATCATTAGGGTATTTGTGTAATTCTTTATGCTGAAATCCGGCCCTGTTCGTTCCTCAGAGGTCCCCACAGCCCTGCTAAAGGCTCAGCAGGCCTCTCCTGTTGATACAGGATGATCAGACAGTTTACTCTTTCCTTCCGTTTAGCCCGGATTGATGTCATGCTCTGCGTTCTGAACCTCAACTTCCGCCAAAGCAATAAAGATGCCCAACATGTTGTTTTCATCATCTCCCAGGTCCACATCACCTTACCGGCAGTGCATGAGGAACCATTAAGTCACTAAGGTCGCTCGTTTTAGTCATACTGTTTTATAGAGCCTGATCCGTTCATGGGCACGAAGCACTAATGATAGGGGAGAAGGTAGTGGGGTTACCTGAAAACACTATGTTTAACGCAGCATTTATTTAGCACGTGAGGTCACCTGTACCACTCTGCTTTTGCTCAGGATCAACAGCAATTTTCCACAACAGCCAAACGGGGCATGTAGGGATGCACATGTATGTGTGTGCGCGGACTGGTTTGGCCGCCTTGTAGGAGTGCGTTTCCCAGGGACATTTTCCCCTCAAGACAAATGTGTTTTGCAATAACTTTCATTACATAAAAACAGAAGTGTAATATATAGCATAAATCCATGTCACATGCTCAGTCATATATAGAGTATATTACGCCACAGTTGTGGTTACATGCTCGCCTTATAAAGAAAGCATACATTATCAGGCTTGTGGAAGTTTTACTTACACAAAAACGTTCTGAGGGCAGAAGGAAAAATGATTGGTTCACAAAGATAACCAATAAGATTGTAGAGGAGGTGGGTCCAAGCAACTAGAGGAGGCGGGACCAAGGCATCAAATTGGTTGGTTCCGCCTCTTTTAGTTACTTGGACCCACCTCCTCTATAATCTGATTGGTTATTTCTCTGAACTATTCATTTTTCCTTCTGCCCTCGGAATATTTTTGTTTAAGTGAAACTCCCATGAGCTATTATCAGGCTCCATGTAACAGATGGTGTAGTTTTACCATAAAGACCAGCTTCAAATATTATGAGTGGCTATTTAACCGCCGTGTTTCAGTAAGAGCTCCTACACTGCTTTAGTAAGTATATAACAAAATTGGTAAAATTGTGACACTGTGCTTCAGGCCACAGATACCATAATAATCTAAGGAGATAAGAAGGTCCAGCTCCCATCAAATGAAAGCTATTATGGGAAAAAACCTTAGCACAGCATCATCCAATAGATTTAATTCATGTGATTGGTACATGATGAGTAATCCAATAATAAAAGAACATGGCCAGGCAATTACAACATACTAAATGTAACTTACTGCCTCAGTGACATAATAAAAGTAGCTCCGGTGACTTTGTGATGTAACAGATGTATCCTAGTAACTGCGTGATATAAAGCAGTTAGCCTAAGAGGCTGTGTGATATGAAGTGCTATGGATGACAGACCCAGTAGTTCCAGAGGGGTGATAAGCCTAATGTCCTGTGTGACTAAATAAGTATTCAGCTGAGAGTCAGGAGAGACTGTACAGAACCGCCATTTCCATCGTAACAAAACCACAAGGGCAACAACAATGCATTGGGATAATTCCAGGTTCAGGAAAACACCACAAGAAGCTGCACCAAACCTGGCTTTAGACTTGCAAAGGGAATCTCCATACCTTAAGTAACCTGTACCAGATTAAACACTCATTGTCCAGGCACGGCATTACATCCAAAGGAATACTTTATTACTGACTGATCTCACACAATTCTGTCACTGTGTCTGTCACCTTAAAATCAGACAGCTGTGAAAGAAAATGGAGAGATGCTTTGGTGAGACAGATGAGAAATGGCAACGGGGGTCACCGGATTAACTCTGGAAACTATTGGGTTTTCTTTGATTTAGCCAAGATAATCGTAACACTAACAGAAAGAGACAGCGGAAGAAAAAAATCACTTAAGCGTGCTACAAACAGCATGTTGCACAGACACCAGTTCCCAGCAATGGCTGAGAACTCCAAACTAATTTCCATGTGTGTTTATGGGAGCTCTCCGGTGGCTGGTAAAGTTTTTGGCAGCGAAAAGAACGATTTCTTCATTTATGTAACTAACCAATACAGCAAAGCACATGCAAATGACCTCGAACTGAGACATCGCGGAGGTACAGTCTTAATAACAACCCAGCACTGTTCATATCCTAATAAAAAAATCAGGGGGCAAGTGATAGAATCAAAGCAAAGCACCTTTTTGTTAATAAAAGAATGCTATAGAAATTAATTTCTTTGTCTTTTTTCCTTTGGCAAAAATTTTCATTTTCATAAACAAAGGGCAAAAGAGCAAAGCCTTTCTGATGCTATAGGTATAGGGCTCTGCCAAGTAAATTATTGTATTATGAAATTATTGTTCTTAGAAAAACATTGCATTAACGGCTTTATTCATTTCAGCGAACAGTGTTCTCTGACTAGACACCGGGGCTCCGCGAGAAACAGTTGCCACATGGTTCACCTTTGAATTGATTTCTCTCTGCCGTTCGTGGGAATGCTTGATTTTTCACTAATGATGTCATAAGCCACCAGAAGGAACGGCACAAAGCTGATAAGGGGGGAACAGCCAGGGGCGGGTTTGCAGTTACACGTTGTGTCAGGGGCTGCCAAATTGTTTTGCGTATGGTTGCAAAAATAGGCTTTAAAGAATGCATATGCAATTTTAGGATGAAAGGAAAAAAACAAGGAAAAAGCTCAGCAATTGACGATTGACACTCCATAAGCAGGCCGACCTCGAATTTCAACTCGCTCACTTTAAAGTAGGAAGGGATTAATTGGAGGAGATTCCATTCATCAAGGAGATGGATGCAATGGTAGCGGAGGTCCGTGCCAGGACAACGGCGTGGGATAGCGCTCCCAGCACATCTCATGCATTCGCTGGCAGAGCTGCAATCCCGAACCCTGCCATGCTTGTGGAAAAAAGCCAGCCTCCCAAAAGGAAAGTCTGTCAGGTTTGCAATGTGTTGGCGAGTTTGTTAAAATGCTATGATTAATTAATTTTGAAACCCTTCCCCTTGGAGAGCACAGGGCACGTCACTGTGGCACTTGTAGTCCACAGTAGGGCATCAACTTACAGTCACCATCACAGACCTGGCAGTAACATTGGGTCTGTTTAGCAGTTATTACTTGCTCCGCAGACCTGTGACTGGAGCCCATTCATTGGGCACAACTTTGTTAAATCGAACTTCCAGCCCGATCTACTTCCCACGTAATCATCTGTGCCCAAGACAGAGGGCTCACTGCAGGGCAAAGTCCATTAGATGTCAGAAGAAGGTTCTAAGTTCCCTTCTCCCCAACCACCTGCCCGACAACTTCCTTCCGATTCCTCTACTATCGGCAACCCTCCCCCCCACAAGATGAGTCTGAGGCTGCCCGTTCCCTCCCATCTGAAGTTCTGGATCAGTGAGCCGAGTACCCATATCACACTGGGCTCTGCTCTGTCACCCATGACCTCCGGAGTTCCGTCCTCGCCTCCCAGAAGAACGCTGGCAGCAGGAGCGGAATATCAATGGCAACAATAAGGTTCTGCTGCCGATGGCGACTCAGGCACTGCTGTAAAAACATTCCAGAACATGAACTGAAGGTTCAGAGGGTGATCTGCATGTATGTAACGGTGGAAAAAATTAAAAGATCACCCTATATTTTTGCAGAAGGCTACACTGAGCAGCAGGTTGCTTCCAGGCTTTCAGGTTCAAAATTTTTAAGGTAGCAGTACAGAAGAATAAGGAGAAGATACTGGGACCGACCAGAAAATAGTCAGGTAAAGTGACATTGTAATGCCAGAGATGACTGTTAACTTATCCGACAGTTTCTCAGGAATCGTTGGGTGACGTCAAGTGACCTTCAAAGGGAATGGGAAACATTAAGTACAGATGTGAAGTCCACTACTAGGACAGTTCATTTTAGGCTCCTAGAAGATGGACTGAAGACCCATAAAGCAAGGAAGAAGCCCTTCATTAATGAGAAACGGAGAAGAACCAGGCTGCAGTTTGCAAAAAAAAAATGTATTATTCTCAAACGCACACCTGTAATTTGAGAAATGAGTGAAACAAAACATTGTGCCTTGGTCTCTTAATTTTTTCCACGGCTGTATATAAAGTTCTGCTTTGAACCTACAGGCACCAGCAGATTCCTTACTAGCTTGAGATCTTTTACGGATCTCAAAAAGCTATCATTTTAGTTATGGGCATGCAAACATATAAAGCCAAGTATGTGCTTCCCATCACATAAACCATAAAAGAACTAATTAAAATGTGAAAGAGCAATGATAATGATAATAAAGGGCTATCTTTTATTAAAGGGAACTATTATCCCACATCCCTGGAATCCAGCCACTGCTAGTTAACCAAATATGTTGAAAGGCCGGGGGCTGTGGGCACTGCAGTGGTTTCGGTCACGGATTTTTCGACACGAACACAGTTGTAGATTCCCGAGGGACTCTTGCTGTTGTAATCTCAATTGGAATTGCTCCAGAAAAATAGCTGGCCGTGTAAACAGGAGAAACTGTAAACCTTTAAGGACATTTCCATTAACTAAGAGAATCATCCGTAGCAAGAAATATAAATGGCTCACTGGATGTTTTTTGTTTTCCGCACAATTCTTTGTAAACTCTAGAGATTGTTGTGCATGAAAATTCTAGGAGATCAGCAGTTTCTGAAATACTCAAACCATCTCATCTGGCCCCAATAACCATGCAACGGTCAAAGTCACTTAAATCACATTATTCCCCATTCAGATGTTTGATATGACCTTTAACTGAAGCTCTTGACCTGTATCTGCATGATTTTATGAATTGAGCTGCTATATATGAAATGAGCATACATTTATATTGTTTTTGTTGCCTAAAAACTGCCTTATTTCCAAAGCCTAGAAATATAGATATTTTGGTGAGGTAGAACCCCCAGCAGGTTTACTTCATGGTCCATTTCCTTCAGCACTACGCCACCTCCTGACCCTCACCAGTCTGTGCTTCTGTGTGACAGCTTGACTGACAGAGCTGCAACCATTGCTTGATATGAGACCCTCCTTTTCTTTAAATTAAGCCGCCCGAAACTTGCCAGCAAACAAGAGGCTTGAGGGTGATTCCGAGGAGGACAGGAACCATCCCTGAAGCAGCCCTGGGACACCAGCATCGGACGGCACCGTCAGACGGGCTCAGGCTCTGCAGTGGAATTGTGGGATACACTTGGGAGGCCATTAACAGTACATTGTGCTGCATCTTGGCATTAGTGGTGCGCTTTGACTTTGCCAGAGTCATCGTCATTCAAGTTCTGTTCCTCCGTGTCTCAAAATGTGTTTTAAAATCTTCGCTTGCAGACTGCGAGGGATCCAACAAAAGAACGATGTTCGGCCTGCCAATAATACTAGCCATTTAAAATAGTTACGGCTGATCGATCAGCTGTTGTCTCTGTTGGGACGTCACCAGCTTTATTGCTGTAAATGAATGACAAAAAGATCAGCACACATCAGAATACACATCCCAAAATAAGCCTTCATCTGAATGAACAATGAATGCCAGACAATGTTCTAGTTGGGCCCATTAATATTCACAAGTAAAATGCAAATAGATGATAGTCTAATCAAATAGTGAAACGTATAGTGAGTTCCGATGCACTGTAAACAAATAACACTGCCAGATAAGCACTCTGCTTCCATTATTCAATCTCACTTAATGGATTATAGTTTGTGTTTTTTTTAGCCCGAAGCTTCAAAACTGTGAGCCTCTTTCTCACCATATCTCCTCTGAATGCTGGACGAGAAGCCAAGAATCAACAAACTTCCATGGAAATGCTGGTGTCCTGTTTTCCTCTAGCACATGTGGGGCTACTGTGATATGTGGTTCTGTGGGTTAGGATGCTGGGCTGCTGATAAGAAGGTTACAAGTTCAAACCCTGCATAACTGGGCCCTTGATCAAGGCCCTTACAACCCCAGTTGCTACAGGGATACCGTCTGACCCTGTTCTCCTCATTTGTATGTCACTTTGGGCAAACGCATCTGCTACATACAATGTAAATAGATAAATGTAAATGTAGCAAAGCAGTGATCCAGCATGTAGGCACTAAGGGAAACATAGGGGCCTCCTATGTCCAACACAAAATGTACCCAAAAACAACCCCCTAATGTCACTTGAGAACAAATTGTCTCATGTCAGCCAAACATCCACAAAAGCATAGACATTGTGACCAGTGTCCTGGCTTTGATGGTCTTGTCAACCTCTAGATGTAGCTCTTTTGTCTGACCGCATGCCAGAGTTGATTTCAGGCTGTTGTTTTTCTTCTGCCCTAATGTGATACCACAGGAACACTCCATCTGTATCACTGCAGCTGACAGAGTAAGCTGGACACCGTGCCTTCAGGTCAGATAAAATATGTTCGAGAACATCTTTAAATGTGGAGCAAATCCCGCCTCGAATTTGTTTTAAGCAATCAATCTGGCCCTAGAGGGTAAGGTTTCCTTTTGTTGTCCACAAGGAATGTTTATATTGGCATGTGTGTGCTGAAAAGGACCTTGAGCGGGAAGCTGTGTTAGCCTGTGAAAAATCCACCCACGACATCGTTGACAGAGCCTTTCTTGAAGTGTCCAACCTTTCCGATTAGCTCCATGGTTTTTATTTTTTCCCACTGTGGTTGCTAGGTTTTTTTCCAAACGAAGGGCTGGAAGAAGAAGGATGGTAGAGCTGAATACGACAAAAAAAATTCAATGCCTACTGAGTGCTATTTATCACTGGCTCAAGCTGCCCTCTGATTTATCAGGAGAAAGTAACCTTTTGAGGGTTGATGTGCTGCATCCAACAGAGAAGAAATCATATTAGAGTCAAGTAAAAAGGTGAGAAAATGATGGAGACAGCCATTACAAACAGACGCCAACTCACCGTGATTACGCTTAGCTTATGCATGGACATGCAGCCCTCCAGGGAATATGGATGCTAAAGTTTGTACTCCAACAAAAGCAGCGTTCTAACTTTAAGGCTTTAAAGTGGCTGTTTCTATCAAAAAACACATGCCGTTCCACGCATCGGTCACAAGCGCTTCTGCGAATGCCCCTCCTCGGGAGGATGCCAAGTGTTCCGGCCCCATGGGACCCCCAAGCCACAACACAGCTCTCTGTTCCTGTGTTTCACTCAAAGTCACTTCCGACGAGAAGGTGACTTCTCTCTCCCAGAGAATAATCTTTTCAATTCACACTTCCGTGCTTTTTTTGTTTTTATTTCTGCTCCCCGCATTGCTAGAGATAGCAGAGGTAGTTGCGAGGGGGGCCGGGGGAGGGCACATGGAGTGAATAAATAACCAGCTCGTAAATGCCTGTGGAGGTGAGGGAAGTAATTACAGCCCTCCGAAAAACAAACAAGCAAGCAAGCAAACAAAAAAGTACAGGTGGCAACAGGGTCTTCAGAGGGGGGATATGGCAAGCTTTAGCCTAATCGATTCAATGGTTTCACACACAGCACTATTAAAGTGACTCACAGCTCCACATATTGTCCCAAAAAGTCTCATCACATGCATCCATTGCCAAGGCAAGTGGTGATAGAGGTTAGGTCACATTTTGTCAGGGGGCCCAGAATTTCTTACTATGCCCCTGCTGACGTACACTGTGATGGAAAGCCTTCTCTCAATCGGACGGCCTCCCTCTAACCCACAACACGGTGCTCGATGACAAGGACTGAAGCTGACACATCACTGCAGATGAATGTTACAAATCCAAGTAGTCTCTTTCTCCCCATTATGATTTACATTACAAAGGATACAAAATCTGGGACATAAAGAAACTCTTACATGATCCACTAGAATTACCATCCGTATATGAATACAGATTAAAGGCTGGAAAAAAACCATCCAATAAATGTCTATTGTCATAAGCAGAAAGTTTGCACATATCTTTGATCAATGGAACAGATCGCGAAGTTGCTGAAGGAAGATCTTTTAGAAGATATGCATTGATAAATGACGGAGAATGGAACAGGTCCTCATTTTAAGGCGAGGAGAAGAGCTCTACTGGAGGTCGTCTAGAGAACTAGGCACCAAGTCATCTTTATAAATGGCCAGTTCAGAGCTGGCGCCATGTGGTAAGAGAGAGGAATGCTAACAGCAGAGAAGAGCAGATTGGGTCTGCCTGCAGTCCTTTGCACGTCCTAGGGAGGGTGCGGTTGTCCCTTGTCTGCAGGGCCAAAGTCATATAACCCCCCCCATCCCACTGCAGATTCAGCCATCTTGCAGCCACTTACCCGCAGCCAGGTTCTCAAGAACCTATTCACAAGTTCGGCCACTGGCCTGTATGTCCCCCTCATAAAAGGTTATGAGTTCGTCTCAAAGACCTCCAGCTGGTCCAGACCCTCCAACATACAACAACCCTTAAATAGCCATATATATAGTTTAAAGTGCAGCTGTACAAGTGATCAAATTGTAGCAAATTATTTTTCTTCAGATGGTAAACAGATTCTAAATAAATAACGCACCACAAGCAGATACTGTAAATAAATAAAATACCGTGGGTAGACTGTAGCAACTGACAAAACACGCTGCAGTCTATGTTAATGCTACAGGCGCTGGAGATTCCTCCTATCAATGCCTTTTATTTCTCAGAAAAGTAAAAGCAATAATTGAAATGGCTGGCTGCAGCTTACAGAACACACCAGATATTTCAGCTGAAGACACCAGCGGGTCAGTTTTGTCGCTAAAGCAGAAAATGTCTTGAGAAAAAACTAGAATCCATGGGTCATTAGAGCTTGTCTGTGTCCTGGTTCCCGCAGATGGGAGTCGGCCTCCGGGATCGCCCTTGTCCCAGTAAGGCATCAGCCAAGCTTGGTTAAGGCCATTGGAGCTGATCACCATCACATCCTTCCCTGTCCTCCATCCCATTGGAGCAGCAGAGGGATTAATCTTATGCTTTCTACATGAAAGATTCAGGCCTCGCACCTGGTGTGTTCTTAAGTTCATTCCCCAGTTGGAGGATAAGGCCGTTTTATGCATGACATGCTAACTGCACTCTATAGAACGCAAGGGAGTCTCAGCAGAGAAAATCTCCAACCCTCCGACCAGACAGACGAAGATCCTCTGCTCCTCGCTTACTGATTCCTCTAAGGTCGGTTTGTTTATTCACCTGGGTTCTCTTAACCTAATACAACAGGTCCTTAAATATCACAGTTACGGTAAGGTAATGGCTTCAACAAGCAAATAAGTTAGCATGAGCTAACCAGCTGTAACAGCAAACAAGGATGGATGAGCGCATAAGACAAACACAAAGCACCACAAAATGGCAGAATTCTCTCATCACCCGTGACAACCGCCCCCCCACCCCCCAAGAAGACATATTTATCGTTAAGTCAATAGCCAGCAAAGCATCTTTTTAAAAAAAGCTAGCACACAGGATTATTGGGCACCACTACCAAGAGTACCGATCCGTCCAGCTCAAGAGGATCTTGATTTATTCAAGATAATGGCGATGCCAGACACATTTCCTGGCTGAAGTGGCAGAAGCAGTTCCAAAAAGTGATTTGGCATCATTTGGCGGTAAAGGGATCTCCGTGATTTCACCTCCACCCACATCACCACTGATGTGAAACATGCATCACGGTGGCCAGACGCGGAAACCGTCGTCAGTGACCGATTCTCTGTGCCACCCTTTATCTTAAGTAGAGTCTGGCTCGACGAGATAAATGAAACATCACGAGTTCAAATAAACGACATTTTAATTAGCCACTCTTTAATTCTGACTGACCCCCCCTCCCTTCCTGTTTGACGCTGATCAGAATGCAGAGACACCGATAAGAAGCTGCCAGACAAAGCCGCGACTGAGAGGTTATTAACGCCATTCATGTTCCCTAATGGTACACCAACGCCGCTATAGCAATCCGTCAGCTTGATTTTTTGTTTCCTCTCTTATTATTTTTCGAGTTGACCAGTCGTCCAATTAATGCTTTCTGTCCAGCTGGCCTATTTTTTTTTGCCTGTTAAATAAACCCATGGAGTGTGAGCATGGGGTTGTCATCCCTGTGGCTTCCCCTGCATTTAGCAGCGACTGAGGTTGGCCTAACAGACCTCCATCCGTCCTGATAAGCTTAACAGGAGAAGCATGCAAAACATCGGTATCTTGGGTACTATTTCCACAAAGAAGGATTATCCAGCTACTTTGAAAACTTTAGCACATTATCAGCAAGTCAGGGGATGAAGAAGATGTTCCAGGGTAGGGCCAATGTTAGTATAATCAATTGTGCAGTCCATTCAGTCACTGGGTTTCTACCAAATGAACTTTTGTCTGGTCTCACAGTCAAGACCACATGCAATACTCCGTTGGCTCCTCCATAGACTAAAACCCTCTTGTCTGCCTGCCTCTGACTATTTCTGTCCTTTCCTCTCTCCCAAGTTTGCTAAGTCCAAAAGCCCAAACAAAATCCCAGTCCTGTTCTCAAATGTCCACATCACATAATGGATCTCTTAGCCTTCCTGGCGGGGAGCAACTCTCACGAGCCACAATGTCAGCACCAAGCTCAGCATTGTTCTGTACTAAGGTGCAAACTAGTTCAAAACCTTACATCTGCTTCCCAACTCAACCAGGTTTAAAGTTTAAAAAATGATTTTTAAAGTTAGACATGAACTGCATTATTTACAAGGTATTCACGAGTCTCATGTTGCTTATTCAGCATAAATATTTCCGAGGGATGGTAATAATGTCACCCTCTAAAAGTAAAAAAAAAGGTATTTGAAAGACTTCTGTTTGCATTTCTGTGTCTGCATCTCATATACCTGCATACTTTTTGTGCAAAGACTGAAAAGATACATGATTAACACAAGTCAGAACTTTTGTCAGAATGTAAAATGTCTCAGAAAAGCTGACATTTACTGTGTAATACCAGCAATAAATATGATAATCTAATTAAGATGAGTTTTTAATAACCCCCTGTGCAAAGTAATTCAATAATTTTACATTTATCATCTATAATAATGCTTATACACTTTTGAGGCTTCAATTGATTCTCTTATTGTTTTATTTGTGTCATATTCTACTCAGACTTCACCACCCAATCATTATCTTACAGGTATACCCATCTCCAAATGTACATATGATCAACAGTTGTGCTTCAAAAGGGGGATTTAGGGAGTGCCTGCAGGTGCACAGAAAGAGTTATTTTTATTGTGACCTTGAACAATGCAGATCTTTGTTTATTTCATGTTTAGCTACTAGAATCAGAGCCTCATGACTCTGTGTGAAGCTTTGACCAAATACAGTCCCTTTGTTTCAGAGACACCCGAGCTTATTTTGGCCGTCAGGAGCTTTCACTGGTTTCACTGGTACGAGATTGTCATTCAGTGTCAGTCTATGCACTGGGCTCGAAAACACAAGGAGGCGGACAAATGAGTCACCTGTCTATGTTAGCGTCCCAAAAGCCACAATAGATGTTTGCAAAGCTGCGTGACCAGTAGGGAGGTTAACGTACTGTGTCTGGCCATCTGCACTGATGTCAAAAAATACAGTGGGGTTTCATTAAGCTTGCAGTTTGTGCGAGGCAGACCCCACAGCAGGTGTTTGTTTCCTACCAAAAAAGTCCAGCCTGGTACTCACCACTTCCACCACCAGTATAGGGAAAATCTAAACGATCCATCACTCTAGTTACTACTACTGTTTGCATTACCACTGACAAGCAACTAGATAACAAGGATTAGGGGTAGCAAAAACAATATTATCTTTGGACTATATGTATCGGGGCGGCACGGTGGTGCAGTGGTTAGCACTGTTGCCTCACACCTCTGGGATCGGGGTTCACGTCTCCACCCGGGTTCCATGTGTGT
>JAAGVU020000038.1:18534704-18578668 GCA_011763525.2 Mormyrus iriodes
TCCCTGCCTTGCGCCCGCAGTTTCCGGGATAGGCTCCGGACCCCCCGCGACCCATATGGAATAAGCGGTTATAGGAATTGGATGGATGGATGGACTATATGTATCCGTCTTCGGGATCTAACATTTATTAGGGGTGCACCGAAGTGGGAATATTGACAGATACTGATAACTGATATATTTTTGTCTAAAATTGTTGATACTGAGTGCTGATACAGATAAACCATACCAGCTAACTCGTGACAGCTGTGAAGATCAATCTGCAGGGCAGATTTAATAATAAACTAAAACAATGTCATGATCTGCAAAAAATGCACTGGATCTCACCCAAGGACCAATATTATGTGAGCATCTCTAAGTGGTGAGTGAACTGATGATCTTCCACTGCAAAAATGGCTTATTATCCAATACATTCATCTCCATTATTTTAGTAGATATTTTTACCTATGATACTGTTAGCTTTGAATATTGACTGAAGTCAAAACATCAAATGGCAATATCGACCAAGATTAACATATCAGACCAATATAAATCTCCTGATTTTTAATGAATATTGGCTGATATGTTAATTGATAAACCATGCATCAACTAGCTTCTATGCAAATGACTGAGGTTCTTCAAAGATTTTGTTTTCATTAGAGTAGGTATGACACCCACCAAGGCTTGAACACAAGTTACCCCAACGTGGCCATGACTTTTAAGGCTATCCATTTAATCCACTATACTGAAGCTCTCTGCCTGCTCTGGGGAATTCAATGATCTCTTGCCAAGACATAAGGTGTGATGTTACTCTTGGCAAAAGCTCAGGTATGTGCACAGAGCACCACAACAGTCAGACCAAACCTTACATAAATTCACCCACCCCATTCATTTCTTCACCAATGCCTACATAACCTGGTTCCAGATAAACCAGTTGGGGGCCATAATTCATACAGAGGGTCAAACTTATCATTAGCCAATGATATATGTCGATTCTGTAAGTGACAGGGGAGGGAGCACTCAATCAGCCAATCAGCTGGAGGTAGTGTCCCTGTGTCCATGCCCCTGTATATACCCTTGGGGCAAAGTTTGCTCATAAGGTGGCACCATAACTGGCACAACATTATTATCACAGAACCACAAGCTCGAGAATCGACAGAATGCACCAGGGGAAATATTGATATCCCTTAAAAACCCGTCGATCCAAGTGGCAGCAGCCGTAGACAGGTGACAAGCGGCCCTTATTTCTGAGCCCTGTTGAACCCTGTCCAAATCACAGGCTCAGCGGCAAAACAGAATAAATAAGCAAATAAATAAGTGACATGAAATGAAGGAATCAATCACCTGCAAGCCCATGACAGGGTGAATGGTTTTAGTGCCAGGAGGGAGAAATGGAGAGAGAGTGGCATAGTTTTAACCTAAAGCAATCTCCTCCAAGCAAAAATGGGTTTAAGAAATGCGAGTGAGGCCACAGTCTGCCTCGCACCGCTACTGAACCCCATCTGCCTCGGCCTGTTGCTCTCTCCCACCCGCATGTACGCCTTCCTTTCTTCTACCTCAGCACAGCAAATACATGCAGCCCAACTCTCCTGTGCGCAATTGCCCACTTCCGATTTAAAACTAGATGCTGTCACAATGACAACAATGTATTCCTCCCATCATCACCTCCATCTAATCCCTACTCCTACCACAGCCCCTAACCTCTATGATGCCTAGCCCCTCTAGACACCCTCAACCAACTTTCTAAAAAAATCTTCATGAAAAGTCCAACTTTGTGTTTTTTCACCAGATCCGTGTCTGTGGCTGTCCTTTCATGTGATACAACTATGCAGTGCTGCTTCAATTTTGGTGCAATTTACCTCAAAATGTGATCAGTCCCCTCCAACTTGTCTGCAAAGTTTGAAAAAGATCCATCAAATATTTTTTGAGTTATCATGCTAATGAGATAAACGTATGTGGCGGTGGACCAGTCTCAAAACCATATGTATTCCCCATTTGGGAATACAACTACTGGACAAAAAGCTGATATAAATAAAACAAGAAAACGAAGCTATTCCAGTCACAAGCAGTGCTTAGCAGCGTAGCTTAGTGACGTAGCTTACCAATATAGTGCTCCAATAACACCACAGCAATCCATGGAAGCGCCATAGACTCGGGGCTGCATAAAGACCGACAGCATCCTCTTACGGGGAAGTGAAACAGATTGCAAGTGAAACATCAGGAGAAATGACGTTGGAATGCTGGTCAATGCATGTCATAAATACCCTGAACTCTCCATCTGGGTCTCTGGTTATGAAAAAAAAAGACCTCATTAACGTACAGATAAGACGTATGTATCATAATCGACAGCATGACCCGGACTAGTGGGAAAGCTTGATGAAAGTCTGCTGGAGATGACAACTGTGCTTCTTTTGCATAGATTATCATGACAAGCAGACTGCTTCGTAAATAGCTTCAAACAGCACACTCCCTAAACAGTGATTACCACATACAGCTGTAGTTCATTTTCTATTTCCAAGGTGTGCAAACTCCTGCTACAACACCAGCACTCTCATTATCACTCGGACTTTCCCAAGTCTCACGTAAGCCAGACTTCAAAGAGTCTCTTTCATTCCTTTTTTGGGGGCCCATAATACTCCCATGGCAGATTCCAAAATACACATCTATCCACCTGGTGGGGGTATTCTTAGTTATACATATAAGAAATACTACTCAAAAATGTGCTGATGCTAAATTTGCTTTCCAAGCCAAACGGTCCAAGAATTCAAATAAGGATTATGACCGATTTCTGTTCCAGCAACATTAGCGACATAGCTCAGCCGGAGGCCATAAGGATAGCTGCTATTTTCACCACATATATAAGAAACACATAAGCGGAAGCCAGCATATGATTACCATAAGAATGGCGATCAGATTTATAGGGCAGTCAGTTATCCTGAAATACATTTATGGGCCTGCTTTTCCATAGAGTAGAGTGAGCACAAACTCATCTTGCAGAGTGCAAGGTTAAACAGTAACCCCAAAGGCCTCTAGAAGTCTGTTTTCATAAAAAATAGCACTGGAGATGACCGCAAGACCTCACTCTGACAGAATACAGCGCATTATTTGACCACAAGTCCAAACTCTCACACACATCACCATGGAAAGAAGCGACCGTATGACTACATTCTCACAAGCAACGACTGACCAGATTCTCACATACGAGAGGACTGAAAACAAGCAGGACACCCAACTCACAGGAGACAGCAAGAAAATCCCAAAGAAAAAGGTGCAAAAATAATAGAATAAAAAAGAAACCCTCTCTGATTCTGTTTACATCTCCAGTCCACATCTGCTCTGCTTGCAAAGGGCTCTGACGACCAGTGATCTGTTATGAAGACCTGACATGAATCAAAGACACTTATCTGCCGACTCTCATGGGTCTGAAGATAAAGAGACAGTCTCAGATGCCAGCTGGTCAGTGAGATCTCAGAGAAAACATACAATATCCTTCTGGTCCCAGCAGTTTCTCTTCCAATCTTGATGTTCACCACAGCACCCGCTGAATACACTCTTAGAAGCGTGATATGCATTGATTTTCATTCTAAACACCTTCCGCTTCTCCGAGAAGAAAAGGGGCGAACCATCGATGGAGAAATTTTAAGTGAAGCCTTGAACATAACAAGGCAAAACTAACCTTAGAGCGGTGCCTTTTTTTTTACAGAAATTTGTATTCAAATCAGAGAAGAGTTGCCCTACGGAAGACTGGTCTGGTAAGCAATTAGGTAAAGCTTCTTATGCTATCCCCGGCTTTAAGACAAGATTTTTGTTGCCAAGACAGCGTAACAGCGGCGAGCTGGGCCAGCCGTTATTTCTGGAATGTCGAGATTACAGATGCCAGGCGCGTCTATCTGAGTCAAGTAGCACTGAGGGGTGGGGGGATTGGGGACAGGTGCGTGCGTGTGTACTCAGGGTGATGCCCTTTGTCCGAATTTCCCCAGTGTGCCTGTGTCCTCCCTCCTCCCGTGCCCCAACGCTGAACTGCACCACTCCCCCCGAACTGTGCAGAAGCTGTAGTTCTCTGCGCCTTCCTTCCCATTACGCTTGCTTTGCGATCCCATGGCTGCCCTCCAGGCAGGAAAACTCTGAACCACTTAGCCTGAATTACCTGAAGCAGATGGAAAAGAATCTCGTCCAGCACACAAAGCTACAGACACCACTCCCCCCCCCCAATGGAGAGTACATCTGATGTTATCTGGAGAAGATCTACAGGTCTTCAAGAACCTTAAATCTCCTTTGCATCTGGCTAAGTTTCCGCAGAACCTGGCAGCTGCTTTTCAGTACAAAGTGCCAAAATATTTTTGCCTCGTCTGTCGGCTCTATGAACATGTTACAATGTGCTTCTTAGGTGGTTACAATGCAGGTGGCCGCCACAGGCCTCCCGTCACCCAGGATCCAAGCCTGCCTTCATCAGCTACTGAGCCAAAGATTGAGCTAAATCGCTGAAACTCCTTGAAGGAGTGAGCCCCGGTACATTTGCAACGGACACTAGGTTTCTCCACCCAATCCTCAGGGACCCCTAGAGAGTCCTCATTTTTGCTCCCTTCCAGCTCCCAGCACATCTGTACCAGCCATTCAGTGTTCTTGATCATTTGGTTTGTTCTTGATCATTTGGCTCATTCTTGATTGTTTGGTTAGGGTGCTCTGGGAGCTGGGAGGGAATAAAAGTGTGGGCTGTCCGGGGCATCCCCGAGGACTGGGTTGAGAAACAATGAGTTAGGAGGACTAGTGGATAGGAAGGCTGGGTCACATGACTGTGACGCAAGAATGCAGCCTTTGTTGGCTTGGTAGCCACAAATTGCACCCTTGAGCAAGGCGCATTAATGAAGCTGCATCAGAAAAACAGAAGCGTTTGCTCTAGATATGATTACCAGCGGGGTGAACAAATAATATTTAAATATGGCACATGGTGGCAAAACCCAAGAGAATAAGTTTTAATTCATTCATACAAAGCCAGCTGCTCTGACAAGAAAACATCGATGGGGAGGGGGGGTGGTGGGGGACGGGTAGCTTACACAAGGCACCAAGGGCTTTCTATCCAACAATATTGTATGTTTTCTGCTGTAGCTAAAATTGTGATTAATTACCGCAGGTCGGTTTCCTGTGAAGACAAATGTCGTACGACATTCCCAAACATAACTTTTCAAACACAAATGTTGCCCACCCCCATAACGAAAGCTGGCATAGTTTGTTCTGCTAATCATCCCATTCTTTACCGATTCCTGGTGGTATCCAAATTGTTGATAGGATCACCATTCTTTTTTTCCCCTTTTCATGCTTATGAAAATAAAACCATTTGTAACATGGAGAAATGGGCTTGCTCAGACAATGCTCTTCCGGACTCCAGCAGAAGGACCAACGCCATAGGCTTACCTTTGACCTCTGGAGGTGCTGGTCTCTAATCCATCCCGGATTACAGCAAAATGTTCAGGCCAGAAGTGGTCACTCAGCTACTGGGCAGGTTCTCCACATCACAGGGCCTTGCTGAACTCTACAGGCTCAGCGCAGGCAGCCTGCAAGGCACATGGGGCAAGCTTGTCAGAAGCTTAAGAGGCTCCCACAAGGACCCAGGGGCACCAAATAACTAAAAATGCTACAGGTAGGAACCTGCATGAGTCAATTTGTGCTTTATCATATCCAGGGTTATACAGCAACCAGACCAAGTTAATCCCCTCCCAGTAATCCCATTCTCAGACTCCCAGGCCTGTCTCAGAATGAAGTGTAATTTTATCAGTTGTGTGGGCCTTGTGCTGAGAGGATCACCCTAGCAACATCAAGGATGTAAAAAGAAGAGAAAGACTTGCAAGGAGGTTCTGAGGCTTGAGTTGCCAGTGTAAGAGGGCACAGAGAGACTGACTTTACAATGCCCATCTCCTTTGTTGAAGTGGATCATTTCAGCTAACCAACATGGGGCTTAAGTTGTGATTCTTTAACCCTGGGCCTTGAAAGTAATGAAGCTGAACTTTCAACAGGATTAGACTCAAGGAATAAGCACACCACAGAGTGGCAGATATGGACAATTCCACAGGGCATGTAAAAAGATACTCTTTATATCTATACTTTCTATCTATACTAACATCAACAGCAGATGATGTCTCCAATCTCCAGTACAAATTTGCATCAAGATCCAATGAATCAAATCAAAACAGAAAAAAATCTGCCATCCCTGACTCAAGGAAGCTCAAAGCAGGATTCACATAAAAAAAAAACACCCCCTTCTGAAAACGCACCTTGACATCTACTGTGGAACAGTTTGGAAAAAGAAAAAATGTTGATTTATTTTAGCTCAGACCAAAACTGCTGGAGAACTGAGTGTTTCACATGTCGAGATTATAAAACAAATGTTCTCTCATCACTATTGCTTCTGTTCTGGCTCATGTCCAGCCCATGTCCAGTTACCGACAGCTTAAACCAGCTTTCTGTAATGAAGTGCGAGGATAATACTTTGGATTTTTTTATTCTGAGACTTATATCTCAAGTTTTTTTGACCTTACTGGAATTAAATTCCAAAGCCACCAGCTGGCTATAATTACATACATATATAAACATACATATTAAGTATGGATGGATATCATAAGTATTCTAATCTACAAGGTTCTATCGAATCATAAGTGCATTTATGGTGATTGCTGGCTTTAATCTTCCCCAGAAGGCTCCCTAGCCAGCAAATCTTTACACCCCATCAGCCATTTACCCTTAGCGACACAACATGCTATTTCCTTCCCCAACAGAAAGCGACACAGGCTAATGAGAAATCCCAGCAGAGTCTAGAAGTGTAATTCTTCAAGCTGGCAGTCTATATTTTCATTTTAATTTTATTTTCATGAAGGCACACCTGTTGGCATTGCTCTCTCTCCCCTCAAGTTGTTCACATACAACAGCATTTTGTCTTGGGGGGGCTAGATTAAAATTTGTTCTACAGAACAGCTTTGTTCTCCGTACATCTCTGATATGTGCCAGATGCTTACTCATGGTCATTTACCCTTTTTGGGATTTAATTTTTTTTAAGTATGTCATCTTTTGTATTCCGGACTCACGTAGCATTCTGAGAAAGCCAGGGGCCAGTGAGGCTATCTGCCAATCACAGAGAACCCAGTGACCCCGACCCCCACTCCCGGTAATGAAGGAATCAAGTTGACTATCAAGTCGTAATCCCAATTGAGGAGGCAAATTAAATGCAATCCACGAAAGATGAAAGTAAAGGGGAAATGCTATTCCAAAGCAGAGCTCATTTCACCCCCGAAACACCCCATTCTCCTAAATGTTCTTTGTGTAAAATCTCTCAACAGCGCCCCACCCACACACCCTACAACCCAAGAGGGGAGGTGAGAATCAGGAGCCATCATCGTCATCATCATCGGCACAATTTCAAATATTTTACTGCAGTTCCTGTTTAAAAAAACACAGCAAACATGGTGGAATTCAAATAATCTCCAAAAAGGGGAACAAATCCACTTTACACACTATTTTTACTGCAGCAACAGGACTGTTTATCACGTCTCTTTTAACAAACATTATATATAAATCAGGTTACCAGGCCTAGGGGGAAATTCGCTGTCAGACGGTAACATACAGCTATATGGTTAGAAAGAAACACGCAAGACACAGCAGGATAAAAGCTTCAATTCCAGACAATATTGGATTACAGGGATTGTAAGCTCATGTAGGGAGAGTTGGGTACCGTTTTGAGCTGATGCAGGAAGTGAAAGTAATAAAGTGACTTCAATTGTGCTGTGAGTCCCTGTTAGCTGAAAGAGGGACAAAGATAGGAGGGTGGGGGTTGAGGGGCCAGAGGATTGACCAAGGCTCAGGACACCGCAGTACAGAACAGACTCATTTAGCCATCTGAGGAGATGAATGGCAACAGGGCTTCCTCTGGTCGCCACGGTAGCGACGTGCTTGAAATATACATCAGCCTGGCTACACCTAGCAACAGGCTCCTAAATCAACGGAGGCCCCGACAAGCCTGGTGGATGAAACTCGCCAGTCACACACTGGCACCGTGGGGGAACAGGCATGCATCCCCCCCCCAAAAAAAAAAAACAGAACACAGTGACGCAGAATACATTGTCCTGCCAAACACAGCCCATAAGAAATATTAATTACTTGTTTTTCATTGAAATTATCTGTGTGGGCATTTGCTGTGCATGCCTTGTTCACATACATTTGTCTGTGTGGGCATTTGCTGTGCATGCCTTGTTCACATACGTTTGTCTGTGTGGGCATTTGCTGTGCATGCCTTGTTCACATACGTTTGTCTGTGTGGGCATTTACTGTGCATGCCTTGTTCGTATTCGTTTGTCAGCGCAGGCCATTGTTGTGCATGCCTTATCCATATATGTTTGTGTGGGCATTTGCTGTGCACGATTTGTTAATATCCGTTTGTCTGTGTGGGCATTTCTTGGCATGCCTTTTTCATATGCGTTTCAGCTGATTGCGAATTGTTAGATCAACTGCCGTTGAACAGCATATATTCACAGGCTACCTATTAGTCAACTTTAACAGTGAGTGCGGCTGTCAACCATCAGCTGATTTAATGTCCTATTACTTTTTCCGCATTGGCAAAAAGGTAGATGGTGATTGACAGTACCTAATGTGTCTTGAAGCCTCACATCACCCATTTAATTTGATATAGAATATCTTCACAAACGGCGCGGTGGTGCAGTGGTTAGCACTGTTGCCTCACACCTCTAGGATCGGGGTTCATGTCTCCGCCCGGGTTCTGTGCGTGTGGAGTTTGCATGTTCTCCCTGTGTCGTTGTGGGGTTTCCTCCAGTTTCCCCCCACAGTCCAAAAAACATGCTGAGGCTGATTGGAGTTGCCAAATTGCCCATAGGTCTGCATGTGTGTGTGAGTGTGCCCGGCGATGGGTTGGTGCCCCATCCTGGGTTGTTCCCTGCCTTGCGCCCGCAGTCTCCGGGATAGGCTCCGGACCCCCTGCGACCCATATGGAATAAGCGGTTATAGAAAATGGATGGATGCCTTCACAAATATACAGGAGGTATATGAAAGCAAATAAAGATTAATTAATAAAGACATTAGCATTGCATACAGTCTCTGTAAATGTTACCTTTACTTATTACAGAGAATAAGGCATGATGTTCATATGGGGTTAATGTGTGGCTCAGTAGTTGCAGGATCTGTATGTGGAAGGTGGAGTTCTCAGGCAAAACATTCAACCCAAACCCAGAAGTCCTGGCTGCTGGGTGAACCTGCTCTCTGACCTCCATCTTTCCACTCTTGCATCACATTTTCGACAAAAGTGTCAGCTAAATAAACATATAAAAACATAAACTTGTCAAATATGTTGCTTTCTATTCCATCTGGCACAGCAAATACATCACTTATCCACAATCTCTACAGTTCCATGAGGGCTATAATATAAATTAATGTGTTAGTCTCACATATATTTTCCTGCTAAATGGCAGAGCTCTAACACATATATTAGGCTACCCATAGCGGAAAAAAAGACCACTCATCACTCGCAACATAAAAGTTACAGAAAACAAACAGCACTGTGTTCAGAAAATGACACTGGAATGCAATTTGGAATTAAATCCAATTGTTTATTACAGAAAAAAACAACAATATTTCTGTATGTAGCGAATGCATATAATGGCTGACACAGTGCCTCAGTGGGAAGCGCAGTTACCTCACACCTTCAGTCAGGATTTCCTCTGGGTGTTCTAACTTCCTGCTACAAACCAAAGGCATGCGGATAGGTTAATCTGCATCTATAAATTGCTAATAGTGCTTCATTTTGTGTGTGCCCTACAATGGGCTGGCATCCTGTGCTTTGTGTCCTAAGATGCCTGGGACAGGTTACAGACCCCACCTTGTATTGGAGAAGAGGAGAAAAATGTATGGAGAGAAAAGAATATATAGAGGCTTATGCAAGGACATGCCTCAATATTTATAAGGATCATTTAATAATAATAAAATACCAATATTTGTCTCCCCTGTTATAATAATAAAAGAGCAGGCTGTTTACAAGAAAATTGTTTTTTATTTTAAGAAAATAGGTTTAAAGATGGGTTGATGGATAGATGGGAGCTGTTTTTTTTTTTGGCCAACTCAAATTTTGCAGTACATTAATAACAGTCCTACGAAAAGGAGATTAAAAAAATCCTGGGCACTGCGCAACACTGATGCTGGAGTTCATTTCCTCGCTCCTCCCGCCGAAATACATCTCGTATTTATCTTTCCACACTCACGCGGTTTGGCCATTAAGCGGGGCTCCCCGCTCCTTAAGCTAATTTATTCAGTTCCTGTTCATTAACGGCGCAAATGCACCTGAGCTCCATAAAGGAGCGGCGAGACTATCGATCCGGCCGCGTGTCAGTTTCCAGCAGCGGGGCGGCTCTGCGTGTGCGCCGGGGCTGAATGCTGAGCGCGGCGGGGAGGCGGACATCGCCCTGCCTAAGCAACTTCATCCGAGCAGGCGCCTGCGAATCGGACACCGGGTGGGAATCCTGCGTGTCGATTTTTATCAAGGCGACTTCGCCGCCGATCGCATCAGCAGATCTCAAAACATTATAAAAATGTCAGATGGTGTAAAACGTGCGGGGTGGGTTTATCCGGAGCGACACCTCCGCCGAGTGCATTAAATAATATAAAATAATGTAATGGGGTGATTCGGAGGCTGGGGGCAGTCGCAGGAATAGGAGAAGCAGCGCTATAAACCAGCGGCCGCGGGCTTAACGGGCGCTGAAATGGGCATCTTCTCTTGTGCGTCGCCGCTCCCATCCGCTCACTCCAAAGCCGCCATTTAGCAGGTTCAGACCGGGGACAGCATCGCCAAAGCGTCCCCCCTCCCCGGTGTTCCTGTTCGCTTGACGTTCTTAGACTTCAGAAGCTTTCGGGTGAAAACAGCGCAGTGCTGCGAAGTACATTATATCAATAGTTACCTTAATTAGTAGTCGATCTGCCACGCTCCACTTGTATAAAATAACATTTCAAATTAAATCAGTATTGCTCTGCTTTATTAAACCAATACGTGATCTCCTCTGTATGCCTCGTTGCCCTTTTTCTTAATTTCTTTAAGTTCTAATGATGAGCTATAATTCATCTTATCCCATAGACATCCAATGACAGGAAATAGCCCCTCTCCAGCGGAGCAAAGACACTGGTGAAAAGTAAGGCAAAATTACCATAGGCCTACTGTCCTGTGTGACTATGACCATCAGCACACAGTCTTCATGCCACATCTCCCATATACTCTATAAATCACCACACTCCAGGGCTTTCTGCGAAATCCCCCTTAGTCACAATGACAAGTCCTGCAGGCATGGTGTCCTGCAGGGTAGCACTCTGGCGATAATATCTATATTTAAACCCTGCAGAGCCTTCATGGAATTGGTGGTTGGAAGAGTGTGTGTGTTTCAGGGGGTGGGGGAAGTCACTGCTCCCCATCTGAAGGAACTTCAGTGTAATGTAATATGACACAACAAGGCATAATCGGGATGCCGGATGGAGTTACACGCATAGAGCGTGGCATCCCTAAGGCTCGCTCACATCCGCTATAACCGCGGTGTACTCCCCTTCCCCTGCCCCCCCGCCCCCATTTGCCTTTCATGGTGCATTACTGCTACAAAAGCAAGGCGAGGTTATTCTAAGCAGGGTAGACAAAGGCAGGGGAGGACTGATTTTGATGGGGAGGGGGCACAGGGGCATTGGCCCCAGCTGAAAGCTGACTGGCTTCCAGAGTGCCCCCTCCCCTTTCACTCACCTATTCAAAATGTATCATTGGCTAATAAAAAGGTTGCATCCTCTGTATGAATATGGTCTGTATTATGTCCCCCCCTTACATTAAAAAAACATCCTAGAAATACCCCTGGAGCACGCCATAGTGTCTGCTATGGAAAGTGGGGGGAAAGTGCCGAAACATAATAAGGGGTCGGTTCCTCTGAAGTGTGGACACCAAGACAACAACCATGTCACCAGAGCTCTTTAAAAGCCACCTGGCGTGACCTCATGGGACATATTTCATATTCATAGACGTGACATAGTCATTTACTGGTTTATTATCCTGTGCCAGCCTTCCAGACTAAAGGTTCCAGATTGGCGGGCGAAAGTTCAGCAACCAATAAGTTCAGCGCAACAACAAAAATTTGTTTATGCAAAACCTGCCCCCGCCCCTCCACCCCTCAGGGCATTCAGACAGTGCAGCATAAACAGGAAAGCCACGCAGCAAATTATACTGGTCAATTAGCAGCACAGATAGCACAGGAAATTTGAAATTATGTCCCAAAACAACTGGCATCACTTATTAACCAACTTTAATATTTTTCTAAGCCAACCTGTTCAAAATTTAAAAGCGAAGGTAACTGATTGCAAATCACTAATATACAATATCACTTCAGTGTTCACATGAATAGATCATTACAGTGATATTTCTTTAAAATAACTTTAGGTCAGTGGGGTTTTTTTTTTCCATAGGGTTAAAAAATACGGTTGTTAAATGAAATATTAAGAATGAATCTACACAAAGAATACAAAACAGGCCAGAGAAATATAACCAATATGAAAACTGTATTTTGTGAATCAAAACACTGGTGTTAAGGATTACACAGTATGCATCAATTGTTCATGCCAGTCTATACCTATGGATGGAGGATGGATTTTTCTGGCTGACTAAGCATTAAGTATCTATTTTTACCTGACTCTGTACAGTCCCAGTGAAATAACTTTTCATCCGTAAGACAAGAACAAGTTCCAGCAATTGAACACGCTCGCTTGAGTTCTGCGAGCTTGAGAAACACTTGAGTCAAGAATGAAATATAAAAATCGCCAGTCCCTCTGAAAATTTAAAATAACGACAGACGTCTGTAGAGTCAATAATGTTCCTAATTACTGGACTAACTAGGCCTTTCGGTTCACCCTCAGATCTTTCATAAAACTCAAGCATCAGAAATCCATCAGGTCGCAACGTGTCACGATATGGAAATGAGCAACTCGGGGGCAGGCGTAAAGCGAACAAAAAGGGAGGCTTTATTGAGATTAAAAGATTAAAATCGCAGTGAAACAAAACAGGACCACGAGGGGTCAAAATGGCAAGACTAGCACAAGGGCAACGGGAGGAGTGACATCAATGACTGGACTGGGGAACACAGGACTGGGAAGCATGTATATACAAGACTAACGAGAGACAGCTGGGAGTGATTAACACAACGGTTAGAAAGCAGAGCTGAGGAAAACAAGCAAAAGGTGTTGCTTATTAAGCCAGGCTAGGGAGGAGACAGGAGGGTCAGGTGGAAATGGCAGGCAGGATGTGACACCACAACATCGTCACTAGAGATTTACAAAAAGGGGGAACAAGCCTTTGCTAGGGGTGTTTGTTTTTCAGCCCTAGCGATGCCCCTGAGCTATAACTTCATACTTGTCTCTTGAAACTTTGGTTTCTCACAGTCAACAGGAACTGTTTTATTTTTAAAATGCTAAATCGACACAGCAATGGGTGACCTCACCCCACACACCGGCACCTTGCGGCTTGAAACAAATCGCTGAGGTCCTCGCTCAGCAGCACCGGCGAGGTTCTGCCTGGCATGCTCATGTCCTGCATGTAGCTTTTTCCGACGACTGCCAAAAAATAGGTCAATTGCTGTTTGTCCATACATCGTTTTTTTGCTCCCCCTTTTGATATACAAATGTATGCTGATGATACAGCTGTGTGCAGCAGGCCCTGACAGCACCCTTGACGTGTAGTAACAGCAGGTACAAAGCCCTGCTATGTAACTATGTGAGGCAGGTACATATCATCGCATTGCAATGAAAACTGGGTGAAAAGGCATATTAACCAGAAGGTGGGGGGTGGGGGTGCTGTGACACCCGCTCCTCCCCCAGCAAATTTTATCAGCAAATACTAGTATAGTGCTGCTTTTTAAAACAGTCAAAATTGTATATACCTCAATATAATGTCTCAGAGGTATGACGGTATTAAAAATTAGGTACTACCCAAGTCTAGTGCTGGCCGGCTGCCTGGCTGGTGGGGGGTGTCAAACAACTGCTGCCAATTTGCGGATGAATCCTGAAACTTCTGGGAGAGATGAGGTGTCTGAGATGGAATATGTCCATTCTCCTGTCTTTCCTGATGATGTTTATCTGCATCTAATTGACCAATGAAAAGATGTTTTATGAAGTCATCTATTTAGCATTTATGATTGTACTGGTTAACATTTGTATTCATGATGGTCCCTGGTATGGTTAATTTTATATCACTGCTTTTAACAACTCAACGTTGATAGGTGGATAGCTAGCTACCTAGCATCATTGTAAACTGTGACTATAAAGCATGATTACTTTGTATCTTGTTGACATTGACATATTTGCCTTGCTGATCACAATCCATGTTAGTCCATTTAAAATGAAAAACATTCACTGACAGCTGTGTAAAGATAAGTTTCTATTTTTAGGTTTATTTTGTAAAGTAGATTCTGAGAAAATGTGTTCTTTTCACACTATTGAAATAATGGATTTTTGGTGATACAGTAATAGTCAAAAGTTTGGACACATCTACTCACAGAAAGGTTCATTTTCTCTATGTTTTAGAATAATTTTAAAGACATGAAACCTATTAAATAAGATATATGGAGTTATGCACTGACCAAAAAAGTATTAAACAAAAAATAATTTGTTGGAGGGGGGAGGCCGCTCTGTGGGTTGGGACTCAGAAGGTCGCCGGTTCAAATCCCATGGTCGCCACCGTGATCCCACCACTGGACCCTTGAGCAAAGCCCTTAACCCCAATTGCTCCAGGGACTGGCTGACCCTACGTTCTCCTTTACGTCAGTTTCATGAGGCGGCCTCCTGGGGTGCTCCTAGGTCCAACATATATTCTGAGCACCCACAGGCCACTTCCTTCACTCTCTGGTCAGACTCCTTCAAAACCGTTTCTGCTGAGTTTAGATCAGGTGGCCATGTCATGTGATGTGACACTATCAGTCTATCAGGTGGTCCAAACTATTGAATGTCTTTCAATAAGGTTCTCACCTCATGTTTCCAGAGCTTTGGGTCCTTTCTTCAAATCTTAAAAGGGAGCTCAGGGATACTACTATGCTAGTAATGTATGTCTGCTCTGAAATGAACCTCCACTCCTAGCAGGATATCCTGCCCTAAAGACTATACTTGCCTGCATAGGCTCTTGTTAAATATTGCCCTGATTGGCTAAGTGGTGATAGAAAAAGCACTGATGGAAACATTATGTGCTAAAGCAGCGCCATGAGATTCAGGCCATTATGCGCCACAATCCTGCTAGTATAAGCGGATATTGAAAATGACCGAAAAGGAGAGTCTGCTCTGAAATAAGCTGATCACAGATAGAAACAATTACACTTAACATCTATAGTCATTCTGTATGGGTGGCAGAAGGGGTCTCATAAAAGAAAATGTGGGTACCTGCTGTCATATTATGCGATGATATTATATACCTAGTTTGATCATTTCAGGCTTCTTGCAGATAAGGGTATCAGGCTGTGTTTAATATTTACAATTCTCCATATTCTGGCTGCCTGTCCCGAGTTAGCTCAGGAGTCAGATAACATGTTCAGCTACGAGGCAGGAATGCAAAGAGGCCCTTGCTGAAAGAAAATGGAGTCAAAGGTATATGCTGTTTTTCCAGTGACATTCCTCGGTAGAAGCAAAGGCCTCATCCAATTGCAAGGTTTGTACAAATAAGCTTAGAATTTGTCTCAAAGCATCTCGAAGCCAAAATCTTTTTTCGCATTAAAAGACATTCAGAAACTAAGCAGAGATTTTTTATATAAAATATATATTAGATTTTTTTTTATAGTTTTATACAGTCTTTAGTCTTCCTTTATGGTTTTTAAAATGTATTCATGTTATTGTAAATTCTCCAGGCTTTCTTAGAACCCGCAGGGGGAGAAAAGTAGCCAGTTTAGTAGGCATCTGTGAGCTTTTAATCTTAAAGTAACCAGCAAAGTGTTTATTTTGTGTTGGCCCTCGTACTTAAATGAAGTAAATAAGCTGGACATTCAAAGGCTGAGTAATAACTAGTCCGCAGGGCCTTTGGACCAAGACTATTACATGTAACAAAAGCCCAAAACAGACTTTAAACAAAAGAGAAAAAAAAAAATCAACAAAAAACAAAAACTGAAAGACTTTTAAAAATGCCTCTAAAACAAAATAAAATATTGCAAAACCAAAGTAAAATTGTTTTTCCCTTATGCACTTGGTTTCATAGGACAGAGAGTAGTGTGTATTTGGCAACCAGCCATTTCTACAAAGTAACACCAGGGAGGTAGGATTTGCAGTGCCGAGCTGAAAGAAGCAAATCTCAGAGACTCGAAAAAAGCACGTTTTGTCTGAAAGGTCCTGCTAGCTAATGCGGGGTATGAATGATCTTGCAGTCAAACGGTATAACCATGAAATGCAAATACAAATTCCGAACTGAAAGGATAAAGCTAAAAAAACAGCAAAAACAAGAACAATGAAACATTCAAACTATACTGGAATGACCTAAAGCGGAAAGCAGAGAAAGCACAACCCTGCATCCACTCACTCAGCAGTGTTTTCCACATTTGATCAAAACTGCTTATTTTTTCGAGCTCACATGCAAATGCGGCTAAAAATCCTCGAACCCACCCAAACCTAGTGCCTCTACTGAATCTGCACATGTCTCCACCATTGAGACCTGATGACACAGCAAAACTAAGCAAACTATGCGGTGATTGGCTAACGCTCTCAGCCAGAGAATCGCTATTGGTCTAAAAGCTGTTCAGAACATTGCCTTCTGGGTAATGTGTGTTTAACCAACTCGCAGCTTAAAGATTTTAGCGTGGAGTCCCAGGAATGGTGCCGGTACAGCCTAGAGAATGGTGCTTAGGCAGAACGAGTTTATGAAAAATGCATGCCTGTGAGGGCAAAACTAACCAGCATAAGCCCCGTCAATCAAAAGCATCTCTTATGCAGTCTAATTCTGACTGATTCCCATCGTGAGCAGCCCGCCCTCCGAGACGCTTCCACACCCCAAGAATCGGATCCCATAGGAACACCATGTTGCGAAACGCAGTGGACAGAACCAAAGAGGTGTCTGCTGCTGGATTATCAGCCCTCATATTCATCATCGTGCTTATTATCTGGGAAGTCTGACCTCAGGGAGCTGGAGTGAGAGAAGCCTGTTACAGGCGAACGGACAGAAGAAAAAAAGGAGAAGAAAAGAAAGACCATCTTGGAAATGTCAGAGACAATTATGAGGTTCTGAACGAGGTCAGCCTCATGAAGGGCTGTTGAAAAACTTTTGCTTTCAGGATGAGGAGATGGCATGATATCCTTCCCTGTCTAAACTGCTAAACTTCAGTTTGAAAAGTTTCACTAGACATTTCCCAAGGGTAGTAGCCGGTGCCCTGTTCCCACAGGTGCTGGAAAGTATTCCGTTTTCGTGTGTGTGTGTGTGTGTGTGTGTGTCTCAATTTCTCACACCATTGCAGACACTCCCTTCTTTCAAATAGAAATGCATGCTGATGATGCAGTTATCCGCCCGTACAGCAGGCCCTGACAGCGATCTGAATAAGAAACAGCAGCCACAGGCCACACTTGTAAATGTTTGAACTGGCTGTGCTTCATAAATCTGTAGTCCATTTCATACTGTGAAATCCCTTAAAAAAATGTTGTCAGGTATCGGTCCACATTTGCAAATCTCAAGTCAGTCAATTTGTAAACAGCAGGAGCATGAACAGCTCCTGGAGAAGAGGATGTCAATTCAGCCTGCAAAACAAAAAGCAACAAGCTTCCTGATCTGTCCAGCCGTCTGGTACCACCTTGATGACTCCCTTACAGTTTGCAGACCACACATGCAGACCATGCATGCAGATTATGTTTGCAGACTATGCATGCAGACCACTCAAAGGACTCTTCAGTTATCAACAGGAAAGGAAGCCTCCTGATAAGCCCATATAAACAAAGACTAGCACTCCAATGCACTTATTCAGGAAATTTTTCTTCTGAAATATAGATAACATTTTTTTAAGTAATTATACACAATATAATTGTAATGCTTTTAATTTCTCCTTATATGGCAACTGGCAAGGACCAGAAAGTATTCTCATATATACATGGAAAATAGTTGTCCATTCAGAAAAGCACTAGACAAAATCCAAGATAGTACCAAGATTACCAAGATAGCAGGCAGCCAAGCCCATAATGGAGAGGGAATTGTCTCCTGTTCTTATGTACCTGTACACCTTTATCATCATAGACCTGATGATGACTGCAGTCCAAGTCAAAGCATGTTACCAGCAATGCCTGGGCAGCATGAGGAGATCTTTGGTCAACTGGACACACTGGCCAATCAGGTGAGCTGGATGGGATAACACATGTGTTGTAAGGAAGCTTACATATTGGGCTGTAGGCTCTAGTTCAGGCCAGGTACAGTAAGCCCTTTCCTCCTCTGAAGGTCAAGTCAAGTCAAGTAGGCTTTCCTGTCATGGCATCCATATTAGGGGTGGGCGATATGGCAAAAATATCATATCATGACTTTTTCAGGCTGGATCACGATTCACGATTGTTTTTCATGTTGGCTTTTTAAGACTATTTCGTAAGTACCGAACAGTACAACCAGATTCCCTTATTTTAAAAAATAATGCCCTATAAGGTAACAAAACCTAAAAGAAAAACATTTTCCCCTGGGTGTTTTCTTTTGAGGTGGTTAAAAAGGTTCGTCATGTTGCCATCCAACGTGTGAACCTTATCTTTGCATGTTTTACAAATGACAGTTGTTTGCGGCAGGTTTTGGAAAACATTATCAAGTTTCATATTACCGCCATCAAATTCTTTTCAGGGACCAGCTCCTCCCTGTCGTCCGTGCCGCTACATTGCCAAATAGGGAGTGTATTGCATCTTGTGCGTTGCATGTCAGGATTAGGGCGCAAATATCAATTACTGGTTTATTGGTGTGTCAAAAAGGATTTGGCTGACAAAACAGCTTCAGATGCATGTATGAACCATAGACCTGCGACTGATAGAACACCCCTAATCCATATACAGGTATATACTGCATAGTATATAGTGAAATTATTTTCCCCCAGGACCAAGATACAACATACAACAGCAGTGACAGGGGAAGGGTTTTCACAGGAGTTTGCAGAAACACAGGAGTGTGGTAAACGGGGCGGGTTTGGACATAAGGGTCCTAGGGAGTTGATTACGGACCCTTAATCTGGGTCCATTCATATCATTCACTCAGTGCCTTTCAGTACATCGCTGTCTCACAGTCCAGAGAGATGAGGAAACTCCAGGCACAGGCATTTTTCATATGTAGCAGAATCACAAGTGAAACTGGATTAATGTTTAATCTGCGTCAAACACGCTGGTATTCAGGCTGTATGGGTGAAGGCTAATTGCTGAGATCGTTTTCTTGGCGCAGCTACCTTGTCGAACTTGCACCACCATGCACAGGGAGGTCTGCAATCTCGGGCCCTGCTGCAGACCACACCCCCTACAGCAAGGGCCAGCAAAGCCGTGAACCCCGGGGGTGCCCTTATGCCGATCATTCCCGGCCGTGTGGCAGACTTTAAGAGGAGTAGAAGACACTCAGAGGCCTAGACGTCAGAAACGATCACACGGAAGCCTACGATCTGCCAGCTTACACAGACCTGCCAGGAGGACGAATTCACTGATGGACTCTAACCGTGACCACAGTTTACAGCTTGCTTTTATTAAAGCAGCCTCATTTTCTTTGTTCTCTATAACGTTAGCATGCCCAGGGGGGCTGGGCAGCCAGTCGACCTTGGACCCCCAGAAGTTTTTTTTCTCCCTACTTGGGAGTTTTTGGTTCCTTTGCTCTGTTGTCTTCCAGTGTTTTTTTCTCTCCCACTTCCCTTTTCCCCGTTTCATGCACAGTTTTGTATAAATGATGTAGTAATGGATTGCTACACACTCTTGTCAAGTGCCTCGGGATGCTATATAAAAACACACTGAATTGATTACACCCCAACCACCTGAAAAGGCCACGTTATACCTAAAGACCTCCAATCTGTTCACGGGGCACTAGACGGCCAAAATACAGTGGAGTGAGCGTGGATGGCCTGTAGAGGGAAAGTGGCTACAATAAGCATTTCCAAAGTTGGCAGCCCTAAACTTGCCGTGTTGCATGTACACCCACCTGCTGCATTATCATCACAGGTCAGCAACATCTGCTTAGGTGAGCACAGTGAGTCACGGTGCAAAACGGCCTTGAGCACAATGCATATCGGCACTAAACCTGAATGGAGGGAGAAAGGGACCATATAGTTCATGTTGAGAATGACACCAGCCTGAACTGCTTCCCACTTTGAGAACAACTCTTTCAGTTTGCATTACATATTATCAGATACGATCAAAGCCGTGTTTACCTAATAGAGGGGCACGGAATAAAGCGACTATGTCACATTTTGGTAAGACATAGTTAAGGCAGTGCCTCTAAACTCTGGATGCTTTAATCACTAGCGAACAGTTCTTTAGGCTCACATATATCATTTCCATGATACCACTGTCTCTTGTTCTCAGGGACGTTGAAAAAAAAAATTAAATGAAAAGGTGGATTAATGCCTGTCACTTTGATGACTAATTAAGGACACCTTCCTGAGATCTTACGACCTCCCCCCCCACCCCAGCCTGAGCCAGGAATAAAAATGCTAACATTTTTCAAAACTCCAGACACAGGATAGTTTAAATGAAAGGGAGTCTCATTATAACATGATTTTTTACGTTCCGTTCCTATTAAAGACAGTTTTAGCCATAATAAATACTGGTGCTGAGAGGCTGAAGTGCTCGTAAGGGCACTGTAACGTGGCACCTTTCTCACTTCCTGCCTTTCTCTTTTCCACCGTCAGAGAGAGTTTGTGCTCCGCCAGCTACCACAGTCGGTATCACAGAAAAAAAAATACTTCCTCAGCACGAAGACCGCGGTCGCAGGTGAAAACGTGAGCAGCCGTATTGACAAGCCATATATATTTTTCCATCATGTCGCCGTGATCAGAGCCGAGTGTAAACTCCACCGATTGCTCCCCCGGGTTATAAGAATACGTCCCGTATAAATCCGGTTGTTGCTTGAAAAAAAGTCTAACAATCGGCCTCCTTGCTTGTCCTACAAGATTGACGGTGCTGCTCTCATAAATCACATTTCGCCTCTACGGTTTCATTTTTCTTCTCGTATATTACAGAGACCCAGAGAATCAGATTATATACCATTTTCTTATTACTGCCGCCCACCGCAGCATGCTTGCTCAGGGCGCTCTGTTCACGTACACTTGTTGCCAATCCTGTTTTAAAATCACACTTTTGTTAAAGGATTTTCCCCACAAGCATGGTGTGACAATAGTTTTATCTGTAATTTAGATTCAATTTCCTCAGGAAAATTGTTTAATTCTTTTGCGAACTGTCATCAACAATAAATTTTAAAAATGTTTTATGCTAAAAATTAATAACCAATGCCAAAAAAATAGGCCTAATAAAATTAATTAATTCAAATAATACAATCATACAAGTTACACAATAAATAAAGTCTGAATTGTACTTTTTGAACTGAATGGCATTCATAGACTTCCAACTGTCAAGCATTTGTGCAAAATTAACATTTTGATTAGAAAATTATTATTTTGAAATGGGTAGGAGTGTTCTGGGTTGGGCACAATCACACTTTCATCAAAAACCGAGGCTTTTTAATACATCACTGTGGTGTAATCTGGACGTTCTGTGGTTTATCTGGGGTGACATCCCTGGAACTCATTAATCCCAGACAGCGTCATAAATAATCCTGCGAACATAATTACACCATCTCGATAGACTGCAGAGGACTCTAAGTGATCAGATCATCAAAATGTTCCAGAAAGTCAAGACCAGAGCTGTTAAACAAAGGAGACACAGTACCCAAGGTGTAGTCTGCATAAACATAAACTTTACTCCCGCCAGTTCTTATTCTACAACATATTAGTCACATGACAGATGGTAGCCAATCATTAAACAGTGACTTTTGTCATGACAGAAGCCACCCATGAACAAGGAGGAGAAAAAAATGGAGGAAGTGCCTTAGGTCACGGGAGGGAAGCAGGCAGGGTCTGTTGACAGTGAGTAGACAAGAGTCACCAAGGAGAATGTGACATTTTCAGTTGCAGATGTTTATCCATGGTACTCCTTTCCTTCAAAGCCACTTTCCACGTCCTCCAGAATTAGCCTGTGGGAGTTTTACTTACACAAAAATGTTCTGAGGGCAGAAGGGAAAATGATTGGTTCAGAGAGATAACCAATCAAATTATAGAGGAGGTGGGTCCAAGCAACTGGAGGAGGTGGGACCAAGAAATCTGATTGGTTGGTCCCGCCTCCTCTAGTTGCTTGGATCCACTTCCTCTAGAATCTGGCCATACCTCAAGTAAAACTCCCAGAATTACTGATAACCTTGGTATAAAATATAATGAACTTGAACTTGAACTCAATGAGAGAATATCTGGCTGATTAGAGAAATCTAACCTTTCAAAGGAAATAAATTTCCCAAAAAATCGAATTTTTTTCTCAATATACGTGTCACAATTATTGATGAATGAAATCTAATCAGCATATATTCACATTTATGTTTTACCTTTTACAAGCACACTTGACTTTTTTAGGAACTGTTAAGTGATGATGCATGTTCCACTGGGGTGTCAGTATGAGGCCAAATCCATTAGTCATCCATTAACATGATTAAGACCAGAGAATACACAAATGAAATTGTGACATTAAGTTGTTGACCTACATAAATCAGCCAAAAAAATGGCCACATGCTTGAAAATCCACATTTCCGCTTCTAAGTTACAAGCTATTTTTGCCTCCATGTAGAGTGAAAAGGCCAAAGACTTCTCCAAGGGCTACAGTTGGACAAGTATAGCAGTTGATTGCATCCTGAAGAACCCAAGAATCCAAAACTACAATTAGCCATAACCTCCATGCCAACGAAGTATCTGGCAGGCTTCCCAGAAGGAAGACACTGCAGACTTCAAAACAATAAACATAAATGCCTGGGGCTCGCTAAACATTACTGGAATTTTGATTGGGTTTTGTGGTCAGATGAAACTAAACTAGAGGTGGATGTGACGTAAAATGAGCCAAGGTCATGAACAGAAGAACATAATCCCCACTATGAAGCGTGTTTGTGGCTCTGTGATGCCGGGGAGATTGTTTTTCTTCACGTTTTCCATTTTTATTCCAAAGGCATGGACTCCATCAGATACTGGGAGATTTTAGACCAAAATCTGGCTGCCTGAACCGGGTTGCGTTTGGATCCTCCAGCAGGGCAATGATCCAGAGTGTACCTCCAAAACAAATGGCTCCTCGGCCGCATAGTCAAGGTTTCAGAGTGGCCGTCCTCGTCTCCTGACCTAAACCCCTTTGATAACTTGTAGGCTGAGCTGAAGCAGAAAGTCTACTAGAGAGTTCCAAAGACTCTGAAGGATATGGCGAGATTTTGTGTGGAGAAATGGTCTGTCATGCCTTTGAACACATTTTCCCATGTCATCCAGCGGTATAAATGAAGACTCAGCGCTGCTATTGCGGCAAATGGAGGGTGAGCAAAGTATTAAATTCAGGGGAGTCAATATTGACATATGCATTTTGAAGAAGAATATTATGTGTATATTCATATAATGTGTAATATTATGTGCATATGAGTATATGTCTATATGTATAGTGGGTAGGTAAATGTTCTTCAAAACCGAGCATAGTTAAACTAACATACTTTGTCACAAGGTAAAACAAAGCCTATATACCCAACCTTGGTCATAACTCAGTTTTTATAAATATGCAGTTACAGTGTTTTGCCTTTGTGTGCCAGTGTACAGGTTAGTCCAATAAGCGCTTTCAGAGGCATAAGAGGAATCAGAAAGGACACAGTAATGTGTAAGCAATGTCCCACCTGCGCTAGGCACTGAAATGCCAGCCTGCAACACACCCGGCTGCAACTTTGTTACTGCATTATTTAGATGCCGCAGTTCATCTCGGGAGACCTCCTGCCATCAGCATGCATGCCACCACAGATGTCTGCGATCACTTTAAAGTGTGCCTGTTGTGGCCTGGAGACCTCGCGTGGGGATCCGCTGCCCACGCCCCCACCCCCCCGCGACCCTTGCCGAAACAGGCAGGATGATGCAAGCCTGACCAATCAGGGACGGAGGTTTTGGCACACCGCCAGCACTTTAGTAAATACCACCATGCCGAGCCTTGGTGCAGAATGAGACAACCGCTCCTTTGATGGCAGGAAGTAGAGATGAGACAGCAGGCACGACGGCTGACATAATTGATTGGGCAATTACTACATTTTTAAAAAATAATTTCCTCCCTTTTAACGTTATTATGCAGTCTGGGGCTGCAAACACACAGGGAGAGGCAGTTAAAGACGTAAACATAAGACATCCAGGTTGTGAGTTTGAGACCCAGGGGTACCGCTAGAGATTTTGGGCCCCAATACAGCAAGTCATATTGGGCCCCCAATCCAGATAAATCCAGTCATGTTCCAAATTTTTTCAGGCCCCTGTCACATTCTTGAGGAGGCCACACCTACCCAACATCATGAGGCTTTAGTAGACCTTTCCCCATACCCAAATGGCTACCAAGTAAGCAGCAAATGGGTAGAACAGATGGGAGAAAAATGGTCTTAAGGGTGCTGAACCATCATCAAATGTGAAGCATGATGCATGATGGGAAATTGGCCAACAGGTACACACTCACACAGAAGGTTGTTTTATACGGCTGATCACTTTTGCTTTCTGCCTTACAAAACGCCGTAGGAGGTGGGGGGGGAGACATTTCCAATCTCCTGACCTTCCATCTTTCCTTCCCTCTTCCAAACAGGGAACAGATAATGCTTTTCACATCTTCTTTCAACATCTCTATCTATACAGGCTATCATGGTCTGTATCAGCCTTCGACAAACAGTACAGTGACCCCCCCCTTCCAAGGCATGAGGTCCTGACCCCTTTGCGTCAGCTTTGTCAAAACATCAAAGCCGCCTCATTGTGTGAAAACAAAGTCCAATCCTCCCCCCCACCCCCACTCAACCACAAGATGCTGCATTAGGCTTCTGGCAAGAAGAAGGGGAGACTGTCTGGTATAAGTAGTAGACAGTAGGAGGTGGTGGGGGGGGCAGTGGCAGTTGGCCACGGGTAATGGATGTGTTTCAGTTGTGGCCTGACAGGCAAATTGTGCATGAGTAGCGAAAATAGCCCCAGATGTATTCCTGGAAGTAACAGAGCCATATCCGCCGAGAAGGCTCAAAACACATCATCACTGGTCTTTCGTTACGATGCCTGATGAATAAAGAACAGGTCAATTAAATGATGCAAAAGTTGGGAGGTTGGGGGAGGAAAACTGGGAAGCAGTATTTGTTTTTTGGTTTGTTTTTTTTTTCCTCAACTTGGCGGGCATCTCACTACAAGGGGAGGAAATTGATGCAGAACCCTGACAGTGTATATGACTGACATATGCATCTCATAAGCACACTATATATTCACCTGCAAAAGGTCACTGCCTCCAACCAGAGGAAAAAGTGGTACCTTATCCAAACTAATTGATGAACTTCCTGTATACCGCCCAGAGCATGCCGTCAGTTGGAATTTAAGCCACACGTTTAAAATAATCAATACAGTCAGGCGTCAGAGACTTCACGGCAACTATAATCCTACTTATAAATTCCAGATGAATTTTCACTAGGCTCAGAACTGTTTTCAAGGACCGGCATTTCTAAAAAATATTACCAGAATGCTGAGCCACGCTTGTGCCCTGCAGTCTGTCTAATTAAATGTATTTGAACACTCTGTTTCTGCTAAGAGCCAAATAATTTATTGACATTAATTACAATAGGCCAGTAATCCTCTCTGATTATTAACATCTGGCTACCGTACCGTGAACATGAAAATTGACTGGAGCCAAGACGTGGCCGACTCCTTGCCGGAATGCACCATCACTCGAATGGGACCGATGTCCTCAAGCGAGCTGCCTTCACATTTAATTGATCAAAACAGCCAAATGAAAAATCACTGAATCCTTTCTGTGTCTTTGACACAGTACGACAGTGTTTAAACACAAAAAGCTCAAAGGCAGACTTTCTATTCAAAAGATCATATTAAGAAACATCATTTGTCAAGATGCATTTTAAGGCTTCTTTTTGTTACAAAGGAACACACTTTCTGAAAAAGTTTGAAATCTGAAGAGAACAAAAGTGGATGCCAAACATATTTAGCGAAATCTCTATGTTGGGAGAGGTCTGGACCATCAGCTGACACTGTTGATGCCGACGGGAAGCAAACCGATTTTGCTAAAGTCTTCTTGTCAAAGCCGGGAAGCCCACATCCTGGGCCCCCACATTTTCTGTTTACTCACTATTAATACATTTCTTGTTACACCAAGTTCAGAGCAGTGAAGATAAGGCCAAATTTAGGTGTGACTTCCTGGTAGCAGTAGGTTGACATGGCCTTGTAACCTATGTCTTAAGAAGAAGGAAGACCGACTATTATTATAAGAACATAATTTTCTCTCAATGACAGATATAGACTCATCAAAGCTTATGATAAACTGTCAAAATCGAGCCATCAAGATTCAGCAGCAAAACTACAGTAAGCTATATTTTATGTACAGTAGGCTACTGTATTATAGCGTATTTGAATTATACACAGTTCAGTAATTTAATTTGTACAGTACTGTAATTTGAAAAGCATTTCAATCAGGAAATAGTGACGCTGTCTATTATTATTTATATTGTCATGCAATAGATATACATATGTCAATTAGATGGTAATCTGGCCGAGATATAAAGAAAAAGAAGAAAAATTGGTTATACTGATCATCTGCTTATAATGATCAATTTCACATCGCCAATTTCTACTTGGCTGGGGAGTCTCGTATGTAACGCAAGCTATTGCCCTTCTGTTTCATATTTCTGATAATATATGGGTCCATGTACATTTTGAAAGTTTGATTTTTGTTTGTTTTATGCAATACAGTGGAACCCTCGCATTCGCTGACTTGGTAATCGCGGTTTCAGTTACTGGCGGTTTGCGGTTAAGTTTTAAATTCCGCGCCGCCCTGAGTAGCCTGGGTAGCTGTAATCTGCAACTTTATACCGTACCATGGTGAGAAAGAAGAAGAACTTTTTGAAGATTGCCTGGTAAAGCATGACTTTTTTTATGACACAGTTTAAAGGTTTAATGCATTATTTAAAGAGCAAGTTAACCCACAAGTAAGAGAAAGGCCGGTGAAAGGATGGAAATTCTTTTCTTTACAATGGCCCGAGTGGTACATTGAAAAAACCAACAAAATCTTACCTGGAAGAACAAACTAAATGGATATTTTTTTAGTGTTTCAAATTAAGTACAATCACAAAAACTAAGCATGCTCTGGGGTTACAAAGCCACGGAGTTACCTGGCACTGTAAAGGTGCAGAGGCATGCAATTTAAGGCTGCAACATTCAATATTCATTCAGACACCACATTCTGTGGTGTACAGCCATCTTGCACCGTGTTCTTCAAATATTTTACTAATGCCCGTTCTCTGGAAAACAGATTAGACGCAATTTAACGTTATCTGAGAAGTTTAATGATTATCTTTTTCAGCACGTGTCCATTCTGCTCTGATAATAGAGTCACTTCGAATGATTCAAGCAGTTTTGTTTCTCAGTATAATTGTTCTCATTTTTCTTAGAAATTGTGTGCAGGAGGACAGCCAAAATGACGCCACTCAACATATCCTCAAGACCCTGGTCGTCCATGGAGCTGATGGAAAGCATCCAGTGGATGTATCCATCCTTCTTGAAGGCAAAGAGATGCTGCCAGGATACAGCAATACTGCTAAAGCTGGCACGCTGCTTAGGGGACTGATTTATGCCCTCAACCTTGAATACCCCCCAACGCTGTGCTACACTTTTGAAGTATTTCAGAAACTTTTCCTAAAACTGGATGCAAATTGGCTGTCCCCAAAAGTACAAGCTTTAAAGTTGAAGTTGCTGTCTTACATGTTACTGTCATGGTGAGTACTGTACCATCTCACCTGCTGGTGCACCTCAACTTACTTTCCCGTCTTGCAAAAGACTGTAACAACAACGTGCAAAGACACTGTCAGCTACAATGAGCTCTACCCATACACAGCAGCTTGTTTTAATGGACCTTTCATTAGGTAAACCTTACTAGTTTTTTTTTTCAGTGTGGATACTTATAAATTAAACAATTAATCCTAATTATTCATCTTGATACCATGTACCTTGGACAAGACTGCAGGGATATTCAGGGATACTCATAATTATTCACACTAAAATCAATTTCCCCCCTTTGTACCCATTGTGAATACCAGCCTTAGCTACATGCAGTTATAAATACGAAAATATCAAACTTGAGTATGAAATGCAAATGAGGCACTATGCATTCAATAGGTCTGATTCAATCAGGCGAAATATGAACGTTTACATTCATACAACAAATTACTGCACTGCCTATGAAAACTGAGTCCTCACCTTGTTTCACTCAGTGCTAAACAAATCCAGCCCCCTGGGTTATCGTTATAATCTCATAAAGTAGCCACCTGTCTCGCAACCCCCACCCCGAACAAAGTAATATGTTAGTTTAAAGCAGGTCACCCCTGCTGATGGAAAATTTTAGGCAAAGAGACTCTTACTCTGGCATCCTGATGGGGGCACTACACTTTCTACTGGAAGATGGCAAGAGCAGGACTGGTCTGCGCATCTAGAATACACCCCCCCCCAATGTCCCCAAAGTCCAGGACCAATTTTTTATCCCAGTCTAGTCCTGGCCAAGAGAAGTGGGGCCTTGATCTGATCACACAGGAGAGAATAGAAACTGCAGCAGGTCTGTTCCTGAGATCCATTAGTCTGGGATGTGGGGAAAAACCCATCACATCTCTCATTGCTGCTTGTGTTGAAATAATAGAACTGAAATATCAAGCGGATTTATTCTGTACAACGAGAGAATAAAAAAATCTTTTCTCCGAAAGGCATTTTCCAAAAAATCAACTCTTGGCACGGAATTTGAATGTTTTTAAAAACAAAAATGTACCAAAACAAAAAAATTACAAACGTCCTCTTGACCCAAGCACAGAGTATGGCTCATATTACCTGCAGTTCACCTTTGCAGTGGAGGGAGGTCGGGTGCTGGAAGCAAAGGGCATGAGCTGCGAGGTAAGGTCGCTCTCCGTTTACCTACGTAGCTTCAAATTAAAGGTATTTCTGCTCTTTTTTTGTGCAGGAAAACCTATCATGCAGTTTTATATCTTATCCATCTATATAGATGAACTGGATGTTCACTCGGAAAGCTTACCACTACATTTAAAAAAAAAAACAAGAAATAAAGCTGTTACTTGCCATTTGCCCAAGCACATTGGAATTCCTTAGTTATCACATATCCCATCATGGACTCCTTTGAGACATACACACATATGTACAGTTGAGAGTGAAGCTTGGGGTCTGAACACAGGGTCAGGCCATTTTTCTGGTGTCCCCGAGGCACTTTGGGGGGGCGGGGGGGGTGGATGGTTATGAGCCTTGGTCAAGGGCCCAGTGGACATGTGGCTATTCTGTAAATAACACGATTTGAACTGACATCATTCCGATGACAGAGATGGAGGCCAGACCCACTGAGCCGCACATCACCCCCCCCCCAATACTAAACACAGAAGCTTGCACCACAAAAGATGAACACCGAGACCTACATGAGGAGTATTCGGGGGACAGCATTTGCTGAGCTACGCGCTGCTTTAATTAATGCTAATTAACAAGAACTGTCTCATCACGTACTCCAATCTATGAACTCACACTAAACGATTAGTGGAAAGAACTCGTCCGAAGTCTGGGATCCATCTTCAGAAAAATTCCATCCGGCCAAATGAGAAACACACAAAGCAGATTTCTTTGACGTGTCTGAGCCTGACCCCAACCAGCTCCGAAAGCGAATTGTGCATTTAATAAGGAATCATTTCCTACTGGGTTTATGCTCACAAACAAACAAAACGGCATGACAACACAGAAATAAGTCTCTGACCTTCCTCCGGACGTCCTGCCTGACTGACTTGCAAACCTCCGGCCGCCTCGAATTATAAAAGCTAATTATGCCTTTCGTCAACTTTCAGAATCCCGACGTCAGCTGCAGATGGACACGTGCATGGCGTGCATTACGGCAGCACAGGTGGCGGCAGCTGGGCAAAGTAATTATGGGCAGATCTCAATTTCCAAACACCTCTTCCGTCTCCGGTGCCCACCAAGTGTCCTTAATCTGTTGCTCCAGTCCTGAGATGTGATTGGTTTCATTTACAAAGCGTGGCAGTCAATGGACTGTGGAGGACAAAGCCATTAAGGGGGGGGGGGGGATCCTGCTGCTCGGCGATGCCAGAGCTACGTGGCAAAGTCACACTGCCGACCGCCCTTATCACTGAAGATGCCACCGTTGCCTCACGGTGGAGGGGAGGACCTAGAGCAACCTACATGGAAAATAAAAAGTATGCATACTTTTGCAGAAAGGGGTAGCCATCTGAAGGGTTCGAGATGGGTGGAGTCAAAAAGGAGCTGAAAGCTCAGCTGCCCAGAGCCATCTTTACCACCATTTCACATCTCGTTCCTCCTGAGTGACTCTGCCGTCGGCAACAGATGGGAGGGCGAGGGAGTTCAAGCGGAGTTTAACAGCAAGAAGCAAAACAAATTATAGGGAGGTGTGGCACAAAGAAAACAAGGGAGAGCCAAACACATACACATAAATTACACTATCCCAGCCGATGTCAGGTGGCATGCTGTAGCTGTCTAGCTGAAAACGCTACCGCCAGCCCGAAAAGCGAAAGGGGCTGCATGATAAAGCAGTTTCAGTCTGATTGCACGCTTCCTCTTGGCAAAGTTTAATAAACTGCTTTTGTTACCATTAACTCACTTTTCCTGGCCTTCGTCTACTTGCACGTTAGCAGTGTTTCTGCGTGGGGGTGGGGTGTATACTATTGCAGTGACTCTGTTGGTGGTGGGGGGGGAGAGACTCCTGTTGCATAGGTCTAACAGCATCACCAACAGCCTGCAGCCACAGTCCTGGCACTGCGTTATTATTTACATACAGTCTGTATTATTTACTTAGCACATGCTTTCATCCAAAGTGACGTTTTTTGTAAAAGCAGTGTCAGATATTCCTCGAAGCAATGGGAACGGGGGCAGAGGTTAAGAGCCTTGCTCAAAGGCCCAACGGTGAAATAAATCTGTCAGCCCTGGGATTCGAACCCGCAATAATCCAATCACAGGCACAGCGGCTTAACCTACAGAGGCACACAGCACCCCACCATAATGCTGATGTCTGAATGGAAATCAGATTTATACCCTCTGTGGCATGCCACTGCAGCCACTAAACATACCAATTTCTTTTCATAGACCCCACCCTCCCCCCCCACTTCAGCATCCCACGGTGCTTAAGAGCAATTTATGAGAAACACTACCTGAGGTTTTAGAAGGAAATTTAGAACGGACTTATAGACTGAAAAACTGTGTTTAACGTAATTTAAGTCAGCAAAATGCAGAAAGGATGATCAAGACGGGTGATTCTATGTTTTTTTTTAAGGTATCAGGTATAAGAGGGGGCATAATTCAGACAGAGGGGCCAACCTTATCACTATCCAGTAATATGCTGTGATTGGGTGTGACAGGGGAGAGGGCCAATCAGCTTTCACCTGAGGCCAGTGCCCTATCTGTTATATTAGAAAGGATTACGCAGAAACACCGTTTCCATAACAGAACACCACCTTTTTTCTTTAATTCTCCTTTTACGCTCTCTCCCACTCCACAGACATATCCAATCCAATACCCATCACTGGGGCATAACATAACGATTACAGCACGATCGCCAACTCAATACATCACCAGTGAACAACGCTAACTCAGTGCATCGCTGAGCCGGTGCAGACATAACACCATCATCAGGAACATATTCCAGTGCATGGCTATACTGATGTCTGGAACAACAATTGTACCACAATGAGGTATGTGGGACATCGTTACATTTAAATTGATTATGTGGGACAACAACAATCTACGACACATTACGATTATCACACCTTGTAATATCTGTGAAAAAAATAATCAAACCTCGAATATAAATAATATAATTAGGCTACGGCAAAAAATGCCCTGAAATTAATTTGATTACGGTAAATCAACAGTCCTTCCATACTTTTTAAAAGAGCTTTCACGTAAGAGACACGTCAACCCCAACCCCCCACCAAAAAAAAGAAAACTGTTAAGGTAAATCATGGTAGTAAATGACTTAGCAAAAAGAAAGGCAACATTCTCCCATATTACTGCCATAAACTTCTACAAATGACCTTTAGCAAAGTGTTTAGTTGCACAGCGATCAGAGCGCACAAACGCAGCCCGCATCCTACACTCCATCACTGCAAGCTGTGCATGAACACGGCGCCGCTTTGGATGAATGCATCATCATCGATTAAAAACAGCAGAGCGAAACCTTTCAAGGGGTAAATAACTGATAAAAGAAACACAACAAATATCGTCTGGCGTTTTCATGAACGGGTTTTCACTTACTTTTAGCAAATATTTCTCGCATCTGATGTTTGTGGGAAAGTGATGTCGGCGGTGCATCATTACAGCGTTATTTGCATTATTACAGCAACAGTAACAGCGGGAACCTTTGTCCCTGTTTTTATTATTGTTGTCGTTGCTTTTCTCCGGGCAGAAACACCAAGTAACAAAGCGAAACATGAGCCTTTAACAGTACGGGGAGTGAGCGATGCGTCAACCGCGCTGTAATTAATCTGCCCGTATAATAACGACAGTATGTGTTTCCTTCCGGCGTCAAACCGCCTCGGTACTGATCTTTTTACCTGCCGTTCTGGGTCTGTGTTGCTTTAATGTTTTAGATAAGAACAGGTGATTTTTATACACTCTTTAATCGCTCTGTCATTTCACCGAAACGCCGGCCCGCACCTGCCCACTCCGCAAGAGTCTCCGTATGCGATGCGGCTCTGGATGCGTGTAACATCCTGAACATGCCGCGCAACCCCCCTCCCACCCGAACGAGAAGTGAAAATTAAATGTGCCTAATTTACTGTTTTCAACTAAGATTTGAGGGGGTTGAGAGTGTAAGACATTTTCCCCCAGAGACCCAACAACACGCGAAGTTCCCACACAGCGGCAGGGCTGCCGGGTCTCACGCATCTGGCGTGACTCTCACGCTTTCAAACTCTCACGGTCACGTAAGAAATCTTACGGTAAATCTATATTATTCCATTATAAACCTAAAATTAGCTACATCAAAAGCGTTGAGGTATTTGCAAGCCATACAGATTATTTACAAGGTAATACAACTGTTACATACATGTAAATGCATGTGCAGACTTGTCTGGAATTGAAAATCTCAGTCGGCAACCCTGTAACAGTGAATACAAATTAGCGCCTGAAAAGCTGCTGAAACACTGCTCGGACCATGCGCCAAATTCTCACGCTGCTACTCAGCTCAAAGAATCAGACTGCAGGTAATCGGAATGGTGCCAAACGTGGCAAGGTCAACACCTGAGCCGGCCGCAGACTTTGCAGCCAGATGGGTGGAGAAATGGAGATGGACGGAGAGCCTGCAGATGTTGCGTGGGCCCTCTTATCTTTCGCCATTTAGCTGTCTGTTTCGTTCGCTGTCGGAACTGACTGTAGCAAAGAGGTTTCTGGCAGCGCCTCGTCACTGAGGCTACCGACAGACATCAAAGCCCTTCCGGGATGCTGATGGAAAGAAAATATGTGTGAGAGAGAAAGTCAGCAAGTACATGTGTAATCTGAATTAAACTTGAAATAAAATGTTCAGTTATCCCCACTTATAGTTGGCAGAGAAGGAGGTGGTGGTAGAGGGAATTTCTTTTTTGTTTTTTTCTCCCAGGGACAGTGTCAATGCCAGCAGCAGGTAGTGTGCATTGAGAGGCGAAACCCAGCATTACATGGCTGAGCATTACAAGACTCCAGAACGTAACAGATCAGCATTCCAGACGTGCCAAGAGCTAACGAGACTGTCAGGAATACTCTGCAATACTAATGTTCAGCAAAACACGCATGCGATATTCCAGCAGATTCCACACAGTTAGGTATAGAATAAATAGTGTGAAAACAGAACTGGCTACAGATTTCTGTTTGTCAGTACTGCAATACAGGCCACAGAGTGTTCAGTGGGTCAGTACTGTAGTACAGACCACAGAGTGTTCAATGGGTCAGTATTGCAGTACACACCACAGAGTGTTCAATGGGTCGGTACTGAAGTACAGACCAAAGAATGTTCAATCGGTCAGTAGTGCAGTACAGTCCATAGAGTGCTCAGTGGGTTAGTAGTGAAGCACAGACCACAGAGTGTTAAATGTGTCAGTAGTGCAGTACAGACCACATGCTGTTCAATGGATCAGTAGTGCAGTATACACTATAGAGTGTTTTCATGGGGCTAAATGAAAACCAACAGACTGGCAGTGTGGTACACACGGCAGGGAAGCGGTATGGAGACTGACTTTTAGCAGGAGTCGGAGCCGCTAAATGACAGATTGCTGATGACACGGGCTGAAGATTCGTCCGCGTGCCTCGTCTTCGTAATGGACCTGCAGCTCTGGCTCACGCCGCTCCTGTCAGCTCGCTGGTGCCGCTGCCCATTAGTCTGCGTGCCGCTCGGATCGGCAGGAGCTGACCGGGGCAGCTGCCGGAGGCCGTGCGAGCCAACTCTCGCCCACGCAGAGGGCGTGGATTTCAGTGAGCTCACGTCAGGCCAGGGCACCTGGAAAAGGGATTTCCGAGGTTGCCTTGCCTTCCTGAGGTGCATTGTGGGAAAGCTGTCGATTTTCTATGCCACCCTGAAGGTAGACACAGGAAGAGGAACTTTCAATGCTAAAAAGGCTTCCTTTTAATATTATTTGATAGATAGGAGTCACATAATGAATAGTAGCGTAAATAAAAGGTGACTAGCAGTTTTCCCATTTGACAGAAAAAAACAACAACACAATACACAAAGAAGATATTCACACAGTCATACTCTGTAGTGTGGCACAAGTGATGTTTACTTAATGTAAATTTAATGTTAATAAAGTTAAAAATAGCTTGTGTCGCCAACTTAAAAAATCAGATTCGGTCTTTTGATTGGGTAGCACCGGATGGTGCTGTGATGCTGTGATTTAGGATATAGACTCATAAGCTGAAGATTGCTGGGCTAAGTCTCTGACTGCAGTATCCTAGAGTGAGATGCTCAACTGCTCCTGATAAACATCCAGCCGTAGAAATAAAATGTTCATTTGGATGAAGGCGCTAGCTAAACGACCAAAAGTGAATCAGCTCCTGGGATCCTCTTGATGTTAAATGGTCCCCTTGGAGGTACATGTGGCTGAAAGGATGTGTAAGGTAGCTGGTGTGTAAAACACCTGCCACATGCGCAGAAGTCAGGCAATTCTCCTTGATCTGAATGTCTAGGAGCTTCCGCTGGTGTCCGCTGCACTAACTCGGGTCCCCGAACCTCTCCTCTCGTGTAGTATACACCGGCAGCACGGGCTCCCATTGCGTTTGACTTAAAGCGATTCACCTCAATTAGGTGATCTCCCCAGTGATGGAGATCGCTATACATCCACCTACGGTCTTTTTGCTAATGTGTTAAACATAGAACAACACTGTTATGCGATGCTCACCACTCACAGTCATTAGGAAATGGCAGTATGCCATAATATCTCAAAAAAAAAAAAAAAAATAGAGGAAAATCCACTCTCACGGCACATCTCATTACCACGGCGACGGGAAGCCACACACTTTCCAGGTTTTAATCCTTTTCAGCTTAAGGGGAAAAAAAAGATCAATTTGGAGAATGAACACTAATGTGATTCTGAGTTTGGTACAATGGTACAGCCATTAAAGATGTCAAAATAAACCAATTAAAGGTAATCAATAGCCATCCTTACAGAGATCAGGGAAACAGCATTGTCCATTTTTTCACCTGAAAAAAGATTGACAGAAGAGATATATATATTGCAAATATTATATATATATATAGCCTTTAATCTATATAAAGTGAAAATGGAATATATAGAAATGAATCTTTTGGGTAATCTGTGCATAAGGATACCCAAATGTTCATAGCTAGGTTAGGGAGGGCATGCAGTTAAAGCCTTGGGAAACCAGTTTCATTCATCAATAAGTCTGAACACCTTCAAAAGATCTACATGTTTTTCAGACGATGTCATTATTTTGAATATTACTCTGAGTCATGAGGTAAAAATGATATTTTCACCCAGTGACTCACCTGTGACTCATTCTGGAGGGTGTAAATATTGAACATTCTCCCTTTAAATTATGTTCAGGAGCAAACCGAGTGTTAACCAGAGGAGTACAAAACATCTGAAAGCACCCAACCTCACACAGAGCTTGCCTGCCGTCATCTGAAACAAAGGTAGGGAAGTCAACCCCACCTCCCACAAAGCCATCATTTACACCTCTGTTATCTGGAAGAACCAGCCGAATTAAACGCTATGCAGTGTCTCGTGACACATCAGACTTTTAGAGGCAAGCATTTTACAATTCTCTGTCTTAATTAGACTCTTAATCTCCAAATATAAAAAGGGCTTTTCTTGGAAGGTTTTGAAACCTGGGCAAATGTACTGTTTTCTGTGATTCCTTCCAAAAACGTCTGTCTGGTTCTTTAAAACAATAAAATAATATATTGCTGCTTCCCAGAGTCCTGAGCCATCTTGACAGCCTCACAGCCGCATGAAGGAGGCAGTCTGACAGTTCTCAGTTCAGCACGGTCGACGGGCAGCGGGCCACGCCTCCCACTCACACGGCCTTCTCTCAAAAATGGCCACCACCTACGGACAGGTGTGATCAGTATGCTGTAGCTGGCGCCACATGTTCCCGCCACTGCCGAGGCTTGGGGGTAAATTTACCGTCAGCCCGCTTTGCGCAGCCTTCCGCCAGCCGCCTCCGGGAAACCGCATGCCGTCCGCCGCCACTGCCCCATTTCCCACGTAATGACCGGTAGGCAGGTGCATCGCAGGGAGACAGTGTTTATGAGCGTACAGCAGCGTGGAGGTAAAAGCCTCCCCCCTCCTCGAATGCTCAGCTGAAAATACCTGCTGTCTGTCTACGCAGATGTCAGGGGCGATTCTGGGACTGGGGGGCATAAAAGGGGCCATAATTCATACTGAGAGGCCAACCTATCATTAGCCAATGATATGTTTTGAATCAGTGAGTGACAGGGATGGGGCCACTCCGGGGCCCAATCAGCTTTCAGCTAGGGCCAGTGGCAGACATAGAAAGCGATGGTGACGGTGGCTTGTGGTGGAGTAGATGGGGGGCTTTAACCATCTTGACCAGAAAGGTAGTGATCAAAGACTTAATGATTGTGGGGGTGGGGGGGGGGGGGTGCCACTCACCGATTGGCTAATGATAAAGTTGGCCCCTCTGTGTGAATTATAGGCCTTCTTATGTGACGTATAAAACGTATATATAGTTACACGTACACAGGCTCTCAGAAAATCAGTTTGCACCCCACTTCATCCCTGGAAGTCCCACCTGCACCCCTCAGGACCATTTCAAATAGATGAAATGTTGCTACCGTTCATTAATTTCCTTTGAGTTTTTCGGATAGTACAGGGAGATGGCCACTGTTGGCAGATCCACTTCTGAATAATATATTCCAGCTAACAGCTAAATCCATTTTCATTTCATCTTACCCCAGACTGACCTGGACCCCTTCCTGATATGAGGGGAATTGTTCAATATGGCTGTCCAGAGATTATATGTGGTGCAATCGAGACATTGGTGGCGATACCTGTAGTGCCATAACAGTAAATCGTTGCGATCAGCAGCGATCGTAATTACTTTAGTGTTTTTTGATGTCTGACAGTGTAATAGAATGGTCAACCAACCAGGATGTGCTGAAGTGCCTTCACTGATGTTCACTGTCTAACAAAAACCAAGAACTGAGTATTTACTTACTGTTGCTGTAATCCGTCCAAATGAACTGATAACTGATCATTGTTTTAAATGCATTTTCTTTTTGCATGAGAAGTATTTATAATTTGCCCAAATGGAGGAAATGAAGGTGAGCAGAGAATTCAATGAAGACAGATTTACCTTAAACAGATCATTTAGAAAACAGGCCTCCTAGTCTTTTCTAGGTAATTCTTTTTAAAATCAATACAGATACTCAGCCAGTCCTTCATCTTCTCATCAGTTCATACTATGGAGCTCAGCTGATGACGAACGTAATCACTCTTGTGGAAGAAAACAAACAACATCCCCTGGCCTAAGGCCTTAGACAGAACAACAATCCCATAATGCACCCAATCCCACCTAACTTTTAATTTTTCTTCCAAACTATGGAGCCATCGCCTACCTACAGGGCAGCTAAAATAACTGAATTGGGGGGAGGCATTAATACTTCCAGACTGTTTGTGGGAAGTTGGGTGGGGGGTTCTGGGGTTGCAGCCTCTACCTTTGCTGATGGTCAAGGATGGCATGGGCCAGCTAAACATGGATGACTAGGCAAAGGAGAAGCATATATGAATCACGAAGGTCGCATGGTCTGGAATGTGTCAGATGTGACTGTCAGGGCTGTCAGCCCCGTTACACTATGTGGCTTCCTCCCAGGGCCAAAGTAATTTCTGGAAAGGTGAACTTCCACGTGAATCTCGACCCCCCTCCTCTAGCCCACCTGGACTTGCCAAGCGACATTTCCCTGTGACTTCCAAATATGAAATCACATGGACAGAGTCCTCTTCACCTCCTCATGGTCTACTCTGACTCGAGATCCCCCCCCCCCCCCACTCACCGCTTGTGCACATCACCCGTCACCGACATCGCGCCCCTGGGGCCCTCCCATCCCCTCAGATGCTTACGTAGCACCGATTCCACACACATCCTTAGCGGGGAGCCGCCAGTGGAATCGATTAGCACAGGGCAAGTCTTTTAGTTCTTCTTCGATATCCTGCCATTGTTTCAGTGTGTCAGCAGTAATCAGGGGCGTTCCTAGACATTCTGGACCATCTGACAAACTGTCAACTTTGCCCCCCCCACCCAATTTCACATATAATTTAATTTATTCAAGGGCCCTGTAAAGTGCCCAGGGTGTCCATGCCCCTCTGACGCCTATTGTCACCTGATCTCTTTACATAAGAACATAAGAAATTTACAAACGAGAGGAGGCCATTCGGCCCATCTTTCTTTCTTTCTTTCTTTCTTTCTTTCTCTCTCTCTCCGTTGTTCTGTATGAATGATGCAGGAATATATCACAACACACCAATGTAAAGCACCTTGGGGTGACACTGTTGTGAAAGGCGCTATATAAAAATAAATACAATTGAACTGAATTGGATGATAATGGTAGCGGAAGGGATGAGGCTCAGAATGGGCAGTGCCCATACAAATGGATCTGACCACACAATGGATTGCGATTCCCCCGCCCCCGTGCCCCCCCCCCCCCCCCTCCCCCCGCCAACTTTCCCCCATGGGGCCCCCCCTGCTCCCCCTGACATATTCCCATCAGGGGACCACCCCCAAGACTACACATACAATTTGAACACTGGTGCCCACATAGCATGCCCAAATGCCCACCCCAGGCTGGCATCCTGGTACTGTCGCTCTATAGCAGAATCTCAACTGCGGACAGTGCTGGACTATTTAAAGCTAGCCCATCTTCTGGCTATCCTCCTGAGGCTGGTGGTGCTTTCAGGCCACCCCGCTAAAGTATCCGGCCAGGGCCCTTCCGGACGGGGCCCGGCGAACGGACCGAGCTGAAGCCAGTTAAAGAACCTGGGGGCGACTGGAGCAGATACGCCTGATCAAAGAGGATCTGTGCGCAGCCAAAACCGACTTCATTAAAGTCGCTGCCTCAAATCCCTCATGGAGGCAAACACTCAAATAAGACTCTGGGAAGAAAAAAAAAGGCCCACAAAAAGCTACGGCTGATAAACAGCGGAGCCACGATTACCGCCGGCGATGGAGCCGCTAATTAAAGGAGCGGGCTAGATTTCACAGCCACGCCATGTTTGACAGCCCCCCCCTGCCCCCCCCCACTTTATTTCTTTCTTACCCACGCTGCCCATGGGTCACGATCTGCATGCAGAGTTGTCGCAGTACAGACTGGATTTCTGTCTGTTTGTTTTCTTATATGTTAATACGTCTGTTGGTTAACCTGTACAAGTCACTTTGGTGCCACTGAGGAGGCTCACACTCAGACTTCCACCCTGTCCGCAGCATTAAATGGCCCCTCCTTTTAAGAGTGGGGTAAGATATCCAGTCCAGTGAACAACAAGTGCTACAAGGTCACCCAAGTCACCCAAGTCCGGACGGATCCGCTGCTGTACATTACGGCCTCATTATCACAATGACACTAAAGCTAACGACTTAATGACTTATGTAAATATTGATCATATTAATGAGGTAAGGCGTCGTTTTATATGCGACCGATGCCAAACTGGAGAATGTCTGAAAAATAAGCGAGAAAAACCGGGGCCCCTGAAAAGTGGAAGCGGCTCTGTGACGAATCCTACATCTGTCTAGTTGGGATTCATATTTCTGGAGGACTCTGATTGGCTGAGAGCAGGCATTGAGGTAGCTGGGGGCCTCAGGGCCAGCACCCCCATTTAAACACCGGTTTTGATTGGCACATCTAATTAATCCAATGGGTAATCCGCGCCGCTCGCATTATCGTGTGCTGCTCTTCTGCAGAATGAGGCACTTTCACTGGTGTCAGGAACGTCGCTGTGCCTTTGGCAGGTCCGTTTAAAGGAAACATGCTTCAATATGTTCCAGCACACGCGTCGTAACCCCAGCGTGATCCTCCCGGGATCGAAACTGCCATCGCGAAGACTGATGCTCCGGGGCTGACAACCTCACGCCCCTGCTCCCGTCTAGCTAAATCTGGGAATTTCAATTAAAGCGTCCAGCAGTATTAAATATGCAGTGCCAGGCTCATCTTAAGATAGATCCGAACCATCCTTGAGTTACAGCAATGTCACCGCTGTCCTCAATTGCACGTGGCGAGAGCCGTTTCCTGCCAAACTGCATCTGAGCCCATCACAGCCGCCCTCTCGCCAAATCCCGCCAGGTGCTTCCGAGTAACTCCAAACTCCAAAATGAGCGGAATCCTGAGAGACCTCACCTGAGGGATTAATCAGTCTCTGTGCTACTTCCCCAGTCCACAGTCGCCATGGCAGACCGACAGCGTGGATATCAGCCGAGGGGAATTCAACTGTTCTGTCACTGAATGTGAACAGTCAGCATTAGGGAGATGTGGCAGCTGTAAGAACACGCCATCCGACGCCTGCTGGGTACAGGCTAGATCCTGTAATCCGCGGTGGCTGGCACAGCTTACTGTTTGACACTCATTTATAAAGCTTGGTACATTGCTCCAATTGTACAGACTAAGCACCTTGCTCAACGGTACAACAGCAAGGTCCATTGAACTCCTGAGATTCCTGTTACCGTTACCTTCAGAGGGAATTCAACAAAACACTAGCCACCCTGAGGGGTCATTGTTGGAAAGTAATGGCCAATTCTACATTTTTTTTTAAGATGAATGGGGGGGGGGCAAAAGATGGGGTATAATTTATAAAGTGGGGGCCAGCCTTATCATTAACCAATTACATGTTTTGAATCAGTGAGTGACAGGGAAGCGGGCTAATCAGCTTTCAACTGAAGCCAGTGGTCCTGCCCCTGTATATGCCCTGCCCTGCCAAGCTGATGATAAGTGGGACTTTACAGCATTATTCCACTTCCTGTTTAACATCCACCTTTAGGAAAAAGAAAAACAGATATTTTCAATTCAATGTGGCTTCGCTGGGCCAAATCATGGGGGAAGCAGCCAACACAGGAAGTCCTCAATGGCCACTTTTCACCCAGTAGATTCTGGGCAGCATTGCAGCCAACCAGTTATCAAAAGGAGATAAGCAGCACCTGACCTCTTAAGATGAATTCATTAAAAATTAACAAGAGTAAAGTAAAAGCACAGCTGACATTTAATAAAGTCCTACAATGATCAATTATTCACAGTGAAGGCGAAAATGGGAACCTCTGGCCTCTATGAAGCACCTCAGCAATTATTTGTTGATGCAGCCTGTCGCATTTACCAACAATGGTGGCCCCTTGGCAGGCCTGGATTCACTGCTCTATGCAAAAAAGGTCATGTGACTCCAGTTCAAACAGTAACGTTTTAATACAAAATATCGGGACCTATTGGCAGCACTCCAGGAACTGCATGGTCAGCCGTCAGCATCCGGAATAATCCGGGCATTGGCACAATGGTTACATTCAGCTTTGAGGTCCAACATGCTTCTTTTGAAGAACTTCCAATCCCAATCCATGAGACATGTGTAGCAAGAGCCAGCGTTCCTCTCGGGGGATGGGCAAACTCTCTTCTGGACCTCAACATTGACCAGCCGCACCAGTTTAACACTCAAGAAAGACATTGCACATCCAGGACACGCCTCCAGTATGACATAGTGCCTTGATCTGGCCGTACAAGCTGTCATCAGAACCATTTGGTTGGTATCAGATATAACTTTGCTCATCTGTTATGCATTGGTTTATTTGCTGTGCTAAACCCATAGTGAATGCTAATTAAATTTAACCGTGGCGCCACCTCCTGTCATCGCCATGCGCGACCAACATGGCTGTCTTTTAATCCCGGTGGCGCTGTCCCTGCCAGCTCCTCAAAGCTCGATTAATGATTCTTTTAAACACTCTGGCATCTTTCGAGCATGACGCATCACGTGGAACTGGCGAACATGACAGGGCCCAATCCGCACCGTGGTGGGGACCATCAATCAGTCCACAGACAGGTTCCTCTAGGCAGTTAGGTTCCTGGGCACTTTGACTCAAGTTCAAACTGGAGGTGAGCACCCCAGAGAGATGCCAGATAAACCCGCTTCTGTCATTGATTGTTGGAAGAAATAAAGGGGGAACGAGAGCTTTGAATAATTAAACCAGCACAGATCTGGGCCGGTCCAAAACCAACAGGACTTCCACACCCACCTAACCTCACTGCCTGCATTCTCTCCAGGCCCATAGAGCAACATCTGTGCGAAGCAACAGATTTCACAATAAAGGAAAGCTTCTTTGGATCCCTAATCCTCTTCAAATCCTCAGTGGTGTTTATTAAAGGGAAAAATAAATATCAAAAATATAAATGTCAAAAGCCCCCCTTTCTTATGCTAATATGCTTATGCTAGCAGCTGAAGATGGAACTTGGGGATTTGCCATAGATTACCAAAAAGCCATGAGAGGCTAATCAAAAGAGAAACAGACTGTAGTTACAGAGTCATGCACCTATCAGGGTCTGGTGTCCCGCAACAGAACTGAATGGCGGGGGGTGCAAACCTTGAGTTGACATGGGCAACAGGTGAAGATTGTACTCAGCACTGTTTTTGTCTTCAATTTCTTTTGGACATAGACAGTTTTGGGATATTCAGCACTTTGAGTCCTAACAATACCACAATTAACATTAACTTTTATAAGGAGGCAGTTTTAGGTCCACCTGGGAAGGGGCTGACCATTTAATTTGACACACATCTGCCACGACATTTCCACTGTCTTCATGGATTCTCCTCCTTCCAGCTTCCAGCTCCAGTGGTTAACTTGAGCTCATGTTCCTGCTCGTCAGTAGAATTTGCCTTGGATTGAGCAGGAGGGATGACTATTTTGACAAAAATCGGCAGGCACACAGGTGGACAACAGCAAACCTCCCCTGGGTCTGAGCTCCATCTCTTTCAAGGTCCGCCGTGCGATATTCGGAGAGACATCGAACATCAAGTGACGTAAACAAACCGGGGAGATTTACGGCTTACAATAAACGACCGCACGGCGCTGAAAGGACATCTAATTACATTTATGAGCTTATCTGGAGGGCCAGGGATGAATTCTAAACACGAGGGCCGCGAGCGATTGGCATTCAGACGGCTTCCTGAAAGTCTCTGCTCCGTGAGCGAGAGGTAAGGGGGGGTG
>JAAGVU020000038.1:18596551-18610496 GCA_011763525.2 Mormyrus iriodes
TCATAGTACCATGTAATATTAATGGCTAAATCTCTGTCCCTCATAGTACCATGTAATATTAATGGCTAAATCTCTGTTCCTCATAGTACCATGTAATATTAATGGCTAAATCTCTGTCCCTCATAGTACCATGTAATATTAATGGCTAAATCTCTGTTCCTCATAATACTATGTACTGTTAATGGCTAAATCTCAGTCTGTCACAGTACCTCACACCCTTGATGGCTAAGTCTTAGTCCCTCATAGTACCTAATGGCTACATCTCAGTTTCTCTCCCCATTTCCAGAAACATGTATAGATGGACATGAGCAACAGCAGACAAAATGAAAGATGAAAAAGCCCCAAAAATATTAAATGTACTATCTGAGGTTTTTTTTCAATATTAAGAAATATGCTACATATCCTGGCGACATTACTGTCATTACGTGCTGTAAAATATATTAACAGCGATGCTTGCGAGTGACAGAATGAGCGAGGATCCAGAATGCATGTTTGAAATGCACTGAACTTTAAGATTATGGAGGATCTTCATTATATATGTATGTCACTGCAGCGTAGTAATGCACAACCAATTATTACTATGGTCTTAATACGCTGGACTGTAGTCACCGGGACAGCTCACAGAGCAGCCCTCAAACAAAACCTTTAAAGGTCAATCGGGGGTAACCTCACACCAATACACGAGTAACAGGTAGCACGTTAAGCGGCCACCATGGTTCAAGGTGAGCAGGCGAGCCGTTTGCCCAGCTAAAACCCCAGCATCGAGGCGTCAGCGGGAGCATCTATTCGGCTTTGTGTTGGAAATGCCTAATACTGATCACAAACTTCCTGGTCCCTCAACGCAAGGAGAGCAGCAAAGGAGCTGGGGGTGTGGGGATTGAAAAGGATCAAGAGCTTCTGTGTAAATGAACATACCCTAAAGACGACAAGAGAGCTTGTCTATACCCACTGAGAGCAATGCCAACTGGAACTCCAGTAAGGATACTACTGATGGGTTCTCCACCACCACATTGTACACAGTTTGTGATTAATAACCTTCAGCGCCATCTAACCCAAGTCAGAGCAGATAAAGTTTCATCTTACATTAAAATGAGCTCCATCTTTGTATTCTTACCCTCTTATTTATACCACTGGACAATGACCTTTATGACATACCAGATAATAACGGCAATAAATGGATTCTTGTGTTATTATCAATCTACCATAGAGGATAAAAAATTAGTCATTTCTGACATCTGTCTTTGCTTTGAAAAAAACATGACACACTAAACCGACACATGGTCAGGATTATGAATCGGCGGCTCAATATGCCATTATGTGAGGCGATCAAAGATTAATGAAAACTACTCGCCTGTATAGCATGGTAATTCTTTTTAAAAAGTCAAACGTGCTGACAAATCTTTCAACTTATTTAGTCGGATTTCACGCTTTAAAAAGGCCTGCACCGTAGCCTTATGTTTGCCACTTGAACCGGCCCTGTATTTAATTGGTTAATTGACAGCCGATAAATAATCCAGCATCGCTCCCTGCTTTACAGTTATTTCACGAACTACGGCGTGTGTAAAACAGGCCCGTGACAAAATCAGATGAATGACTTCTTGCGGGGTTAATAAAGTCATATGTCTAAAGGCTACACGGAATAAGCGGTTGAATGAGAAAACAATGTCGTTTCACCCCCCATTCATTATGCTTAGTCGTACTGGCTTTTCACAGCCGAAACTGCAATGGATCTAGAGAGGGCTGCGATTTGATCGACTTCTTCTGAAACCTCATTACAGAACACCCAACCGTGCCGCCGTTCATTTTGCTGTATTAAAAGCAGTTGCATGGTGGAAAAGGGGGGTTTGCTGTATCAATATTACCGCAGTTACCGGTATCTTAATCAGAAAGAGTGAAAAGGAAATCGTCTAATGAAAACTCAAACAATATAAAAAAATTAATCTGATTATTCTGAAAAGTGAATAATTCTATATTTTAGAGTCTCAACAACATCCAAAAATCAATCGAAGTTAGCTGGATGCACATCGGGACGAGCTTCTTACCTGGCTCCTGCACATCAGTCTACGCGTCCGGCTTCTTTGCCTCGCAGATTTTTATTTCCTCCCGCTCGAGATATCACTTTATATGCAAGTATTTTAAAATACGCTTTCTTAGTATATCTGGAAACTATATGCAGATTTCTGAGCGAGTACCACCCGGTGCAGTCCACTGTTTTCTTCCTCTTTTTTTCGGAGCTTTCAGCGGCGCTGTTTTGACTTTTTATGAAAGATACAAATGAATGGGCGATCGCGGTGTATCCAAGTACTTCACAGAAAACGAGTATAGCTGTTTATTTAGCAACGGGGTAGTAAGGTAAGGAGAGGGGGGTGACAGCAAAGCGCTAAATGGCCGCAGCAAACAGTTGGTGATATTTGAACAATCCGTTTTTCTTAAATCCAATGGGAGATCTAGACCCAAGCCATCGGGTCAGCTATCTTCTCGTCTTCAGGGAAATTCGCAGCACGGAAAAAAACATCTATAGGCAGATCTCTCTACACACAAGGGCTCGGCTTCAACTCGCTCCTGCTGTAGTTGAAAATGCTTAGCGCAGCAACAGGGAACAGATCACGGCCGGAGCGGAATAAATGTCTACATCCAAAGCGCAGCCCTCCTCGCTGTACTGGCCGCCTGCCACCTCCGGCTGGTCTAAGTCTCTAAAGTGCCTCGACTGCACACAATGATAATACCGAGCGGAATTAGAGATAAGCAATATTTGCTGCTTGAAGACAAGTGAATTCCCGAAACGCAGGTGGTCAAGCAGCCGATCCGGTCGCTGCCGCCTCTGCTGAGCTGACTACGCTCGGTGCTTCAAAGTGATAAAAACGCCGCACGCATCATTTCCGAAGACAACAAACCTGTTTCAACACAATATTAACGCGTATAGATCCACGCATTAATCGCGTATAGGCATCTGTGCAGACCCATGCGTCGCTTTCAGTTTCCTGATATGACTAATTTATATTGGCTATATAGTTTATAATGACTTGCAAGTCCCAGACTGTTAAGTAAAATAACCTACAAAATGACTTTAATAATTTGATTCCGATTAAGTAATTACCTGCGCAGTTCAAAATCGCAACTGTAGGCTATCGGCGGTTCTGTAAATGGAGTCATAAATCGTCGTATGATGAAAGGTTTCCCGAGGTAAAAAAAAACAATCTCGAAAAGCCGAATAATATTAATGAGCCGCCATACAATGTTTTGCATACGGTAGGGTGAATTGAATTTCAGAGGATGGGCGATTTCACTCTTTTGCACCCAGTTTAAAGTTGTCTGTCAGGTGTCCTTCATCGACAAAACGATTTTTTTTATAAGAAAAGGGCTTAAGGTGTGAGATACATCATGTTTCTTTAAAACGTGGAAATTGGCAATGGGTGTCGGGAATGTAACCCCAGAGGCTGAAAGTGCTCGTACGATAAAGAGTAGGTTAGGGACAAAGAGCTAGGTCATTGAACGTACGCTGTTCTATTAATTGTGTGTGTGTGTGTGTGTGAGCGCCTCTAAGTGTGGGATGGCATGTTAATTAGACGTCCTAGCTGTAGACTGAAATAATCAATGTTAATAAATACCCAACTGCATGTTATAAATACACACACATGAAGTGTAATGATTATGTCTGGTTTACCAATTTAATTTTGCTTAATCATAATTTTTCCATTATCTAAGGACGCTGACAGGCGCCCCAGCTAATCCGCGAATTGTCGCTTCGCTCGGCTCTTCGTGGACCACCTGCCGGCACCCCACGTGGAAGGAGGTCCCTCCGCTCCCACTTTAGTCCCGGATCGAGGTGACTGGGTCGGGATGTACTTGCCAGCGGACTGCTGGACCCGTAGCACGCGCGCTTTAACCTGTGATTATAGCATTTCGTTTGTATCCTGCTTGTTGTCTTTTCCGACGATCCGCACTTTTTTCTTTTTTTATAGTCACGCTGTGACAGGCTTGGGGTTTTGCTGTGTAATCAGAGGGGGTCGGATGGCGGTATGTGGGCGTAGGGAGAATCGACCTGGCCCTAGAAGTTAGAGACCAATTCATAAACATAGAAAATGTACTTCTCGCCCAAATTCATGTTAATTTTCGCAACCAGAATTGTCTCTAATATTGCCTATATACGGCTCTGGAAAAAATTAAGAGGCCACTCTGTATTTATTAAAATACCTGCATTGTTTAATCCTGGTTCTGCTGGCAGAAGGCTACACTGAGCGTCAGGATGCTTCCAGGTTCACAACGTCTAAGACAGCAGTTCACAAGAACAAGGTGAAGCAGGAGACACTGGGAACGACCAGAAACCAGTCAGGAAAAGGGCGGAAGCGACTTTATAATGGCAGAGATGACTGTTAACTTATCCGACAGTTTCTCAGGAATAGTAGGAGGATATCAAGTGACCTTCAAAAGGAATGGGAAATGTTCAGTGCAGGCGTGAAGTGCACTGCTAGGACAATGTGTGTGTATATATGTGTATATATATATAAACATAGTACAAAAAGTAAGGAAATTTATATTTGATTGATTATTTCTTTGTTGCCACAAGGTTCTTGGCAATAAATTATATAATTTAATTTAATGGTAATTATACCGTTGGAAAGCCTGTTTGTTTCCCTTTTAAATGGTGCCACATGGGTAAGGAAAATGCATTTGTGGGCTGAGCAGCAGAGTTGAGCATATGGGTTGCGCCCATGAATAACTTGCCAAATTTTCTCTGCCAATGCCACACATGTGACTCTGCTATTGACTCTTGTTTGGTGTTGTTTAGTGGATCGGATGATTGAAGTCTGAAGAAATGACATATTAGCAATTTAACAAATTATTCATTTAACAAACAGGAGCCTCAGTAGCGTGTGGAAGAACCATACGCAGCCACAACAGCCTGGCACCTCCTCCTAATGCTGGTCACCAGCTTGGTACACACTGCTGTGGGATGGAATCCCATTCTTCTACCAGCACCTCGGTCAACTGTGTGGCATTGGCAGAGACGATTTGGCACGTTTTCATGGCCGTAACCCACATATTAAGCTCTGCTGCTCAGCCCACAAATGCATTTTCCATACACATGTTAAACAGGCTTTCCAACGGTATAAGATTTATTGCCAAAAGCAGTTACAACAAAGAAATAATGGACAAAACACAAATTTCCGTACTTTTTGTGATATATATATATATATATAAAATTCACAGATGCATACCCATAAATTGAAAAATGAGTGAAACAAAAACTTGTGTTGTGGTCTCCTAATTTTTTCCAGAGCTGTGCTTTCACTTTAAAAATAATTGTGGCAAGCTGAGCTTTCAGAATAATAATTACTATTATTGTAAATTTTATTAAATAAAAGCGGGCGAATGCAGCCTCGCGTTCACACGGAAGTCTGTTATTCACACATTGTACATTGTTAAGATTTAAAAGATTTTTTTCCTACTGTTCTCGCTACAGACGTGGCCAAAAGTATTGGTACCCTTACATTTTACACAAAAGAACCACATTTTCCCACCAGATAAGTTGAAACAGACAAAAGGAATTGGCATCCACCATTATTTATTTCACAAAGCAGACACTTTGCTTTTGATTTATGACTAAGCCTATTGTTATAAACAAAATAATTGAAAATTTCAGGGACAAAATTATTGGGACCCCTAACCTAATATTTTGTAGCACATTTTTCTGAAGTAATAACTTGGTCAATCTTTCTCTGTCTCTGAACAAGCCTTCAACACTTACCAACTGGTAATTTAACCAACTGCTTTTGAGCAAACAGCTCCAGGTCTTAGGTTGGATGGGTTCCTTCTCCCAACTGTGACTTTCAGCTCTTTTCATAAATGTTCATATGGATTCAGATTATGACTCATGGCAGGCTACTTCAGAACAGTCTCATTTTTTTCCCAAACCATTCTTCTGTGCTCTGAGATGTTGTTTGTATGTTTTGGGTCATTATCTTGCTGGAGGACTCATGACCTGTGAGTGAGACAGAGCCTTCTAACACTGCAGTATGTTTCGTCCCAGAATGCCCTGAAAATCTTCTGATTTTGTTTTGCTCTTCACAGATTCAAGGAACCCGGAGCCAGAGGCAGCAAAGCAACCTCATAACTACATTCAGCCTCCTCCATGTTTCACGGCAGGGATGGTGTTCTTTTCTTCGAATGCATCGTTTTTGTCTTCTGTGAACATAGAACTGTTGTGACAGAAGAACCGTGGCTTGTCAACATGCATTTTAGCAAACTCCAGTCGGGCTTTTTGTGTCTGTCTTTCAGAAGTGGGACCTTCGTGGGTCTTCTATCATCGAGCCAACTTTCATTCAGACAACAACAGATGGTGCAAATTGAAACTCTTGTACCTTGATCCTGGAGGTCAGCCAGAATCTGTTTAGAAGTTTTTCTTGGTTCTTTCTCCACCATTCAAATTCTCCTTCTATTCAGTCTGGGGTCAAATTTCCTATTTGGGCCTTATCCAGGGAGGTTGCCTTCAGTCCCATAGACCTTAAATTTCCTGACAGTATTAGCAGCTGTGGTCATGGGAACAGGACACTCTTTGGAGATGAACTTATAGCCTTAATTTTAACGTTATTTTTCTTCCTTGTCCTTCTCTTGTCCATGTTCAGAGTGATGCACACAATGACACAGAACAGCTGCATAAGCAATTCTCTACATTCAGATAGGCTGAGTGACGGATTGTAACGGGGGGCAGTATGGTGGCTCAGTGGTTAGCACTGTCGCCTCACACCTCTGGGATCAGGGTTCCATGTGTTTGGAGTTTGCATGTTCTCCCTGTGTGGTCGTGGGGTATCCTCCAGTTTCCCCACACTGTCCAAACAGATGCCAAGGTTAATTGGAGTTACCAAATTTCCCAGAGGTATGCATGTGCGAGTGTGTGTGTGTGTGTGTATGCCCTGTGATGGGTTGGTGCTCCATCCTGGGTTGTTCCTTGCCATTTGCCCGTAGCTTCTGGAATAGGCTCCGGACCCCCCGCGACCCTGAATAGGATAAGTGGTTACAGAAAATGGATGGACTTATTAGACAAACAAACATGCTTTGTTTGCCGTTTGCACAACTACAGTGGAATGCTTCTCTTCACCGACTCCATATTGCTCTCCTTAGCTTGGGGGGGGGCTATAGTACAGGGTCAGCTAACATGCAGCACCCTTGAAGCTAGGGGTTAAGGGCTTTGCTCATGGGCCTACAGACATGTGACTGTTCTGCTTGAGTGGGGACTTGAACTGGCAACCTTCTGATCACAGGCACAGAGACTTTAAAACGGAACCAGGCACAGAGCCACTCACCCCTGACCAGTTACCTGAGATACAATTAAAATATAGAATCTAATTATTATTAATGTATTTCTTTTATCTTTTTATATTTTCTTTTTATGTCTTTTGATTGGTTTTATTTGCAATAATATGGAATAAAGATGTCAGTTACTTTTGTCAGTTATACATTTTTTTTAAGTGGAAGGGTACCTATATTTTTGGCATCTGTATCTTGGTACGATTGTTTATTTAGCAGTGTTCAGTGTAACGACACCACCTCTAAAATGCAGATGTTAGCCTGAATGCTGGTGCAGTTATACAAAACGGACAGATGGATGAATGATTAGTGCTAGTTTATGCAAGTTGGACATTCAGAAAAACAATCTTTTTTTTAAAAAGATAAATAAATTAATATTGAGGGAACCTTCCGGGGTCCAGTTGCCGTTCTGTGAATGTCTAATGAAATAGATTTACATTTCACAAGATTTACCAGATGCTCTTATGTTAAAGTTGTTAAGGATGTGTGATAATTTATATTTAATGGGAATGCTCTTTGAGTGTTTTAATGGCAATACCTTGGACAGTTTGGAACACGTGCATGTGGAAATTCACCCGAAGAAAACAAGACACTGTGAGCAGTCAGTATTTTAAAAGCCCCCATTACTCGATACAGTGTATTAACTATGGAGCACAGTCATACCCTTCACACGGTTAATGACTCCATGAGCTACCGTTTAGGTCTTTTAAACACCCGTATTAATGAGGCCAAAGGTGAGTATGGTGGTTAAAGTCATTCTAGATCTAATCCATGCGGTCTTGACATTTGTCTCTGCAGACTCAATTTGAACTGCTGGATAATAAGGGGTGGGATGTCTGGCCTTTTGACCTTTTCAGTTTATGCAACCTTTCAACATTCTTTGTCACCACAGCGAATTAGCTTGGATCTCCTCTATCCATTATTTCTTTTAACTCTGTATTTATCTCCCTAGACACTCTCGTCCGATGCAACTTGCATATCTTCCCATTTTACACTTAACCTATTTAATACAGGCTGGTAATTCTTCTTGGTTAAGCACCCAGTTAAAGGGTGTATCAGTAGAGTTAATTCCCACGATTTAACCTTCTTGTCAAAGGTCCAACGAGCGATTTTCCGTCCACTTCATGTCGTGCATGATGGGGGATGATGGGGGACAGCCTCGTTAGCATTCAGGGGGATGCGGTGTGTCTCAGTGAGCGGGATGCACCCCGAGGAGTTACACTATGGCAGAGTGAGTCTCTGGAGAAGGATCTGGAGCCTGTTACTACTGAGTTTCAAAATCCAGGGCTGACGGGGTGTTGCATCACGAAGGGTGAAATAGAGAAAGCGGATCCTTGAGGGGGGAAGTCAGATACATGGGGTGGAGTTTTAGGGGCGTAGCTAGGGCCCCCTGACAAACTGTCACCTTGTCCACCACCCCCCCCCCCGAGTCTCTGACGATTAAATTTCCCAATTGAGGGGGGGGTTCCCACAATAGGATTTGCCAAGCAAGAGGGGAGGATTCCCCCACAAAACAAATACAAAAATATGGAACAAATCTCGTATTTTCAGAATTTCATTTTCGTAATACAGGACTGACATAATATACAGATCTCCTACCTGCCCAATTTTACGTATATTTTTGCGTATTCAGGTCCCTGGGAAGTGCTGCCCCCCCTGAATATGCCTACAGTCCCTGGGCTGTTGTAGGTTTATGTCCCAGGAAAGCACTAATAACTCTACTGTTGATGTCCTGTTTCATTTGAATCATTTGAGGTAGTGCTGGAGCATAGTATGAAGAAATCTGTGCTTTATAGTGTCGAGGTAGCTAGTCAAAGCCCCACAGAGAGCCAACAAATTCATTGGAACTAGCTGTAGAAATATCCAGGTAGAAGAAAAATGTCACTTTTTTGTAGTTTAATTGTCCTTTTTAGTACTTCAAAGTCTGGCAAGTACCTTAAGGGAAAAAGCAAAAAGGCCAATGAGATATTTAAGATCGAAAGAAGCCCAGCAGTCTCACCCGCTGCCTGAGGTTATGTGCTATACCTATAAACCAGCAACAAACTGGAATGGTCACATGACTTTGGATAAGTAGCCTGATTGGACTTTGGCTCTGTTTTGGTACCGATCTGCCTAGCGAAGGGTCAATAGGAATGGATACCGATGCTCACAGCCGCGCCTCCCGGGATAAGCTAATGCTCTACTCCCATATTCCGGCTGCATCAGCTAACAATATGGATTTCCCTCCTGTCCGGGCAGCCAGTTGCTTAATAATCTTGACACTCGCCTGGCCTCGGGGCAGGGAACGGAGTCACATTTCAGGGATGGGAGGAGGCGCAGGAGCACTTGTGCTATTATCATGCGGCAAATGACACATGACATCAGCACAAATGACAATATTTGGACCAGTGAAGAAATACATCAGGAGAATGCCAGGAGAGAGGGGCCATTTTTAAAGCACATCAACAAGCATCAATTACACTTTTCAAGGCGCAGAAATTACAGTCCATTCCTTATGAAAAAGTAACGCATGTCAAAAGATGTTAAAATATTACATGAAAAAGTAAATGTAATTTCATGTAATTTTCACAGTCAGAAACCTCTCAGGCGGCAGCTAGATTCCCAGAGGAGACAGTCAGCCATGTGCCCAACTACATACTTAGGCGCTGTTTAGCACCAGTCAACCAGGCATTTGTGTGACGCCCCCTGTTGGCCACAAACAGTCACTACAGTAAACATTAAATAAACATTCTGTAATTAGGACAGTGTTTCTCAAACCAGTCCTCGGGGACCCCCAGGCGGTCCATGTTTTTACTCTCTCTGAATTCCCTAGGAGTTGGGAGGGAGCAAAAATGTGGACTGCCGGGGGTTCTCCAAGGACTGGTTTGAGAGACACTGATTTAGGAGGTGCTGAAACAGCTCACGCCGATCTTCTTAGCTGTGCTCACAAGCTATTTATTTAGTTTTTGATAGATTTATTATTATATATAGTAATATATAGATATATTATTATTATAGATTATTGCCTTTAGTTTAAACTAAATAAAAAGTTTTGATGCCCAAAGGGACTTTTTGAATGCAGCTCCAGAAACAACAGACCTGCCGCTTCCTACATATCTACCTTCCAATCAGAACAGTGTGTTAGCCTGTACGCTGACATGTGTGTCCATAACCGTCTATCTTCGCTCCCAATCGGGCGAATGACCCCACATGGTGAAGGTCATCTGAGTGTCTCTGTTTTGGGACAAAACATGAAGTAAAAGTGATTCATTGTCATTATTGACACACAACAATAGAATTTGTCCTCTGCATTTGACCAATATGTGACATTGTGACATAGCAGTGAGCAGCAGTGCCGTGCTCAAGGGCCCTCACTGGCCAGGGATTCGAACCAACAACCTTTCAAATACAAGCACACTTCCATAACCATTAGGCCTCCACATGGCAGCCGCCGAAACGGAGGCACGGCTCCACCACGCAAACGAGAAAACAAAGGCAGTGTCCGGCTGCGTCGGCAGAAAAAATAAACAGGAGTGAGCAAACACAGGAGTTTGTCTGGGAGGCTGCACAGGGAGCATTTCTTTGGAAAAGCCCAGCATATAGTCACCATATACACTGCACCCGTAGATGAACTCAGAAGACCTGCCCATCCTAGGCCTGGTCTGCATGCCTGTGGAGACCATTATCCTCCACAGCAGTGTTTCTCAACTAGTGGGTCGTGACCCAGAAGTGGGCCACGGGACCATTGTTAATGGGTCACGGACAGCATGGTTTCGAAAAATAAAAAATAAAATGACTGGCACTGTTGCCACCACTCCCTCTCCGCTCCACTGACAATTTGTATTGTTAACATTGCTCCCCCCAGTTGACCAGGGCATAATGTGGGTCCTGAGCCTAAACCAGTTGGCAATGTCTACTTTACAGTGACTTGGGCTACATCTTAAGTAGGAAGGAAATTGTCATATTTACAATCTTTTATCAGTAGTGGAAACTGAAGCTCTTTGGGATCATACAAGAAAAGATGTGAGCTTGCTCTTATTTGGTTTTTTCCATACCACTTGCTTGTTCTGTACTTCGCTCAAAGATAAAATGGTACTTTATTTGCTGTTTGCACAAGTACATTGAAATTTTTTAGTTGTCACATATCCCATCATGCTCTCCTTTGAGACATACAGTCACAGTTTGGGGTCTGTTTGCAGGGTCAGTCATTTATCCGCCGGCACTGCTGGAGGGTTTTGTTCTCTTTTTTTTGGTGGGGACAGGTGGGGTGGGTGTTGCTCAAGGGCCCAACAAAGTTGTGACTATTCTCCTGAAGATGGATTTCGATCTGGCAACCTTCCGATCACAGACATAGAGGCCTAGCCCACAGGGGCACACACCACCCACTTCTAGGTTAAGATGAGACAATCTGGTGAACCAAACTGGTGGCTTTATACCACACCACCCCCATACCAGACCCCTCCACCCCCATTCAAGGACAAAACCCTACATACCCAACATGACATGACTGCTATATAACAAAGGCATACATCACTTAGTAACAAGCCAGGGAAAACACCATTACTGTCTCTGGGGTTCGTAAGCATCAATACCTGCATGGTGCCACCAGTATAAGAAATAAAATGTAATGCTTTATTTGCCATTGGTACAAGTATGAGTACATTGAAATGCTACTTTTCACATTTCCCATCACGTTCTGCTTTGAGACACACAGTTGAGAATGAAACTTGGGGTCCTAGTGCAGGGGCAGCCATTCATCTGGAGGATTGGCAGATTTTTTTTCAGGGACTTAAGGGCCTCATAAAAAAAATGCTTTCAAAAAAAGATTGAATGACCTCCTTTCCTCCCCATGGATCTTAATAAACACCTTCATTTCAAAGGCACAAGGGCACAAGGGTAGCGTATGTAAAGCAAACCTGTGAATCTTAGAGACCATTTTTAAACAGCAATGCTGCCATTATGCTGAACTCTAACGTTCAGCACTGTAGGCCGACAGCTGCTAGCAAAGGCAGTTGGCTGCCTCTCCTAGATCATCAGAGTGATTGATTTGCCTTTTAGGTCGTAGGACAGGGCGTCACCTAAAAATTTGACGCTAATTGTTGCCTTTTGTTGTTTCAAGTGCTATTCACAAATGCGGTAAGGCGCATCCTGGCAGTGGCACCTCACCTGGGTAACATCTGCTAGTGTGTTTGAGTGTATGACAGCTTACTTTAAAAACATGGGTTAGAAATTGGGGGTGGGGGTGTAATGCGACAAGGCAGAGAGTTTTGCAAATGGAATGGGATCACACCTTCAGGAGGGGAAAAGACAGAGAATTTCTTCACAAAACGAAGTGGGCTCCTGAAAGAATTTGTTATGTTCTTAGAGATTATTGCCTCAGCTGTGCTGGGTCAGAGAGAAAGAGTCCAGATGATGCAACACTGGCACCGGATAGGGAGAAGGAAAATGTCAAGTACCTCAAGCAAGTGTTCATATCCTATCTTAGGCTGCTGATGCCATATATAAGGTGCCTCTCCGGGGACATGCTTGTCAATCAGAGAAACATTTATTGCTGTTTTAGGACGAGAATATAATGGTGATCAAATATGTAAACGTGTAGAATACTGATGAGCGCTTTGGTGCTAGGGACCAGCTGGACACGCACGCCAGTTTGTTTCTACCTGAACGCTTTCATCTCTTCTCACATCACAGATCGAAGGGCAAATCTACAGTAAGCCTGGTGTTAAACTGGCCTCAGCCAACCAAGATTGCTGGCCCTTGGGTCCTATATGTGGAATCAGCTCTTATGGAACCAGATGTTGCAATAATTGCTTCACAGTTAATAAGGTAATTTCAGACCAATATATAGCTCCTTGTTGGCCACCATCAGCCAGTCGCTATCAGGCCAGTGTAATCTGGACACTACGCCTGGTCGATTAAAAACACTCCTTCCACAGCAGGACAGGTGCAATTTTCCCTTTTCAGCCCAGCTGGCAAACGACACAAGTGAGAACTGAACTCATCTGAGCTGCAGATTCCAAGCAGCGTTCAGGAAGGGCGTTTTAATCTGTGTTAAAGGTAAATATGTCAGTATGACAAAAGAGAATATCTCCCTGTAAATGTCGACAAACAATAGCAACAGTATGACACCAGATTTTGGTCAAAATTCCTAAAAACAAATAACCGTTTAACCACAATAAAACCAAACCAGCCCAATAACTACTATTATATTATTATAGTACAGCATAGCATTATTATGTGGGGGCAGCATGGTGGCCTTCTATCTGTGGAGACCTGGGTTCGATTCCCTGCCCTGGCTCCATGCGTGTGGTGTGCATGTTCTCCCTGTGTCAATGTTGCGTTTCCTCTGGGTACTCTGGTTTCCCCCCACAGTCCAGAAACATGCCAAGGTGAATTGGAGATGCCAAACTGTCCCTAGGTGTGAATGTGCGTGTGAATACTGTGAGGCCTGTGATGGGTTGGTGATGGGTGATAGGTGATGGGTTGGTGATGGGTGATGGGTGATGGGTGATAGGTGATGGGTGATGGGTTGGTGATGGGTGATAGGTGATGGGTTGGTGATGGGTGATAGGTGATGGGTTGGTGATGGGTGATAGGTGATGGGTGATAGGTGATGGGTATTCCCTGCCTCATGCCCATAGCTTATGGGTATAGAAGA
>JAAGVU020000038.1:18626189-18636883 GCA_011763525.2 Mormyrus iriodes
ATGAGAAACATGTATTGTTCACTGATGAGTCCCACCTTCACTCCCTTTCCCACATCTGGGAGAGTTATAGTGTGGAGAAGCCACAAAGAGCCTTACCACCTGGGCTGTTGCGTACCCAGAGTGCAGTAAGGGGGTGGATCAGTGATGATTTAGGCTGCAATATCATGGCATTCCCTAGTCCAGGGAAATGAGACTCACGGTCCTTGCGGTCCAAGCCCTGCTAATGTTCCAGCTTTCCTTCATCTGTGAGCCAGGTGTAAAGCCTCTGGCCAATCAGAATCAGTCATTATTAAACTAACTCCCTGGGAGAGCTGAAAAAACGGTCTGGATTTGGAGTCGAGGGCCAGAGTTGAATACCCCTGCCCTAGGCCCACTGCGTGTTCTAGATGGGTGCATCACTACCAAAGACTATCGAACCATTCAGGAGGACCATGTTCACCCGACGGTTTAAACATTGTACCCTGAAGGTGGTGCCATGTATTAGGATGATAATGCACTAACACACAGCAAGACTGGTGACAGAGTGGTTTGACGTTTGGAGGAGTGACTCAGGAAATGTTTTCCTCCACCAGCATCATGTACTGACCTGTCCACTGTTCTGCAAGAGGAATGGCTCATAATCCCTCTGATCACTGTGCAGGACTGTATCTGTCATTCCCAAGATAAACTGATGCTGTACTGGCGGCAAAAGGAGGCTGTCCACCATACTGATAAATTACTGTGGCTTCAGTTTCACAACTGTATTCACACAATCTTGTACATATTGAATATATCATTCAAACATTTACAATGTTGGGTGGGAAAAGTGTGTGAATTCCCAGGTTAATGACTTCAACAAAAGCTCAGCTGATGAAATGAGACTGTAGGTGTGAGTTACAGCTACTTTGACTTATTAAAAGCACTCAAACATTTTCAATTTGTTATTCACAAGAAGCAAGTGCTAATGAGAACAATGCCTTACAAGCAAAAGATCTCAGCAGACCCATGGTCAAGAATTGCATAAAACTGGAAAGGGCTATAAAGTCGTCTCAAAGAGTTTAGATATTCATCAGCCCGCAATTAGACAAATTCTCTATAAAAGGAGACTTTAGAATTGTGGCTACTCTCCCTAGAAGTGGGTCAGGATGACTCCAAAGATGCAATGTAGAATACTCAATGAGGTAAAAAAAAAAAACACTACAGTAACAGCTAAACGCTTGAAGGAATCACTGGAACTGGTTAATATCTACATTCATAGACAGGAATGGTGACTATGGCAGGACACCAAGGCGGAAAAGACTACTCTCCAAAAAAGAACATTGCTATATGCCTGGAGTTTCCCAAAGAGCACCTTCACACTGATACAGGGAAAGAGTTTTGAAACCAAGGGTGAACTGTTTGAGAAGAACATGCAACAATATTTATGGCGTAAAAAGGGCATCGCATACCAACATGAACACATCATGCCAATGGTGGAGGGCGCATTATGATTTCGGGCTGCTTTGCCACCTCAGGGCCTGGACAGCTTGCAATCCTCAAGGGGAAGATTAATTCCCAAGATTATCAAGGTATCACACAGGATTATATCAGAGTGGCTGCCCGTCAGCTGAAGCTCAGTAGAAGTTGGATGTTGTGGTGGGATAATGACCCCAAACATCAACGTAAATCTACTACAGAGTGACTTCAAAAATGAAAATCTGCCTTTTGGAGTGGCCCAGTCAGAAGCCAGACCTAAATTGAGATGATGTGGAATGATGTCTAAAGAGCCTTTTACACCAGACTTCCTAAGCATATGGCTGAATTGAAGCAGTTCTGTAAAGAAGCATGGTTCAAAACTCCACCTGAATGTCTTGCACGTCTGATCTGCAGCTAACAAAAACACTTGTTTGAGGTCACTGCTGCCAAAGGATGTTTAACCAGTTACCAAATCCGCGGGTTCACTTATTTTTTTCCAACCTATGTTGTGAATGTTTGAATGATCTTCAACATATACAAGAACAATACAATAATTAGTGATATTACTTAAGACAGATTGTTCATAAATGTAACTTACATGAAGATCAGATTACATTTTATTACCAATTAATGCAGAAAACTAGGTAAATTCTAAAGGATTCACATACTTTTTCTTGCAACTGTATCCAGTATCGCTGCATTTTTCTTTCACTTGTTGTCACTTGAAACAGGAAAAACTAGTTGCCTACTGCTTGGCGCCAATCTGGACAATTTCTTCTGGTGTGGGAACTTTGCTCAATCAATTATGAAAACTTGGCATTGTGTTTGGTGTAAAAACGTTTGATCCATCAAATTTGCACCTGAATATTTTGCAAATTTGTGCCTTTTTTGTGTTGCATTTGGCATGAAATAGCACCCCGACATCTCCATTTGCGACAGCTGGGCTGGCATACCAATTGTCTTGTCTTTATTGACCTTCCAGGACAAGGGCCCCTCGTGCACCATCTTCCTCTTGGTCAGATCGAGGTTCTGCAGGATGCAGCATACAGAGTATGAGTAACCGGACCTTAGGTTCTCCTGGCCCGGGCATGAGAACTAAGGGTGCTGCAGAGTGACTGGGCCCCCGGGGACTGACCTTAAACTCAGCAATGAGCGTATTCTCGCTCTGCTTCAGCGAGGACAGATCCAAGCGCCTCTGGTAGTCCTCCAACCTCTGGAAAGAGCAACAGGAAAATTGAGAGGCTGTTCTCTCTAAACTTTAGCTTTATTGCTTCGGTAAATATCCACCCTCTGACATGCTGGGTATACAGCAGCACCATTAAGTTGTATAATAAATGCCATTAGTTTTGTGTACGATGCTGCACTTAATGTTTGCCACACATAATAGTTTTAAATCCAGTACTTTGGGACGACCATGTTGTAGACAGGGAGCTGTAGAAAAACAAACTGAACACCACATTAGCACAGAGCATGTGCTATAACTCAACAGGGAAGAATGACTCTGCTAAGTAGCTAGCTAACTGGCAAGCATGGAGACCATGAGGAGGCAGAGCCAAAGAGAGCTTCGCAAGGCTGGCGGGGTCATGGCTGTGCACTGCACCTGAGAACCACCCCCCACACCACCCACCACCATTACCTGCTTATTTTCAGACTCCTTCACAGCCTGATTGACGTAGTTCAATATCTGCCTGCAGCACTCGCCTGCCCTTTTCACCTTCTCTGTCTCCTCAGTGTCCTCTGTGGGGACACGTGTACACAGGCAAATAAATGCATATGCAATTAGGCTACAGATAATCAAGCAATGCCATGTGATTCTGCTCCTCTCACTTCCGATGCTGATCGTAATGTTTATCTCGTCGATATGTGCTAATGAAAACTGGGCTGGCGTTTAGCTCACGGGCTAAATTAGCCCTGGCAGCTCCTAACATTCATGGGAAATGTTGCGATAATTGAAAACAAAACTGCAATTTATCGACGGCGAGCCCAGAGCCAGCGGGGGAGTCTGTAAAGAGCCTTCAGTTACGTGTCATGTCAAAATGTCTTCATGATGTCAATTTCCAGCTCGACAAGAGACTTATTTTAGATTCAAGCGCCCAATCAGGAAGCAGCATGGAGGCTGGGGCCGCAGGGTCAGCTGGCTCATTTCGCGATTACAGAACTGGGCCAAGAAGATATGCAGAAACCAGAAAAAGAATTGCTCTTGGACCTCTGAGATTTGTCAGAATGCACAAGCTGGTAGAAAATATAAACCCTCGACTGTAGGTCACAGGTACCTGTGTACTTGGCGATGTTCTCCAACAGAAGAGGGTACTTGGTAAGCCTCTGCATTTCCACAGGAATGATGTCTTTCAGCTGGAGCCTGCGGCAAAGCCGGTTGCTCTCTGCCTCCTGCAGATACAAAGAAGAGTGCCCCCCGGTGGTCAGATAGACATATTTTGGAGCTCACTGCCGTAAATATTACATGCCACATATAAAAACTTACCAGAATGAAGGAGTTGAAGCGCTGATCCTTCTTCTGCCGCGTCTTGATGAGCTCCAGGGCGAAGGGCTGGTTGCTACAGAAAGTTCCCACAGCCCTCTTTATCTTCTCCTCCTCGCCACCACTGAACTGGGGAGGTAAGTAGGGACTGGTCAGGCTTAGCCGACACACTAACAGGCAGCGGTGTGCGTCGAGGGGTGGTGACTGGGGAACGGGAGGTGGGGAGAGACTTTGAAGGTGAGGGAATGGGGCAAATGCCTCCAGGCACCCCCAAAACTGGCTACAGGTGCACATGGAGGGGGGGGGGTGGCAGTAAGGTAAATGTCACAAGCTTTTCGATCGAGCTAAAGCAAAGGTCCTACCCAGGACAGCAAGTCATCGCCTATCAGGTCTATCGCAGTCGTCTCGTTACTCCTCCGGATGGCGGTCATCTGCTCGACTATTGAGCCTGACGGCATGGGAGTGAGACAGAAAGAGAGAATGAGAGCTCTGGGACACACGGGGCCATCTTCCCGGGGAGGGAGTGGCGGGGGGCGTCAGATACCGTGCAGCTGTATGATCTCCTCCAGGTTGGCGAAGATGCTTTTGATGTCGGCGGGGGGCATGATGGCGTCCCTGGTCAACTTCTGGTAGAAGACGCTGTCCAGCACCTTGAGCATTCGCAGGTGGGCACGCTCCGTGTAGAAGAGCTCTGCGGGGGGACACGCGTGATGCACAGGCATTGGCACACGTAACAACTGAGTGGATAGTCAGAGAGCAGATTTAGCAGTGGGGCTGCACAGTCAGGAATGGTAAGCACAAAAACCCAGAGGCAAATGGATTCTTTTTTTAATCCAATTTTGAAAGACAAATTTACAGCCTCTGTCACCCAAAGAACCAAAATGACCATAAAGCCAGAGTACAGACCACTGATTTAAAGGCCACCACCGCTGATGTGAACCTGTGTCCCATGACAACCCCACTCCAGGGCTCTGGAACAGGATCAAGGTTACAGGCGCATTGGGGTCCTCACCGTTGATGACCTCCTGCCTCTTGATCTCGGGAGGAGTGAGTCCAGCAAGGACCTCCCTGCTCACCACCTGCTGCCAGTTGGGGGGGTCCTGTTCGAACTCGATCTCGTTACCCTGGTCGTCCTCACTCTGCACGTCCGCCGAACTCAAGGGGTCTGTCCTATGGGACATGTGCCCACACACACATGCACAGCATTAGGGCTGAGACTGCATCTTACATTGTCATATATCCGAGACTTATGTACCCAGATGCTCACTTTCGGGCTGTTTTAGGTGTTCCCCCCTCCAGGACCCTATAGACAAAGGACAAGACGAGATAAGACAGTGAGTTTCTCTCCAGATCCTGGACAGCTCACTGTCTGAAGTGGCATTATGAAAGGAGAGTGTGTCCATGCTACTTCCCCAGGTGGAGCTATTGGCACAGAGGTCATTCAGAGGTCACTCCACAGCGGAGCCTCAAAACAGAAATCGGTGGGAGGGACCACGAGTGCAACCACACAGAGGGGACAGCTGGGCCACGGTTACAGGGTGAGACACCAAAGGCAACAATGCAGGAAAAAAGCTGGGGGCGTATTCCTCTCAAATGGACAGAAGCTGGGCAAAAGCACCGTAAAACAGCAGGCGACAAGCAGAACAGGCAGATGCTGACCTGCGAACATGTGCTGCCGTAAAGGGGAAGGCAGGGAGGCGTTTACCTGTCGCTCTCGTGCTCCTCCTCCTGCAAATGCTCCAGGCAGGATGGGCTGAAGTCAAAGTGCGTACTGGGCGTGTGAGGAGCACTATCCACTGAGTCGCCCGACTGGGGACCCTCAGAGAGCCGGGGCAGGGCCGAGGCTGGCGGCGGGCCTGCAGAGCCACAAGATAGCTTAGCGCCTCCCCACCACAGGCCATTACTAAAACTGCACCGCTTTTCAAAAGGCCAAGCTCCCGCCAGGGCTTGAGTTTTGCATTGCTGCACAGCAGCTAGCAAAAGCACTCCCCACCTCATCACTCACGACCCCATTGTTTGGCTAGAATTCCGATCTAAAATGGTTGCCATTCGCAATCCAGGCTAAATGCTATACGTCAGCTGCAGTGAAGGTAAACAACTCAAGTAACAAACTTAAACATTAACAGTGATATGCCACGAGTATAATATGTTACTATCTGCATATGCTGAAAACTAAAATGCAAAGCTAACTAGAATTCAGTAAAGAAATTCAGTTCAAGTCGCACCCAATTAAGGGTCCTGAAAACAAAAAAAGGAGGCTTTAAAGGAGCCAGAGGAGGGAGTCGGCCTGAGGCTGTTGGACAGATGGAGAGGAGCATCGCTTGGGGAGGGGGCAGACAGCAGCCAACAGACGACGTGGCAGGTGGGGAAGCTGGAGAGTAGGGGGGATGGGTAAAAAAAAAGGGATGGATCGGTGGGAAAAGCAGAGAGAGTGAGACAGGAAAAAAGGAGAGATAGGTTGGAGAACAAGAGGGATAGAAAGAGGAGAGAAAACAAGGATAGGAAGGAAAGACAGGGCAGTAAAGGGGGGGGGAGAGAGAGCGCAAATACACATCAGCAGGCTCTCTCACCGGAGTCCCAATCACGGCTGCTGCCGTCTGAGACTTGGCCACCAGGGGCGCTGTACGGGGGTGAGGTGGTGGTTGTGGGGACATGGCTGGTGTCTGAGCCCTCGCTGGACTGGCTCCCCCGGGCTCGGCCCGCCTCCTGGTGCTCCGAAGAGCCAGCGCCCGGCTGTGACAGCTGCTTCTGCGGCCGCTGCTTGGGCGGCTCTATGGCCCGGATGACTGTGGGGGACACGCTTGTCAGGCTGCTGCGGCGCCTCCACCCCGCCCCGGAACTATGGGGGATGGCTGGACAGAAACTTACTGGTTGCGCCGTCAGTGCGGCTGATCCTCCGTGGGGGCACAAGGATACTGGGAAACCGTGGCTTCTTCACCCTCTCGTCCCCCTCCTTGTCCGACTTGATGCTCTTCTGCTCAGGGGAAAGGACACAACTCCATACCCATGGAAAGCTCAGTGTCTTATGTGTGTGTGTGTGTGTGTGTGTGTGTGTATACACATGCCTGTAGTGAATACAGGGGTGTCACTATATTTTTGGGGACTTTCTCTACTGAAACTGAACCAAGAGTAAGGTATGAGCATATTGTCATTACAACAGGTCTGTCTGTCCATCCATCCATCCATATTCTGTACCTGTCTGACCTATGCAGGGTGGTAGGGGTAACTCAGAAGCTACAGGCACAAAGCAGGGAATAACCCAGGATAGGGCACCAACCCATTGCAGGGCACACTAACACACACAAATGCACACACACACCTACAGACAATTTGGCAAGTCAAAATCTTAAAAAGAGTAATTTAATTAAAAAAAAACAACAAAAAAAACGTTTTATTGCAAGAGCAAAGGCCCAGCAAAGCAGGTGTATCTGCTTGTGAAGGTGAATGCGCACATGCATGGCGCACCTTGATCTTGGGCAGGAAGTTGATGCGCACTCGCTTGGACTCGAGGCTGCGTGGCTCCTTCACCCTCACACCCAGGTGCTTCATGTAGCTCAGCATCACATACTGCATGGTGCTGCTGCCAGGGGGTGACAGAGGGGACATTGGTTTCACATCACAGACCAGGGGTATGCTGAATGTCAAAAGGGAAAGGCTACTGGGTTGGGGGGGAATCCAGCACCATGCAAGGCATTCCCTGGGGAAACAACCAACAACTCACAAGACCCCCTCCCCCCCGCTGACCTGCACTGTATCTCTCTGAAAAGCCACAAGCAGACAGGAATGAATGGCTGAGAGAACCCTTGCATTACCAGACATCCACCAGGTTGCCAGCCTCAATCAATAATGCAATGCTGGTTTTCATAAATTCACACATTTCAAAATCAGCCTGTTATGATATTTGTCATGATAATTTATCAGTCGGTTTCCTCATTGGAGCCTTTAAGATCAGCATTGGTAGAAAAAAAAATTAAGTTATACGGGCAGTCCCCAGTTTACAAAAGAGATCCGTTCCCTAAGTTTTTTAAATTTGTAGGTAGGATGGAACAATAATACAGTACATAATTACAATTATTACTGTTCAGTAATAATAAAGCTGACTATATATGGTACTGTACTGTACCTCAACCCCGCACACTGAAAGCAGCACAAGGTTTTCATGAACACAAATTTTTTTATATAATAGGCTTTACGTCAGTCTATTTTCGTAAGTACAAGTTGCCTGGAAGTCAGACATTCTTAACATGGGGGCTGCCTGTATACAAATCATCTACACTAGTTTACCTCTAGCTCTCCAAAAATCCACCAGGTGGCAGCACACCACGCTGTTTGCACACAGGACACAGGGGAAAGTGCTGGGCTATGGCGTTTCATGCTGGGCGCCTGTGTAAAGCCACTGGGGAAGTGGAAGCTGAAGGCGGGTGGGCGCTGTGCCACAGCTCCCGCAGGCGCAGGGAGAGGTGCCGCGTGGCCTGTCAGGCGTAGAGGCAGGCTCTGCATGCAGCAGGCCATCTGTCACACATGGGGGGCCGCGCTTTAGCGCCCAGGACCATATGGGGTGAGCAGCCAGCGTATGGCGCAGGCACTGGTGTGTGGATTGCGGGTGAGTAGGACACGCTCATCTCCGGAGTGTGTTAAATGTCACTGCGACTTTGGATGTGCACCAATGACGCGACGGATATCAGGAAAATGATCAAAACTATAACATTTGTATGACCGGTATTAAGAATGCAAGTATAATTCACTTTTGGAAATAAAACTGAAGGCTCCCAATTCCCAGTGCGTTTTCACGTGGAGCCACGGGATTCCCAGTGCGTTTCCACGTGGAGCCACGCGATTCCCAGTGCGTTTTCACATGGAGCCACGGGATTCCCAGTGCGTTTCCACGTGGAACCACGCGATTCCCAGTGCGTTTCCACGTGGAGCCACATGATTCCCAGTGCGTTTCCACGTGGAGCCACGCAATTCCCAGTGCGTTTCCACGTGGAGCCACGCGATTCCCAGTGCGTTTCCACCTGGAGCCACACGATTCCCAGTGCGTTTCCACGTGGAGCCACGCGATTCCCATTCCCTCCATGCAAAAATCAGGTACAGAGATGTCTCCTGGTGACATCAGAGGGTGAGGTTCTTCAGAGAACAGAACAGGCTCTGTTCATGGGGCATGCGGTTATATAACCTCACGCGCAACACACGGACATTTTATAGCTGAAGAACAAAACAGCCTTAAATGTTCTTTTTGGGCAGAACTTCGTTTAAGTATAATAACCATCAATGTCCTGGACCGAGGACCTCTCTACCCAGCGACATGGGGCAGTCCAGGCCACCTGACAACACAGCGCCCAAAATGAAGTGCCAGCTCTGAGTTTCAGCACCTCACCTCACAGCTGTATGGCGGCGCTTTGGCCTACAACTGCAACAAGGCATGTACGTTTCCCAAAGGGCACTCCTAACAACTTACATAGTTGGAAATATTCAGTTGCCTGGATTCAGCTATGTAAGTTGGTAAGTCTGTTAGCAAATATGTTTTGTGAAATGTACTCCTGGATGGCTCAGTCTGAAACCCTTATCTGCTATCCCAGCATGTTTAGCGCCATCTGGCGTGAAGCCAGGCACAACCCTGCACCAGGTCCTCCTGCCCAGACCCCATCAGGCACCGGCACTCGCATGCATGTCAGTTTCCCAGCAGGCTCACTGGCTGTGATGGCATCCTGGTTAACGAGCTCACGTCCTTGCCAGGGACGCCTGCTATAAGCCACATTCATTGGTGACTTTTAGGAATGGTGATGGCGGGCAGCCTGGACTCATAAAACGCGGCTACTGATAAGGTACAGTTTAGACCAGCCTGTGATGGGGGTGGGGATATCCTTACCACTTCTCTTCCTCTGTGGGGGGTGACGTCAGTCTGAGAGAGAGAGAGAGAGAGAGAGAGAGAGAGAGAGAGAGAGAGAGAGAGAGAGAGAGTGTCAGTGCACACTGTCACACACAGATTCCTGCAAAGCCACCCTGAATATACCTAAACAGTGTCTAACAGGGCTCATTGGGGTGGGGGGCTTACAGCACGTCCTCTATCTTGGAGATGATCTGCTCGGCACAGGAGCGCTCCCTCTCCAGTGCCACCCGGCTCCTGACGCGCTCCGTGTCCAGCCGGGTCAGCTCCCCCTCAGCCAGCGTCAGACCCATGTTACGTTTCTGCCTGCATGCGTGCACAAATACACAAACCTCCACTTCCTGCCAACATTGCACCATGGATATGTTTGATCACTCTTTAACATCTGATGTTTTTTAATATGTCAGGTCTTGACTCAAACTCCTTTTCACAGTCTGGGGGTCGGCCACCGTGCATTCTGTGGTACATTGTATTATTGTGCATGTGACAAATAAAACTGTAAAACATGAATTAAAAAGGCACCCCAGTGAGAAAGACTAGCTTCCCATCAGTCTTCTTACAAAGGAAAAACGTGTTTTTTTTTTTTTTTTAAACTGTTATCATTTGATGCACACGCCTCCTGTGTGCCCAGTCAGCCAGCCTTCCTGCCCTCTCACCGGAAGTCCTCCAGGTGTCGCTGGATGTCAGTGAGCAGGGAGTCCTGCAGCGACTGCACGTACTGCCTGTGGAGATCCTCTGGGATCATCTCTGGCTTCCGCCGCTCTACGACACAGACAGAGACACAGACACAGAGACAGACAGACAGACAGAGACACAGAGACAGACAGACAGACAGAAGCTTACAAACTCTGTACTTCCCAGTTCTCACTCCTTGTTTCACAACCCCAGCAGAAG
>JAAGVU020000038.1:18658282-18682869 GCA_011763525.2 Mormyrus iriodes
CCTTGTGCCCGCAGCCTCCGGGATAGGCTCCGGACCCCCCGCGACCCATATGGAATAAGCGGTTATAGAAAATGGATCGATGGATGGATGGATGGATCAACATATTCCATGGTAACCAATTCAACACTTTAACTCCAGAGAACATGGATTACACTCTCTCCTAGGCTTCCACCACACAGGTAGTGTGACAGACCACTGAGGGGACTCCCCCAATTCATCAAAGCAAGGTGAGGCAATGGCCATTTCAAATATTTCAGATGCTGCTATGGGCTCCAGAGTACAACATCCTGCTAATTGCTCTGTATCCATGATGTGATGCTTAACATCATACCAGTATCAGGAGGCCATGTGCTTCTATACTGACCAAACCTAACATTCTCTCTCCATGAGGTGCTACACCATTGCACTGTTCTGTGCCCCGTTCCTTCCATAAAGGCAAACTATGGCTATATGAAAGACACACTACAGCATCACATCAAGCAAATGGAGCAGAAAGAGGGTTTAGACTACTCTGGGAGAACTCATTTATAAGTCATTTTCATTGCCACCAAGGTGACTTCCATAGCTTACAACTGTAAGCCACACTCATTTGTACTGCTAGATTCCTTGATATAATTAAGTACTTTTCTTGTTTGTTCTGCGAAGAGGGCCCTCAATCGGACACGTCCAATTCCTTAGTGCCCCAAAATACCTTTTGGAACTCTGTGAAAAACGAGGAGTAAAGCAGTGGGTTTTTACAATGGGACCAAACAAAGAAAGCATATGAATTAATGGACCAGGTGCCTCCAGAAAATTCACTAGGGTTAGGGGTCATGAGGTGTAGTGTGACTGTCAACTGCTGGGGAAGTGGAGTTATCAATCTGACATCTCGACAGTTACCTGGTGTGCAGGTTGCCAGATGAAGGCAATCCTCAGACTGTACCCATCATGTTTCCTTAGGAAAGCAGACAGTTATTCCCACGCAAACAGTTTAATCTGTTTGATCTGATATCACTGCTTTCAAGTGATTTCAACTGGTAAACATGGACCTAAAACTCCAGCGCTATCTGATCTTTAACTCCGACTTTATCCTACAGGTCTCATGTAATTTCTAACCGGTCACAAAATCAACAACACTACTTGTGTGTCCATGTGTGTGTATGTGTGGGGGGGGAGGGTTAGGACTTTGACCAGTAAAAGCATCACTGACAACGAAGCCAGCCATGACAAACAAAATATAAACTCTTGCTAAAACCAAAAACTTTAGATTGATAAATATGTATAGGTTCAGCGGATTTCTTCCATGTGAGTGATAGTCAGTAAGGGCTATAATGACCATAAATATACTACAAATCCAGCCAGTCAGCATTTGGCGGCTAATAAATAAATAAATAAACAAACAAATAAATAAACAAACAGACTGACGTGCACAAGCATGTATGTGGCCCATACTAACATTGACGCTGTATTGACACAGAGGGAACAATGAGTGCAGACCTGTAACCCATGATAGTGATTAGTGATAGTGGGAACACGATCAGTGTGTCTTCATCCCAAGAGCTAATGTGAAAAAAGCTCCATTACAAACAAGTCACTTAGGGATAGACGGTACGTGTACTTCGTTAACAAAATTGTGGCAAGCTGCTAGGTTGGACCACCCAGGTGAGGGCCACAGCAATAGCACCCTACCCCCGTTAAATCAACCTCAGCAGTATGACACAACCCACTCCCCTTCCTCCCTCCCCAGGCTAAGTAAAACTACTCCACTGCATTTTGCAGATCTAGCGGGACGGAACGCCCCCTCATTCCCAAATTGTCACCCCCACTGCCCTACTTATCAGCCAGTTAATGGGACCATTTGCCAGTCAGCTATGGATTGAGTGACACTGGCTGCCTGTCCCAATGATTAATGGACACTTTGAGGATTTGCAATTACAAGCACCTTGCTTTAACTGGTGACCTGCGGTGCTTTTAGAGGGCTTGATCAGAGGCTACGGTCAGCTGAGATCACTGTGGCAGGACCACCGGAAACAAATTCCAACCACTGAATATTTATGAGTTTATAATAATGCACCCTGAAACACGAGGCCATGGGAAGAATCCTGAAAGTTACAGTATGTCCCAGTGATTAAATTACTGTCATCAGTGTCAATGGAAGGATGGCTGAACACCACTGAGCACATCAATACCAGGCAAGCTACAATGACAGAATCAATTACATCTAACTAAACCAGAAACAATCAGTTATCCATCGGCAACATTTGCACGGAGGCCCACAGAGTGAAGCTGAAAGCCTGAAACAGTATTATTGCACAATATTACACAACACTATCATTGTTGTTGCTTACCCGAGGTGTATACCCAAAGCAATTCACAATTTAATCCAATGAAACAGCTGTACATTTTGCCGGAGCAAATCAGGTTTCACAACACACAAAGAGGCCTGGACCCTGAACTGGCAACAAAGAGGTACAAATCACTTAATGATTACTGGTGGCTACCTAGCATAAATAAATAAATAATAACCTTGTGGGTCTTGTATAGCTAACACAGCATTATATACTCAGAGCTCAGCTTCATCTTAACCAAAGGCATATGTAAATCTAAAAGTAGCATAACCCCACACACGCTGGACAAACATGCCAAGAACATAACCCTACAAGTCAGACGCACAAGTACATTAGACCTAAGCAGAATTCCAAGAACCCTTTTTCCTTGCCCCAACCTTCAGAGCATGCCTGTCCTTTAGATCTTTGCCAAAAAGAGCCAAGTCCCCTAATCTATCACGATATGATTCTGAGCAGACGTACTTGCATACATCACTGACAATCTGTGTGGTTTCAAAAATACCCGCATGACCTGCCAAATACAAAACAGCTGGCAAGCAACACTCAGGACAATGCAAAGGGCAGGAAGGGAATTTATGCAAATCAGAAATTAGAAACGGGGCATGGCCGACCTACAAAGACAATGGCACACGGGGCAGATGCACTTCTTGATTGGTCAGGTGACCACAGCAGCGGTTGTTGTGACCCGACAACTGGAACACACCATGTGGCAAACAGGGGGGCTGGTTGGACATGTGTGTCGTTTAGCTCTTTACACAGCTGTTCAGTAACTGCATTTCAGATATACAGTATACAACATTAGGGTGTAATCCCAGCCATAAATCACGCTTCAAGAAATCACAATGCAGAGGGCACATGGCGGTCAGAACCGGGCCATCGGTGCCTCTCCCTCTCTGCTTCTGACCTCTGCCCTAAGGCCTTAGCCCTAGGATGACAGCACGCCCCTAGCAACAAACAGCAACAGACACATGATATGGCGTTAGAGACAGGTGCAGAGGTGCACATGCATGATCGACTGTAGACCTCAGATTAGCCTTCATGGGAAAGAGGAGGAAGGTTAGCAGAAAGTCTAATGGGGGGGTAGTTAACAGAAAGCCAAAGAGCTAGTCTAAAGAAAACAGGGCAGCTGTGAGCAGATTTGAATGTAACACAAGAGTCATAAACACAGCGTGGATTTCACGACACCCTAATCTCCATTAAAACTCTCTCCACCCGATGAGGGGAAAACAACTTTTCTTCAGTCGTTTTCATATTTCAGAGCAATATTCGAAGGGGAAAAACATTAAGCACAAATGGAGCGACTGAATGATAGCTGAACAAATGGTCTAAGTCGGGAGGAGACATGTGAACACGGCCAACCGGTGACAGATTTTTGAGGTTAGCTGTACGAGTCGTACAAAAGGCTTGGTCTGGGTATTCGGAGCAGACGGGTTTGACAAAGGGTATTCAGTTTCCCAGACGGGTTTGACAAAGTCCCGAGCTACAGTGGTGAGGGGGTGGGTTTAGAGGGAGAGAGGTCGAGTACAGCTGAATAACAGGAGTCAGGAAGTGCTCTTTCCACCATGTCTATTAATAGACATCGGATAATGATGGCAAAGAAATAATACTCGGCCATTCCCTGAAATTTTAAGAAAGGCAGAAAACAGCTCTTCTGCCTTGACCTGGAGATTGCTAAACTGCCACAACAGAGTGCCCTAGCAGGCGAGGAGGGGATGATACTTTGTCAATGTATCACAATTCTCCGGTCAGATTTGCCAAGAAAAGCACATGACACAGGGATGGAACAGGGATGGAACAAGGGTGTCCCTCTTCAGAGAGCCAGGCACGGACCCCTGTCACATGGTCAGCGTGAGACCATAATTTTGGCAAAAACAGAAAAAAAAATTATAGTTCAGGTGTGTGTACTATCCACATAACATGGTTAGAGTTGAAACTGTCATATGGACATGTAGAATGAAGAAACTACAGCCCGAGGCACGTGACTTCATCACCCCTACAGTCCATTCCTTACCTGTCACCTCTTACCTATGTGACTCCCAAAATGACATCATTGGGACTGAACATCCATCCGCTGGTTGACTGACAGCCTCTCTGTTATCTATTCCAAGTGCCAGCTGCAAAACATGCTAGCCACGTACCTCCTAATGCTCAGCGTGAAATGCATCATTCCCATCGCTAATCAATTCATCTCAGAGCATGCTTGATTTTCACGTTTATTTCCATCCTTTCAAGTTGATAAAGCAGCAGCATCAGGCCCGGCCCATTAACTCTAAGCATCTTCTAATCCCTTAATAGGGCACTTGCAAAGCTGGGGTTTTTTGGTCAGGCAGAATTTGCGGCCTGGCTTACAGCATATACACACAATCCATTAACAATCTATGTAGCTGGGTGGGCATGTGGTGTTGATTAACTCTGGTATTGATTAACATGTCTGTATGAGAAGGGAGGGGCAAACTCCATTAAAAGAGATCTCAATAAGCTCAGCAATGTTTATACATTTTAAAAACCCTACTATGATAAATACAGATTTTTAGAGTCAAAATGAAAGCTTAACTGGTTCAAGCTCACAAATGTCAACCTCTCCCCCTCCTATTATTGCAAAATTTATGAACAGCCTCACAAATGAGTAAATAAATGCCTTCTGAGCAAATCACTGCATGCACTTATAAGCATTTCACAGTGTGTTCTGTTTTCAAAAAGGAGGTAGTCACCCCAAATCTAGTAAGATAAGCAATGGCCTAACAGTGACTAAGAAAGGTGGTTTTGGTGATGGTAGGAGGGCATGCAACTAGAACACAACAAAGGCTGAAATTCAAAACTTCAAGTCTACAGTGGCAGATTTGCACACTAAGGTGCATTTTAGAAACATGCTATGGTTATCGCTGCATTGGCCCCTGTCGGTTGTTCATATCAGCCACCAGGGGACCAGATAAACCACATCTCTGCAAACAAAAGGCCAGGGTAGCAAACATGGACGCCGCAATCAAATTATGCAAAACAAGTTGTTCAATTATCACTGAAATACTTTAGAACACCACGCCTCCAGCATGATGGGAAATGACTGTGTCACCACCCATGATTTCAGGACCAGGCGGATATATGGGATGTCATGAAATGGGAGGGGGACAGAGCCATCCAGAAGTTCCCTCCTTAGCCATGAGCCAAATGATTCCCTTCCTACACGGTATGGCAGACAGGACCTCCAAGACACACCCCAGCTATGTATCGTACTGCTGGGGCTACGTGCAATTTTACATTCTGGCCACCGAGGCTGGCAGTGAGCCCTAGGCGTGGCCCACTCTTCCTCTGAAGAAGTGCTGACAGATACCAGGACAAACCAGACGCCGAAACTGATAGTTTGTGGCTCTAGCCTTTGCATGAAAATACTACAGTAGGGGAGAATAACCTGAGATTCTCTCAATCAGCATCTCATGTGGCATTTTTTAATTATTTTCTCAGATGTGCATCTTGACGCTGGACGATCCCAGTGCAATAGGTCCTCCTCCTGTTCACTACTAGCCTTCTTCTCCATAGCTTCCCACAGCATCAGACTGCTACCTTCCCACATCCCCTTTTTTGTAGATGAACCCGAGGCTGCTTACCTGAACATTTACCATTATTTATTCAAGTCGCTTTTGTCCAAAGCAACACGCAAGTGAGGCAAGCTCCGGGTCAAAGAGCACGGCCAACCGGCGTCTCTGACGCAGTTGGGATTAAGAGCCTTGCTCAAGCGTCCAACGGTGATATAATTACTCTGTCAACCACAGGATTTGAACTCGTGACTTTACAGACACAAACACAGATCTCTAATCCACTGGGGCTATACACATCCAAATGAAAGTGTCACACAAATTAGGAAGCCACTAGGCAGTGGTCAGGAGCACCCTTAAAGGCAGTTATTTCAGGGCAATGTCAGCTATATCAGGGACTCAGACTTATGCCTGACCGACAACTACCTCCACCCACCCTCCCAAAGCTTTGGCCAACCCGCCTTTCCCAGCAGAGGGTTAACTCCTACCCACCAAAAGCAAAAACCACCTTGCCCGTGGCAGGAAGCTCACAAACTCAAACTAGAAGGCAGGAAACCAGGAAGCCATCTCGGTGGTGGATGTAACCATCTGAGGCAATTATGACGAAGGTGAAAAGAAGGGGGGAGGATGGTTGGTGCAGCAACAGGGAGCTGCAAGCCCAGACTAGAGAAACCAGCCACATTTCAAAACACACACATATTCCCATAAGAAGAGTGGCCATCATACCAAAAACATAGCATACAGGAGGTGGAACACAAGCAGTGTTGCCTGTTAGCCTGAGTATCACAGAGGGACATTGCTGTTTTTTTTAAAACAGTTTACACTGACCACCAAATCACAGGCTCTCTTTCTATCTTTCGATTGGTTCTGCTACTAGCTGCGGGCGGTTAATGTAAGGGGTTAATCCTTGCTGCACCACGCCCTGGCGGGAATGACTGACACAGGACCGGCAGTAGCAAGGAACACCAGGAGGATAGGTGGCATGCAACGGGAAGCCGAAAGCTGCCCGAGATAGCAGTCTCTCCGCTCAGCATTCGGTAGTCGGCCCACTCAAAGCTCCCTTTTGTTCAGGCTGAGGACAACCAGAGGCCCTGAGATTCACACTGAAATAGAATCACTGTGTGCACCAGCATTCACTACCCTGGACCCTCCCAGAAACCCTCAAAGGCACATCAGACTGTTTTAATTATGTTCCAGACACAACCATATCACCTCAAAAACCACAGTATGGGTTAATTTTAGCTAGCACAAAATCCTAGCCTAATAGTGTACTTTTATTTAGTATTATGGCAAGCTACATACAAACAGCAAATAAACAAACATCTTTCTGACAACCCAGCACTGTGTGTTTTGGCCACTTAGCAGACGTGTGCGTCTGCTGTGACTTTCGCAGTTCTAAAGTGCATCTGCATTATCCGTGTAGATTATTTCTCATAAGAGATTACCTAAAATCACTAGAGTTGATTGATACCACATCACAATATCACATCACAACATGCAAAATTTCTGTAATACACAGATATTTATAAAACATAAAAGTAGATGAAATAACCAGAAATCAATTATACCCAATTAGAACCTGTTATCTACCAACTGAATGTGTCAAACAAGTTGGTGGTATTGCCACGAGATGTCAACAGACATAAAGCAGTGCCAACAAACGCGATATTATTGCGCATGTGCACATCGCAATGATGATGATGCCGAAATGATATATTGTACAGTCCAACTAATCACTTGATCATCATATGAACCAGACCAGAGTTTGGCCTTCTAAATAAGGTTATATTGTCCCACATGAAAGGGTAGGGGGTGAGAAAGCCACCCTCTATCTCCAAACAGACTTTATTCCATGTGGCAGTGGGAGTCACAGTTAAGGGACCGCAGTTGTTTACAGATCAAATCCCAGTAAGTGCCCAGGCATCAAATTGTCGAGCAAGAGAATCGACTGCGAGACAAGAGTCATTTGAATATCCAGCATAATATGGGCAGACATTCTGTTTCATATAAACACATGTAAGAGCCAGATGACTAAATAAAAACCACAGCACAAAGCCAGCATGTGTTCAGCAGAGCGGCACTAGCGGATGTGGACCTGCGGGGGTTGCGTTTGCATTGAATTCATAGCCGTGTAGTTGTTCCCTTTCTATGTATTCATCGGCACCACTGTGGTATTGGGTATGATTACCAAGCTAACCTTGTTCCTGCATGTGAAACTTCCTGAATAACAGAAAATCTTGCATTCACAAGTAGAAGAAAGCTGGGTGATGGCCTACCACTAATTCAGACAATGTCCAGACTGACGCTAAAGACACCAAGCAAATTAATTAGGTAAACTCCAAGCTCTCTTTCCTTGACTTATTCTAAGTTCTTCTGATTCAAGTCCGGGATCTTGCACCGTTTCAGACAGGAAGGGTTAACGAAACAGGAAACAGAAAAAAAACAACAAAAAAACAAAAACAGTCTCCCCAGAAACCAAAAGCAGCCGGGAGAAGGGAGGGCTGGGCTGTGAAATTTCCCAGCAGCCTGTGGGCCAGCAGCCTGAGAGGAGAGCCCAAACGGGGGGGGGTTACTGCAGGGAGCAAGTCAACAGTCAAGCCATCCTGAGGAAGTCGTTTGCTTTTCTTCCCTCCTCAAGCCCAGCAGGGGAGGGGTGTGTGTGTGTCTGCGTGTTGAGAGGGGTGGGGGGGAGGATGGGAAAGCCAGCACACATTACTGGCAGTTTCCATGGTGACGCAGCTGGGAAAGTTACGAGCCCCTGTCACGTGTGCATTGCACGAGAATCCTCTTACCGGATTGCAGTGCAGATTCCCCTAGCCCTGGGATGCACCACAGGGGTGGGTGAGGGGGGGGGGCGCACTTCCCCCCCAGCTCTCAATGACACATTCCCTCTCTCTGTACTGTTTCCTGTTGAACAGAGGAGCAGGACACCAAAAGCCTATGTCCTGCTATCAAGGATTCATCTTTGCATAAATGTGCTCTCCCAAGCCCTGTCTCAGGATTAATCAGCTTTTCAAAAAACCTGTACAGGTTCCTATCCACAATCCTTTCCAGAAAATTCCTTATGTGATTTCATATAGAGCGATGATTTAACTTAGACATCAGTGTCTGTACAGTCTTAATTTAATTATAATGTTTCACCTATTATACGGTACAGTACTAAAAATCAGGTAAGAAAGGAGTAATTTAATAATGATTATGTACAAACAACTATTTTTACAGAGAACTGTATACTCCTGGCAGATAAACAAGGGAGTCTTGGAGGGGAGCAGACCCAACACAGAAAGATCCCATTAATAATGAGCCTAGTGAGTCACTAACCTGCGCATGATTTAGACAGACACAAGTACTGCACTCCACCCCCATACTTCTGTAACTGTGAGTGGAGCACAGCTAAAGGCGGTAGTTTTCAGACTAAGTCAGGTCTGCTCTGTGTGTCCAGGGTACACAAAAAAATAAAAAAATTATGGCATCAAATTCAAGGGCACAAGTTCAAATAAATTCTGCCTGCAAGACGTGTCTTTAGGAATTTACACCAACCCCACTCGTTGTGCTGTGTAAAGGTAAAACTAGCTATCAGTCAAACCATTCCCATCAGCTACAAAACATGACAGCCAGTCAAAGAAACTTCAGAGTCATGTGAATTAAAGTTTTGACGGATTTGTCACTCATGCCAAAATTTTCTCATTATCCCAAATAGCCAACAGTATTGCCACAATTGCATTTTTCTGCGAAAACGGACAGGTCTCTCAAAAGCCTGGGTAGCTCATGAAGCTGGAGAAGAGGGACCTGAACACACAAAAAAATGCTTAACTCAAGAAGTAGACCAATTTCCTCCAAATTCAGCTTTGTGAAAAATTGAGTGTTCCGTCCTGTCAAGCAAGGTAATAAAACCAGCTATGAGGAAATTTTTCCCAGCACACAAAAGCAGATTACACACAACAGAGGACCAAGACGAACAAATCAGCCATGAAAAAGAAGCCCAGGAGGCGTCGTTCTTGACCAATTATAGGATTTCACAAAAATGAGAACCTGTGAGGAACCTCAAGAACTGCCACTCGCTTTAGCCATGGAGATGACGGATATGTGCTTAGGACATATCTATACCATTCTAAATCAATGTGCATGTGGGGGTTGGGGGTATGGGATACTACGAGTGACATATGGTTTTCAAGCAGCTACAGCTACAGTTGCTATGTTTCATACAAAACTGCACGCATTGTATAAAGAGTGCACAAACATCAAAAACTGCCATTCATGGTATGACCATGGGAGGTACAGGACCCAGAACATTTACATGGAGTTATGACAGATGCTCACTGCATGCATGTCTGTTGGGTTAATGGGGAACGACCCACCACACACAATGACCGAGAGCCCAAACATCACCTAATTGGGGTTGGAGTAGAATTGTCCTTTCACACTCTGCATGGTGTCCAAGCACAGACTCCCCTGCATCCACAGTATACACTCAGACACCAAGGGTTCCGTGCCCCTTACATCCTTCAGATACAACCCTAAGCCCTACACTGGTAATCTCCACCTGCTGTACCCAGTGACTGGGAGGCACTGGAGCCACAGACGCATGGTCCTGGAAAGCAAATTAGGCCTCAATGGCTCAGTGACACAAATTTAATCTCATCCGTTGCAGGAATAGACACACCCCTCCGGCTGAACTCTGAGAGTTGCCATGCCAAAACAAAGACATGCAATACTGTGACACCCAGCGACGGTGACGCAACCTCTTTACAGTCGAGACAAAATGACTTGGAGATCCACGGAAGCTCAGACGGCTACATAAAGGCACAGGTAGGTGCCTGAGCCAGAGCAAGGAACAGACCACTTCTGACAACAGCAAAACTTGCAAGCAAGTTCTCAGGTTGTTTTCAGGTCTACTAATAAATGTTATGCAAAAAAAATAATTGTATGGTTAGACAGCAAATAAATAAACATTCACTGCAAACAATTATTGCATCCCTGCAAATCTTTCTGCATTAAATATGCAGATTACATACAAAGTTTTTCAGCCCATTTTCAAAGTGGGCTTCATACTACTTAAAATGCTGATGACCAGCACAAGCAGTTATACTGACCATAGGAAGGCTGCTAGATTTGAAACCAAAGGTAGAAATGTTGCCGAGTTGCTTCTGGGCAGTGGTGCACATCTGCACCAGCGATGTTGTTTTTAACCCACTGAACAATGACCCAGCCACTTTAACCTGAAGGCCTGGAAATGTCGCAAAACCCACTGGGGCCAGCAACTCAAAGTATCTAAGCAATGAGGTCCGGCTGGAAACTGCTGTGAGTGCTTGTTGTATCCATCCACATCCCTAACTCAGCACATAACCCACAGTCTCATCATCGCACAGCACGTGACAGCTTTTAAAAATTTTAGCAACAAGACAGCCACTTCAGATTTTTACAGATTATAGGTGAATAGATATTCACTGAAAGGAATTCCTTAACCAAATGCTGATTGTAGCGCTGTCAGCATTTGGAAGTACTTGGCTGACAGAGCAACAAACTGCAGCTCTTAAGCAATAGACCAGCCATCAGACGAGGGTTAGTGGCACGACTTTCAGAGTCTACCTTATCTGCATGCCTTGGGGTACCAAAAGACTGCTGTTCCCAAGACCATTCGGTAAAACAGGCATGTGTTTATTCTCCATGGGGCAAAACCTATGCCACGCACCTAGGCTAGATCAACGCACGGCTGCTGCAACCACGATGGGTGCCTAGGTCAGAAGTACAAAGCTCTCAATGGCTGGCATCAGAACACAGCCTGGCATGCCAAAAACCCCTGATGACAGGAGATAAAGAGCAGGGATCCAAGCACATGGCTTTGGGTGCAGCCTTCAGCATGGGCAGCGCTGCACAAGGACCTGAAGCTCCACAGCATTTTTACAGCTGGATACCAGTGTTCTGGAGGCAGCCCACGGCCACACAGCAGGCCATTATCAATAAGAAATGCAGTACAAGTTACACGCAAATGTAGCACTCTATAATGCTAACTTAACACAAATGGATACATATTGTAGCTTAACACTCAAAAACACTGTGGACAGCAGAAAGACATAAAGCAATAAAATAGCCACCAAGAAAACGTTTTTTTTAATCTATCCATACACACACACACACACACACACACACACATACCTACATACACACACACACACATACCTACATACACACACCTAAAGCAAGAAATAGGCAGCCCTGGAGCAGCAGTATTTCTGGATGTAGAGAAAACACACTCTGCAGCTAAGGGTGTATTCACACTTGGACCGGTTGCCTTGTACTGTGCCCAAGTAGAATTACCCTTCCCCCCACTCCCCCGCTGGTCTGTGCTCACATTGCACTTTAACACCCAGGCCCGGGCACGGTTTCGTCATCACTGTGTGATTTTTTTTGTGGTGAAAAAAAACATAGAAAGGAAAGCGATATTGCACAGCAGAATGGAATTCATCACTTATGTCCTTATTTTGTATTTTATTTGGAGTCGTTTTGGGCACGATGACAAGCAGATTTATCAAGTAGGCAACGCAATGATTATTTTTTTATTCATGCTGCACCTATAAGAAGTTCCACATCTTATTGAGAATATATATGTTATATATACACATATATACACACACATATACACACACACACACATTTTTATATTATATTATATATATATATATATAGTGCTGCAACAGATACCAGTATTGAAGAGTATTACAGCATTACAGACATCGCTAATGTTACCTAGCTTCAAGTCAGTGGTCTATGAAAGGAATCTTATAACACAGCAAGATCTTATACTATAGCAAACAGGTTACATTAGCATTATCAAACTAGCATCTGTACCTACAGGCTACTATGCTACACTGGGTTTTAAGCAGTTTAATAATCAAGCATATTGCACTGCGTGGGACTTTTGTTATATGTTTATAACAAAACAATGGGCTTATAACAATGGGCACTTACATTATCCGTAAAAAACAATGCTGCAATCTCGCAATCTATGCGGCCTACATGATCCGTTCTGTCCGGGTTCAATTCACTTATAGGATAAATGGACCCATGCATATGTCAGTCGCATCATTGACGTCAAGTCTGTGTTCTGTACTCAGGCACGGTTAGCGATCACACTGCATCTGCACTGTGCCCTGGTCCACTTCTCCAAGTGGGCCAGGACACAGTTAAGCATACCGCACCTGGGCACAGTACGGAGCGATCATACTAGTCAAACGAACTAGACTTTGGTGTCAAATGTGCTCCGGCACAGTACGGATCAGCTAGTGTGAGTGCACCCTCAGGCATCAGCTCACATGAATGTGCATAAAGCATCAATTCAGTGTTAGAGTACCACACTCCTCATCATCAGCCTTACACAATTACATCATTTACAATTACATACACGTATGTGCATCACACTAGCTCATATGTTTAAGAGCCCTGGCATGAAACAGGCTAATGAGGGCTCCAAAGCCTCATATTAAAGCAACAAAAACCACGTTTTTTCGAGGGGAGTGGACCTGTGCTCGTCACGAAAAGGTTATGCAGGTGAATGTTTCCGGAGCCCTGCGGCACTGCCCAGGAAAACCAATTTCAGGACATTAACTGCCACCATCAGGAGGAAAACGCCAACTCCTCACTGCTGCGGATCGACCTCAATCGCCCCTACGTTGATCAAGCTATTTGACCAGGCCTATGTGGACAGGGGAGCCAAGGCCAAATCTAAAGACTACCAGTAAATCATGCACTGCCTGAGATTAAATGTCAAAGCAAACAAACAGGGAAACAAACAAAGGGGCCAAACATTCCAGTGGTGTGATGTCAGGAGTAGCACTGTGCTGCCATTGCAGACGCAGGTCGTCAGAGGCTTCTGTGTGTCACATCCTGGGCCTCACGCCAAAATAAGAAAAAAATATGTCTAAGGTGGCTCTGACAAGCACCCAAGCCAGCAAACTACCTGAGCAAATCACTGTGAGGCTTGCACACACTGAAGTGGCCATCTATTCATTTAACTGTTTTATATTATTTCTAAATGTAACACAAACAAGCTGGTCAGCACTGCAGCCACCAGGCAAAAATTAGACGTCACCCCCCACAAAATAAAAAAACAAAACAAATGCAGGCCAGTTGGTGGAAAAAAATACTCTCACCACCCAGCCCTGAATAAAGTAACCACTGACTTGATCCCCATCAGCACAGAAACAATGTAAAAAATGATAATCATCAGAAAGTGCCCATGGCAGCACAGAGGTAGGTGATCAGTTTATCTCAACGTCATCCGCTCTGATGCCCTCACTGAGGTGGGGGTTGAGTGGGTAAAGTTACAGTCGTTCTGACGGCGCGGGCCCTCTGATAATCTCCAGACGATCGCGGCCACTGTAACTTTCATTCAGAGTATCTTGGGAGTACCTGTTGTGTTTGTCAGGTTGATGCTAGTCTTTCCTGTTCAGTGTGGAAGACAAATTGCCAGCTACTTCTTGGAACCACATAAAAAAATTAAAAGGCGACGAGAAACAAACTTTACAACTAAAGGATGTCCCAAACACTCATGCAAAATTCACTAACACCACGGAAAAGCACCTTCTGAAAGGGCACCACACAATCCAATCTTTATTCACCAACCAAATATCAGCTTTTGTTAAACTGCAGAATATCCACTTAACTGATTCAATATTGATTAATAACTAATAAATATTCAATAATAGCCACCTCTAGGTGTTATTCTGAAGTCTGTCTCTTTAACATCCATCAAGAAAATCTTTCCAAACTCCACGAAATTCTGGTGAGAGGCAGCTGTGATTCAACATTAAAATTTCTCTCCCCAGATGGTAGTTAACTACATTAAAAAATGTATATAAATGCAGGCTATAAAGCAATAAATCCTTTTCAGTTTGAATGAAAATCATCTACTCATGTCTTCTGCAAGAAAAAAAATCAGAGTAACTAGTAGTAGTATGGCAGGCATGGTGGTAAATATCCTGAGAAGCGAGTCAATGTGTTTCACCATCAGGTACTAAAAACCTGATCTTCAGACTCCTGTTTGGTAAGGTACTCATCTGTGAGTGAGGGCCAGTATTTCCATCACACACTGCTCTATTCAGCAGCTCTTTCGGGACAGACTGGTGGCCTGGCACGCTTGACAGACATTGTTTACTGATGATGTCATCACTTCCCGGGCGGACCTCGGGAAGAGAAGGCTCAGATCAGCAAAACTCAGTGACAAAGAGCCAGCCATATGACCTGGCCTCGTTATTCAAGTTGCTGCCACTCCCTGACGGCATCCCCAAAACAAGTCGCCACCGCAGACAGAAGTGTAGCAGATTTCAGATTAAAAGAACTCTAACTGCACTCATATTGTCATTAAAGGTTCTTAAATCAACATCAGCGTAGGAAGGGTGCTACTTTTGCTAATTAAAAACAAACACAGAAGCAAAACGTAACATGAAGGAATCAAGGCGGGGGGGGGGAGCAGGGTATTTACAGTCTGGGAACCGAAGCAGGGAGGAGACCTGGGAGGGTTTGGGTCTCTTAGTTCTCTCAGGGGAAAGCTGATTCAGGTTTCCCATGGGCCGCTATGGTACAGTCCACCACACTATCAAAGCTGGCAAGGCTACAGAGGCACCAGCACATTATACACATGCAGCTGAAGATCTCAGAGATGCAGCTCGCCACCTCTATGCAGGTCTGTGGCACAAGCGGTTTGCAGCTCGAAAAGGTTTAGGTCCCGTTCCTGCTCTGGGGCATGATGAAGCACAGATAACGCCTGCTGTCCTGTTCCTGCAGAAGCCAGAACTCCCCCATGCCCAGCAGGCCTGGTTCTGGCTTTGTCCATGCTGGTGGTGAAAACATACGACACACAACCTGGCAGCACAGACCCCAGACACGAGTGCCGTCTGCTGCTCCAAGTCCTCAGGCGAAGCATGACAAAATTTGTAGCGCATCCTATCAGTACTGTAAATATCCACACCTTGTAGCCGGATCCCTGGATATCAAAGCTTCAGTGCTTAGAAGGATCATACAAAAGGTCAAACCACACTGGATCATGATTCTGTCATTCACAGGAAAGTAATTAGATGTTAAAAATGCACCATACTGGGTAGAATACAAGAGAGAGGAGAACCCCAACAGAGACTGAATTCAACATCCATTTGGCACAATCGTCTACTAGGTAAAAGGTCATTTTGGAGTTGAGTCATCAGCAAGAAGATGAAGAGGAGACCAGCATTAAAAAAAATTAAAAATTAAGTTATTACTGCAGCTGCTGTCTTCTTGGTAGTATAAGAGGCCAGTGAGTCCAATTTCAGTCACTTAAGCTTCCCTCAGAAAGGAAACAGCTGTAGAGTACCACACCTTCCTATGAAGGTGGAGCCCTGGCGTCTGGAAAGAGCGGTTATTCACACACGCCACTTCCAAGATTCAGGAAAAAAACCCCACCAAGGTAACGCATCACCACAATCCACAAAACTCCATTATTTACCAATCTTTGACAGACATTTTTGTGTTTATATAAAGGGATGCCGACAGTATGTTTCATTTTTAGATGAATCAGTTATTTAACTTTTTACCAGATTTTAGCATTTTTAAGCATAATGCAATAAAAGGAATATAAACCAAAGCTGTGAAAATCCTTAAAGTTACTTTCCTCCATCTTTGAAGTGATAAGTCAGGGGAACATGTTTTCTTCTTCTGACCTTTGGACTCACTGGATTCAGGTTTTTTTTAAAGTTGCATCTACCCATCTGTAAAACCTCACAGAATGTGGACTAAAGCTAATTTCATAATCAAGCAGCGTATGGTGTGGCTGTCTGCACAGGCTAGGTAAAGCCAGAGAGGAATCTGTAGGGTCACATGAACTGTATCATGGTGCACTCCACACCCGCTTCCCCCCAACCCTCATAAACCCAACTAATGTGAAGTCAAAGGGGTAGGTATTCTACCAATCAGTATATACAAAGGCAGCTTTTTCAGCTCAGAATACTGGGAGGGGAGGACCTGAACAGCTTGGGCTGACACAGGGTTTCTACTGTGCTGGCAGGTTATCCTGGAACAGGAGAGGACGAATGTGTGCTGAAAATGGGAAATTTTTATACTGCCGCCTGGCTAGCCTGTCAGCCTACATCAGCTCACACTCGCGGCTTGGACACAGCCACGGCATAATGAAAGCTGGTATGCTGTAGGGAGGCACCATCGGCTGGAAGGACCCCACGTCCGCATACAACCCCCAGGCTCGGCATGGCAAAACACCCTGGTGCTGTTGGCCACAGTGAACCACTGCCACTTCACGAACCTCAAGTCCATCCATAAGTCCTGAGAAAACCGCAGTCAAAATCCATCATGGATGTAGCTCTGGTTGAAAACGAAAGGTGCTGATGGTGACTCATCGCGGTCTAGACCTTAGAGGCAGGGACGTCACCATGTTAGACCATAGAAGGTTATAACTTCTGCCTTAAGGCTGCAAACAAGCCCCAACCACAGGATATTATGCAAAGCGGATGAGAACAGTCTCTCAGCCCTACTAGGGAGCAACCAGAAACCCTGCACCATGGGCAACACCTACAATAAGTCTGCCAGAGCACTGCAGCGCTAGGTCAGGACGTTCAGTGGCCATCTACCCCATCAGGGGGAAGTATCCATTCTCTCCTTCAGCCTTTCAGGATGGAAACCCTAAAACATGCAATTTCTATTTGGTTTTGTCACAAAGATGTCCGTCCCAACCAACCTTGGGGTACAGACAACCCCCACAAACAAAATGGCTGCATCACACACACAACACTGATCCAAATACTAATGCCCCTCCAACAAGCAGAAACGCCATGAAGGTGACCGTCTTGTGGATTCACCCCAGCAGACATGTTCATCCAATGTGACTGTGTTTTCATCAGAAGCAAATTTTTGGATAATTGTTTTCAAAGTGGCACACAATAATCAGAGCAGTTAAAAGGTCTTGAGCAAGTTAAAACTAAGATGTTCTTCTTAACTATTCAAACTGTGGCTAATGAGCAGATTGCGGGGAAGCATTACCATCAGAGAACATCAGAATTCGATTCCAGTCACACTCCATCAGTGAAAGCCTAAGCTGAAAATAATTCTTACCATGAGCAGGTTTATATCTGGGAATAATTTAGGCTTAACAATACATGGCACAACATAAATACAATTTGATGTGCAGATGTCAATGCTGTTACTGGCCCCTATACACTGACAGTAGGTTACACTTACACAGATTAAAGAAAAACTTGTTTAAACATTTTATTTTTCAAGTCTTATCTGCCCCCAGCCAAGATGCAAAACATTAAAATGAAAATGACAAGAGGTACAACTTGAAGGCTGGAAATGCAAATTGTGTAAAAAGGGGAAAACTGCAGTAAGCACGTACTGAAGACCTCATCTGCAAGGACCATTCAATCGCTTTTACACAGTTAAGCAGAAGTAACCGCTAAGGTATAGATCCTGGAGATCACACAGCGACAGCCTCTCCCTGAGCAAAGCGTCCTCCATGTACATCTCCCTTTTCCAGAAGCGTGGACATTCACCGAATCTGACATCTGCTCACCACTGCTCGGGATTGTCCCAAAAGGCTGTGCACATTTCAATTCAGCAGCCTCCTTATAGTCCCTGCACATTCCATAAACGCCATTACTTATCCCGAAGAAGCAGTAAAATTTTAATTCTGTAAACACAAACACAACTGTGATAGAATTTACAATTTACCACTGTGTAAAACTGGGGTCCAGAGCCCACAGCTAAAGCATACAACTAATGATATCTATGACACCACACCATGGCATGACAAACAAAACGTCAAAGGCAATGCTTTGATCATGACAACACAGGCAAGAGCCAGTGCAGCTACGTACAATACGTTTCACATTTAAAAAATAAAAATAAAAATTACATCTCCAAAATCCCTCTGAATATTGAAACAGGCACTAACCTGGACCTGTACTCAGGACCAAGGCAATCCAGATCCCAAAATTTTAACTATTAACCTAGTGGCAACACAGGAACTTCCCAGCAGACAAAGATGGGCCCCTGCTTGCCACTAAACAGAAATTTCAAAAGGTTATGTTTATTTTTATTTAAGAACCAGCCCTTCAACATCATTATGATCTCTCGGGCCCATGTCAGCAAATTCCACACAATCAGCCCCTGCCTGTCTGCCTCAGTCAAAAGCAGGAAGGGCGTCTTAATGTTAGGGGGAGGAGAGTTTTAACATAGCGACGGCGGTCTTCAGCCGCTTCCTTATGTGGACAAGCATCTCAGAAAGGTATGACAGCACATAACAAACTGAACATAAGCCTTGCCCACCCCCGCAAACAGCAAAGGTTAACTCCACCTGTTAATATCCCTGCACAAACAGGTGAGTGGCCAGTGTTCGAAATGCCCCGTTAAATGAGAAGGGGTCAGCTGTTTGCCAACCTCTGTGACACAGGGGCAGTCACCCTGATGGGTGCCAGTTTGCACTGCGCTCAGCTAGAACACAGAAATTACGCTGGAGTCCCACCGACAGATGGAGTCGTGCTTTCTGCACTCACAGACAACCCAAAAGCTGCTGCTTGTCAATATGTCCTCCACTGATACCAGTTAGGGTTGGGGAACAAGTTAAAGACTGACGACAACCCTTCTCAGCAAATGTTCTGCTCCTGGATGACAAAAAAAGACCACCAGAATCAGTAACAGCTATAAAAAACCTGCAATTTCCCCTTACCTTGGTACAGTGAAAGAATTCTAACAAAAATAACCAATCGTGCATCGCAGATACAACTTTCAAGAACAGCCCACCTATTACCAGAAGTCACATACATTCCCTGAAAAACAGTACTTGCTGACATTAAAACTATACACCAATACTGTGTAATTTGTTATAAACACACTAAATAGCCCATCCATTGTGGATGTGGCATATAAAAGGGAAAGAGGTTTCATGCAATTGCAGGATGCAGATAGTGTATTACTCGAGTGGCAATAAGACAGTGAGGCATAGCTTCTGACTGCAGAAGTAGGCACCCTTGGCCGTTTACACGAAGACATTTCCCTTGCCTTCCCAAGGTAAACATGCGTTTCCCTCAGTCGGCAAGCGCCTCCCGTTCAAAAGCTTCACATGACGAGACAAAACAGGAAACGCATCCTAAGCGGAAAACAATTATCCTCATTGTAACTTACTAGGGCCAGAGGTTTAACTCCAGAGATCTGAAACATTATTGTTCATATCCTTGCATTTTTTTTTTTGATAATATGACAAACTGAGCTTGTTAGGACTTAGGTAACCACGTAAAAAGGACAGGGATGATGTGACAAAAAATGATCGGGGAACAGTGTTTAATTAAAAGCAAGCGGTGTCCATACTAATAATAATAATAATGCTGTGTAATCACGCTGCATAGGCATTTACCTGTCAGTGACTGTAGACTGTGTGCCGCTCATTGGGCTTTCTAGTTTTCTCTTCGGCCTTTATCCAATTATCATTTTACCAAGAATTTGAAAGAAAAGAAAACAACCCTCGTTCTGTTTTTTTGTAGAAAAAGCAGGTCCGTGATATCCGTCAGGAAATGATCGCAGCCAGTCCCGATTCTGCGCTCAGATCAGCGACTGTTCGCAACGCAGCCAACTTGGTGCTCGGTCGCGCTTTTGTCCGGGTGCTTGTTTATTTCCCTTGTTGCAGAGAAAAAGAAAAGACGGCGGGGGAAACATCTGAGAAAAAAAAGAATCGATGGACGATATAAACAACTTATCCTTTACTAGACAAAAATAACCGTTAATCGTCGCGCGCGACACGTAACTTGTATCTTGCGGGAGCTCGGCGTGCGCGAGGCAAGCCGACGTGCGGCGGCACTGACGCCCTTTCTTGGGGGTTAAAATGCGGAGATTCGGGCGCAGACAGCACGCCTCGCCTGGCGCTGTCTGGCAGCAGCCTTTGTCGGTATCACCAAGCGAGCTGCACCTATTGTTAATTTATTTTCTGGCCAAATAACACCCCCTCTTTCACTCTCTCTGCGTCCTTACTTCTCGGTACGGTTCTTGTTTTTCTCCCCTCTCATTCACAGGCGTCTACATAATACTCCCATTTGACCCTTTTTAAGTTTTCTTAATCCTCCCGAAATCTGTTATATGCTTCGTAGCTATCCCATCAGAAAAGATCCCACTCCCGCTTCCCCGCTCGTCACATATCCCGGCAGTTCTTTCTCATGAGAAAATCCCCAAACTATGACAACAAAGACAACAAAAAAAGGGGGGGTACCCCGATCCCGAAGTTTTATCCCTTTCTGCGATTAAAAAAACTCCTTATTCCCCACCCGGTATGTGCGTGTCCCATTCGTTTTAAGTCCTTTTTTTCGTCAAACGGGCCTCCGCTTTGCCGATACTGTACCGCGGGTGGAAAAAAGAGCAAAGCTTTCCAAAAAAAAAAACAGGAGGAAAAGGAAAAAAAAACCACCTTCCTCTCTAAACCCCGAAACTTATGATACTTGTAACCCAGCCCCGCAGTAGGTGTGTAATCCGGACCATAACCCCAGTCGTCTGCTCGACCCGGATTTCCAAGCAAATTAATCCAACGGAACGAAAAAAATACCAAAAAAGCAACAAGAAAGAGGGTAAAAGAAGAAGAAAACTTCGCTTCCTTTGATGTTAGCCAGTTAGCTAACACGCTAATGCGGATCCCATACAGCCCCCCTTCAAGAATTAACGCACGAAAAGCCGCGACGTGCATAAACAGCGCGTAATCATGTTGAAGATCCAATGCATGACAACTTTTCTCGCTTCTTTATATTCCCGGGCGTTTTCATTTGCGCTTTGAAATCCACATTTACACCCTTCCCGTTCCGTTCCTTCTCTCCACGTTCCCTATCCAGCAGTTTTTTTCCCCTTGTCCTGTTTTCTCAGCGGAATTCCCTTAGCTAACTGGTTGGTGTTACTCTGTCAGTCCCAAAGACAACTAGTCAGAAGGTAAAAGAAAATATATTTTTAATAGTATATGCAAATGACTGGTTAATAAGGTTTGTTCGTATATTTTACCTTGCTGCGAGATTATTTATTTTTGTCCAAATATTCCGTGACTTTCAACAAATTTGCCGTATCGCGCGATTACTCCGCCCAGGAGGAGCTCTCCTTGTCTTCAGCTGTATACTTCCGCCGACATGACATAATCCCAAAGAGAGAAACAACGAGACGCCTAAAGGTAATTGAATGCGTGCGATATGCATTATGTGTAACATCGTCATGATGAAAACGAGCATATCAACGTGTACCGGGGATGCTGTTACTCTGCAGGCCACTAACTTGAAGATTTCTACATCTTGTCCTAGGTACCGGTTGGTGTCCTACCGTTAAGAAAGTTATTAAATCTGATTTTCTGAATAAAGAATGCATTTCAACACTAAACGTATTTTAAGACTGTGGTACACATTCAATAAATAGCATAATGATAATTACATTTGAGTATATCTCATAAATGAACGTAGCAATGACATTAGTAATATTGGTGGCAACCGTGTATTTTTCTTCGATATTAAAATTTCTACGATTATCCTTTTTTTTTAAAAAAAATTGCCAGCAATAAGGGGTTTAAATTATTGACCACACAGTGATGCATATGCGTGTTATAATTTGAAGCTGATCTGAGCAGACTGCAGTTTTAAACAGTACAGGGTTGTCCAAGGCAGTGATGCCATATGTAATTAAATGTATGACAAAGCATCTAATTTTAAACTGTCTCATTTAACTGTCACACATGCAATAAGGACAGAGGGCCTCTGCGGGTAGCATCTGCTTTCAACAGACAGCATGATTTTGTGAACAATGAGAGCAAAATAAAACTTAAATAAACCAGGGCTGGGTCTATCATCTTGGTTTCAGGTTTTCAGTGATTAGTGAAATTGATTCACATCTTTGTGCTATAAATCCTGTAGTAGAGTATTCTTTGATCTTACTGTTTTAGTACATTTTATATACATATAATACATGTTTATATAGATTATATAGATATATCCTTCCTGGAGGCACGGATGGAATTCTTTAAAATGGACATTTCTAATGACATTTTAGACTAATGTAACATTTATAATAACAAACATCACTGGGAACAGAAATGAATTTATTTGGGAGCTTTTCACACACACAGTACATGATTAATAAAACTATGGAGACGCTCAAAGCATTTAATCATTTTATCCAAGTAACTTCAACACGCTTAATCCAAACTTGAATAAGCACATAAATTTAGAGATACAAGGTTTATGTAATTATGAGCAAGAAGGTCTGTTTCATGGCTCCTATGCAAATTTGCAATATTTGTTTCATTACTGTATTGCTTACTGTCCCAAGTGATAACTGGAATTAAATGTTCTTGTCTCAACATGTCTTACCCTACTAGACTGAAAACTACCTTGCAGTATATCATTAGTTCAACTGTTCTTATATTGATCCAGTTTTACATTTTTCTGTGCTAAATTTCCTTAAGGTGTATCTCCAAACTCTATGGAAGAACAATTTAGCCCTGTGCTTCTTGTTTAATACTATGGTCTTTTTCATAGTAACTCTTACACTTATATTCACCAATGGCTCAAATAAACAGAAACAGGTAAAATTTGTGTGGTATCAACAATGTTCCATGTTAAAAAAAAAGGAATAGAAATTCGTCGTAAATAATGCACTTTTCATCTACAATTTTCCGTAGTTCACGCTCAAATTACAGTGTTGAGCAATAAAGCTTGGGTTTATTGCCATCTGTCGGTTGCATTGAATACTGCATTGAATATTAGCGAGAACTGTTTCTGTCAATTACTGGGGAAATGACAACTGACAAAAAAATTAACATGCTAATTATGCATAAATGCACAATACAACTATACATTCAAAGTATACATAATATAGGTAATAATTACATTTATGGGAACAGCTGATAGTAACGGATGTATTTTATATTAATGAAAAACCTATTTCTTTCAATAAACAAAGTACTCAGTTCAAATGCTTAAAGAGACTAGTATTTATCAATAAGTATTAAATGAAGAGTAAACAAAGTGCTAAAATCTAATCACAGTGTCAGTCTCCTGTCACTGATTATCAGTTGATAACCGATTTTATCACTATAAAGACAAATAAAAGTTGTACCTTTCATGTTGAGTGACGTTGTCTTTCCTGTCACTATAAAACAGACTCTTCGTTGATATTAAGATCATATTTCTCTCCTTTAGACACATTCATGTTGAATCAGTGATACAACGTAAAGAGGTAAAAATGTTTGGCAACTGACAAAAGATGAGTTTCTCCAACTTGTTTTACCCCAAACAAGGAACAAGTTAATGGTGGCATAGCTGTTCATTCCTGTCCCGGCTAATGACAACACAAGAAAATTTGGTTTTGTTTACCATAAATTAAGACCTTGTGGTTTCCCCAGTGGTACACAAGACATGCCCTAGACCAAGGTTTCCCAAAATAGTCCTCGGGGAGCCCCAGACAGCCCTCTTTCTCACGGTCTCCCAGCTCCTAACACACCTATACCAGGTACTCGGTGTTCCTGATTGGATGTGTGGTGGGAGGGACAAAAAATGTGGGCTGGCTGCGGGTCCCTGGGGACTGGACTGGGAATCAGTGCCCTAAACTGAAGATCAGGGCTAAATTCTTGATGTGCCATATTAGCAGTGGAGCCCCCCCGCCAAACACACACACACACAGATGATTGCTGAGCACTTAGAACACTATGGGTGAGACTAAGTATAACACGGCATTCCCA
>JAAGVU020000038.1:18682969-18701332 GCA_011763525.2 Mormyrus iriodes
CAAACACACACACACACAGATGATTGCTGAGCACTTAGAACACTATGGGTGAGACTAAGTATAACACGGCATTCCCATAAACGAGCTTTGTCATTCAATGAAAGTGAAATGGAGTCAGAAGAGAGAGGTGTGAAAAAATACAGCAAATGGTTCATGAAGCTTCATTTGGCCATAACTACTGCCAGGTCATAAGCTCAGCTTCAGTCAGCCTTCCTAGGGTTGACTTCCAACATTCTATGCCACTCCTTCCACGTCTGGTATCTAGCTCTGCTCTTCCGGAAGCTGAAGCGAGCGATGTCTACCATGAACACCCACGAGAGCATGTACATGGCGACGGAACCAGCCTTCATCAGTGATGATGGCCTGGGGGAGGCGAGCTCACAGTACAGCATCCAGCTGCCCACTCCGATGCGTACGGATGTGAACAGCGCCACAAACAGGAGATCCACGGCATCACCCACCAGCCCTTCATAGCGTCCCGCCTGCCGCAGGAACCAGCGCGCCTGGAGGAGAGGGTTGGTGATCTCGGTGCCGAACAGGGCAGCGCATGCTTCGGTGCCGGACTTGCCCAAGCCCAGCGCCAGCAGGATACCCAGGATGCTTAAGCCGTGGTGGGCCAGCATCACTGGTCCCTCCGTGCGGAAGTATACACACCAGCCCATGTCAAACAGGAAGTAGCCCAGGCTGATGGACATGGCGGCGACCTGGAGCGATGTGTTCTCCACGCCTGTGAGGAACATAAGTAGGGAGGCCCTGTCAGTAACTCAAAACACAGCAAGTGGCTGTTCATGTTGTTGATATTCTACGCATACATTCTTACATCTAGAAGCAGACTGGCACCTAAGGGACATGTTATATTAGGGTTGCCAACTCTCACGCATCTGGCGTGACTTTCACACTTTCAGACTCTCACGCTCAAACACTCACACAAGAAATCTTACGGCAAATCTATATTATTCCATTATAAACCTAAAATTAGCTACAGCAAAAGCGTTGGGGTGGTTTGCAAACCTTGTAAACTATTTACATGGTAATAAAACCGTTACATGTAAATGCGTGTACATATGTGTGCAGACTTGTCTTGAATTGAAAATCTCACTCCAGCCAGCTGGTCAAAGTTGGCAACCCTGTTATACTTAGTCACCCATGGCATTTTATATTACTGTTGATCCTAAGCTTATTTGCACATACCCCAGATCTACTCTCACCCTTATTTACACATTTACATGTTCATTGTAGGTGGTATATTGCTCAGTGGGCTAAGCCTCTGTGCCTGTGATCAGGTCATTGGTCCAAGGCATGGCAGAACAGTCAAATGTCCATTGTCCCTTGAGCAAGATCCTTAACCCCCAGCTCCAGAGGTGCTTTTAGCTGAAGTTTTAATTTAAGGAGCCAGATACTTTAAAACATTTTCCAAAATATAATACAAAGTAAGATTTTAAATTGTGCTCCGATACTTGTCCCATTAAATGCAGACTAACTTTGCCTCCTAAAGTCTTCTAAATCTGTGGCATAAATGCGTTTGTGCTGCAGATAAAGGCACCATCTGGATCTATAAAAAGCTGCAGTAAAGCTATGAAAATATCCTCGGGAAAAACACCCATATCAATATATCTGTGCACATATGTATTTGTAATATCGATATGTGTATCTCTGTTTCAATTATGGCAACTGGCAGCATAATGTTAAGATTGATTACATGGAGTAATTTCTACCAACTTCCACCAGGATGGCACTATGTTTCTTGGAGTACCTCGTAGAGAGTCTTAGGGGGGCATAATGGTATTAGCAGCAATGAAATTCCTTCCCCAAAGTGAGCCGTATTGAGTAACCAGTAGCGAATGCATTGAGAATGTGAAGGTTGTCTTTCGTGCCTGGGTGTGTGAAGGGCCAGGGGCCATCGACGAAGCCTATGTAGGCGGTCACACACACACAGAGGATCCCGTGGAGTAGAGTGACCAGCCGACAGTTCCACTCATAGCTACGGCGGCTGTTGCGGAGACAGAGGCTGGTGTAAAGGAGCAGCCAAGACACCAAGCTGCACGCCACTGCTAATGATGTCATCTCCTTTCTGGGAAGAAGAGTTGAAAAAAGCAAGGACAAACAATATTGATTCACAGGTCTTGTGAATATTTTCAACGCTGGTTCCATAATGTTGTGATCAGGGCTGGTCAATCCTATAGGTATCATAAGCAACCATCTAGGGTACTAACCTGTCAGGCAATTTCACTTTGCCTTGGATGGGGGGTGCTAGCGATTATGCTTACTTAGGGCGCCACATTAGCTAGGACCAGTACTGGCTGTGAACCATCATGGAATTAAATTTTACATTTATCACCCAAATTTGTTCCAGAATTCATAACCATTGTGTTAATGGAATTTGAAGATAAAGTAACACCATTGAAATAAATGTTGTTGCAGCTGCTCATCATTCAGACCCTTGTTTCCAGCATCCTCAAACAAGATCATTTGTTTGTTTCTCCTCAAAAATGTCTTCGACATCCTTCCTTTGAATGAAGCAAGCATGTGGTTTGGGGTTATATAAATATAATGCCTAGTACAAACTACTCTTTAGTGTCCTATCTTTCGACATCCCGTTAGCAATCAAAGTCACTGGAGATTAAAAAGCCTTTTCTTCCTAACATATCCAGGCTGACCTACAGGAAAGCATTTGACACTGGGGTGCAGCAGCGGCGTCAACATCAAATTACCATCTAGGTGCCACGTTCATCCTATATCCAGGTAGATGTCTGGACGTGGGGGTGAGATATATATAAATCTTTTAATCTTCTTCAAATTGAGATCGATTGCAATTCGTTATTAAACTGGGCATCATTACAGCAGTGGGGGTTGAAAGAGAGGATATTTCGGCCGATCTGCCTATAGTTTACCAATCTCGTAGGGAGGGATGAGCGGTCAGGGCAGCCGAGGCTAAATACGACACTAGCGGGGGAGGGGTCCGACTGGTCGGGCTTAAGTTCCATCTAACAGTCTTATGACATTAAATCCACACGGCTTTGGAGGCTGGCTGACTTTAAAAAGCAAGGAGTACGCTGGTAAGGTTCGCAGAAATATCTAGTTACTTTAAAGGCCAAACATTTAAATATAACCTTTCATGCTTTGTAAAAACCTCACTTCAATCCTTACAAGTTAGCAGAACATCTTATTCCATTTTGCATCATATTTGGTGTTTCGATGTTTTTAACTAGGCCTCTTTCATTCTTTTTAAACACTTGCATGTTAATTTTAAATAGCCATAACGTATTTCACTCTCCCACTAGTGTTACTAAACCCTAAACACCACAAATAGATTTTTTTTAATTTGCAAACCGTGTGCTAAGCCAAGTCCACAAGATGGAAACATTTATTAAGTTCCATTCGGCTAGAAGATTGACGAAGAAAAACAAAAATCATCTGTATGTATGTTTTCTTGCATTTGCTAGGAAAAAAATCCATCAAGCAATTACTGAAACAGCGACCTGTCAAACCTGTTACCTACAACAACTTTCGCCTGCTCATCAGTATTAAATCACGGTAAAACTTTTTACTAGTTAAACATATTTGATATCGACTGATCAAATAACACGTACGTGTCGGTGAATCGGATTAGCCAGCCCTCACTGTATTAAAAATAACGGTAGGGTCTACATCTAACCTACTTACCTGAATGATGCATAAGTGCACGTAGTCGGGCCGTCTTTTTTCTCAGTTTACCCCATCACATATCCGCCTCCCGCTTATGCATGAAGTAGTGGACAAACCGCGCAATCGCATAAAAGCCATCTGGTGGGAACACTCAGCGATCTCTTTCCTCACTTGCTTCTAATTGTGCTTATATTGCTGGCAGCAGTTCATTAACCAAGTGGGATGGGCAATTTACGGGCGTCTTGAGATGGCGACATCTTCTGGCGTCAGAAATAACTGCGTCTTCCGTACCCAGCGGGAGCGGCAACTCTACGGAAGTGATTTACAGACGGCTATGGCAGAAATGCATCATATTTCCTACAGCTCAAATGCATTTTTCGACAGAGGTAGAGGTTTGTGTTAAAAATCTGAACACCCATATATCACAAACATCACAAAACTGGTATTCCATTTTCATTAACTGTAAGCAACAGTATGTACAAGTTTTATTTCTTCATTTTTAAAACATAGAAAGCAGTGCTCCGCGTTTATGTTTAAAAGCCACTGTCAAACATGAGAATACATAGCACAGAGTGTCTTCAAAATGTATATAATGACATGTTCACACAAACTTAAAAACTTCAGAATTGAAAGTGTAACATTATTTTAGCTAAATATTATAACAAAAAATCACCCCAGCCACTTTAGTGTAAAAGTAATGAAAAATGGCAGATCTAATAATTCATTAATGATTAATATCAAAGATATTCTGAAATACACATTTTTCCAACTTCTCAAATCTTAAGACGTCATACAAAATAAAATAATGCATGTAACAGAAAATATTAACCAATTTTATTCACAATATATTCAGATAAACTTGCTCAATAAATACAATCTAAATGACGTAAATGATGTCTTTCCACTCTGTGTTTCGGTGCCCAATATTAAAAAAGGGCACTTCTTCAATAAATGTGGTTGTGAGAACAGCTTGTGGAACCTTCTGAAAGTCTTGCATTGGAGATCTGCCTCACCACAATCCAGATGCCATAAAGTGTTTTAGTTCACCAAGCACATTGTGTTGTCAAACGTAAAACATAACAGGAGGTATCAAAAGTCTTCATTTAAATCAACATAGAGTTGTCATACAATTATTGTACTTTATTGCAGAAATATATATATATATATATATATATATATATATATGACGTTTTCCTAAGCCCTGGTTTTTATTTATGGTGATGTCCATCTTTTTTCTGCTGAGCTCACTTAAGTAACCTTTTCGCACATCTGGCTTTCAGGCCATACAAACTTTAAGCAAACTGTCCTCCATCTGAGTGGCTTTGAAGTTCTCAGTGAAGATAGGGGGAGTTCCATGCTCTGTACCATGTCCTGAAAGCATTCAATCACACAAAAGTCTGGTTACACATCGGCCACAGTCATGCATCACTGCTCACACTATTACAAGCCCTTATCTAACAAATCACCAAACTGTCTGTTTTCAAAATAAGCTCTGAGGAATGACTGGGAATTAAATGGTGTATTCCCAGAATTAAGGAAATGTTACATACAAAAACATCCATATTGTCTGGACAGCTAATGAAGGCTTTGCTCTTCTTTGAGACATATGCACACATATACATAGGTAAGTGTAATGGTTGGGGTCCAAGTGCAGTTTTGGGGTCTGGTCAGCCATTTGTACAGTAACCCGGAGCATTTTTTTTTGGGAGGACCGGGCGGGGGAATGGCCTTGCTTAAGAGCCCAATGGACATGTGACTATTCTGCCAAAAATGGGATTCAAACTGGTAACCTGATCACAGGCACAAAGGTCTAACCCACACATGCTGGCGATGACTGATATTAAACTTTTTCCAGGCAGCGATAAGTCCGAGGCAGTGACTGCCAGGCAGGAACGACAGGCAATTACAAATAAGAGGTTGTGTCTAAGGCAGTGCAGGTATGCTTGTTGTAGGACTGAAGGACGCACTTTTAAAGACTGTGCTGTGTACAGTGACAAAGGTGGTGAGAAAGTTTTCATACCCTGTGGTGTTGATGGACTGCGTGACCCCCTGTGAGGTGAGGGGGCTTGGAGAGGATCCACGACTGGGACTGCTGGGAGATGAACTGGATGACACTGAAAGAACAAGAAGGACCTAACTGTGTCAACAGGGGGGGTTTTCAGTACCCCGGACGAAAAAACCACATTCATGCTGATGGAAACCATATATAAACAATACATACTAATCCACATGCCGTTATCCAAATGCACAGCTCATTATGGGGATGACATACCTTACCAACACTCAACATTAGGGTGTCCCTTTTTTTTCGACTCTTGAAAGTTTCAACTCTCATCCCTTCAGTCAAGTCTTTGTGGTATAAAAGTAATTTGTGCAAAATATCACATCATTTGGACTGCATTTAGGCTATGCTCAAACACAGTGAAGTTGTTATGATTTTGTTAATATTGGTTTTAATGTGCTGTCCTAACATGCTTGCACATCAATGGACTGCTGTGATGTTTTGTTCACCTGTGTACAAGAATACAACTAAAATGTATTAGTTTTTATTTCTAGAAAACAACTACTTTAATCGTTTTTCATTTCAATTTTAATTTTTGTAACAATGTCAATTCTCCAAGTTTATTTAATTTTACCGGAACAAGTAATCTTCAGCTTCTCCATTGCTCTGCTTCTTAAATCATGTCACAGAAAAGCTAAATTTATTCAGGAGCAGACAACACTATATGGATAAACATTAGCATCACAATAGCACTGCTGCTGTAAAATTGGTCACATCAGTTGCTTGAATATGTAGCTTGAACATTAACATGAAAAGTGCAAACCAGACTGAATACAATTTTTTTTTCTTGGGGTGGAGTATCATTTTAGGGGGTGAAAGCAAAAATGTATTTTTTGAGTCCATATAAGGGAAACCTTACTCAATATAAATTTATTTAACTGAAACATAAGAACAGAACATAAAAAACATAAAAATGACGTGAAATTTGAAAAGATCAAATCACAATCACAAATGCAGCTACAAATGTGAGTCACATTAGACTGAAAGCCAGTTATAAGCATCTGTCAGCTACAAAAAGGCCTGATTGCTAAGGCAAAGGTTTATCCAGTTCCTTATTAGATCCTCAATATTAAAATCTTGTTGTTTCTACTCCATTCCATTCCATTCCTTTCCATCCCTTGCAGGGTAAGTGTTCTACAATGGTTTTTGTTAAGACTGAATGCATTATGGTTTGTATATTAATGAACTTCTTTCTAGATCTTCTATATGTTTTTCCACATTAGGTTTAGTATCTTGTCACCAAATCACTCACCTGCACTTACTGTATGTGGACTGAATGATCTGGAAGTTGGGACCTGTAGAATTAACAGGGAATTGCTGTCACTGTGAGATGGGTCACATTTCACTCATTAACATACACATCTGGAAGCAGACATTCTACTAGAAGTAAAGGTCCAGAACTGATGTAAATGAGCAGTGAAGGGCGTGGCCTCACAAGTCTGGAGTTGTAACTGGGAGGTTTCATGGATGGAGTGGACACTGGACAGAAGATCCTCTTCTCTTTCTGTCTCCGGTTACAGAACCAGACCCGGACCACTTCCTTTTCCATTGCCAGCTGTTCTGAGATCAGCGTGATCTCCTCAGAGTTGGGTTTGGGATTCTGGGAAAAAAAAAACACAGACAGACAACAATGCAAAGCCTGTGTGTGGTGTGCTAATACAATGAAAGTGCAGGCTCTGATTCTGAGTCATAGGCACTCCTTGTCAATAGTACACGGCGTTCTTTAATTCCAAGGTATCCTTTACAGCAGCAAAATTTACCGACAACGTTGCAAGTCAGTTCTTGTTCTATGGTTTATGTTACAAAGGGTGTGACAATAGCCTGTGAAGTGGATTTTTGGAACTGAACATGTGAAACTGCTGTTAGATCTTTGAGTACCTAACATGAATCACTTACATAAATATACAGGCACTGGTGCATGATTTGATAAACAAGCTCACATGCACACAGAAGTGTACTTACATCATGAAAGCGTTTCTCTAAAGTCATCTTGATGTTGGTTTCTATACTTGTCCTCTTCTTCCTCTTTCTAACGTAACCCTCCATTGGCGGGGGCAGAGTAGTGGTGCTGGCTATGGCATCCGACGGCAAGTTTTCTGGTGGGGGGGTTGTACCTTTAGGATCAATTTTATTTCTAGAAAGTGTCTGTGTATCTTTGTGGACCAGGAGACTCTTTACAGGACGAATTTAGCACTAAATTAAATGCGAAAATGCAAATAAGTGTTAATATCTCTTTGAATTACATGTTATTCTCTGTATACATTTATGTATTTGAAATTCCAAAAGGTGCAAACAAAACTCAGCTAAAATTGTCAGTCAGCTCTCAGGACAAATTTATGTTTTCGTGAAATTTAGTAAGTGTTTTCATTACACTGTCAGGAAAAAAGAGTACCAATTTGTACCTTTGCTTGTCACTGGGGCTATGGTACGCATACCTACAGCTAGGGTACAATTGGCAGACCATTCAGGGTTCAGCTCCAGTGACGAGCAAAGATACAAACTGACATCCTTTTTTCTGACAGTGTATGAACAATAGATGGCAGCAAATCTCTATGTTATTTAAACGGCATTTGAAGAGCATTTAGTAAGCTCTCGAATAGAACGCAAGCTTTTTGAAGTGTTCGTGCAGATTTTTAAAACGTTCCCCAAATGTCATCAGATTATATTAGAATTAATAGTCAGGCCAATAGAATCAGAAAGGCTTGACCAGAATCCAGTATTATTTCTTTGTCTAATCAGTGGGACTCCTGCCTACCTGCATCGCTCAGCCATTTCTCCAGGAGAGGCTTCAGCTTGCACATGTTCTTAAAGCTCAGGTTGAGCGCCTCAAAGCGAGAGATGGTGGTCTGGCTGAAATCGTTCCCGTACAGCTTTCCCATGGCCAGGCCCACATCGCCCTGTGAGGGGACCTGTGTTCATGACACCTGCCCCATCTGTGGCCCCCTCACCTCCAACGTATGATGATATGGGGCAGAGGACTTTGGAAGCAGTGCCTGTACCTGAGTGAAGCCCAGTTTGATGCGCCTCTGCTTAAAGGCCTTGGCAAACTGCTCCAGCTCCTCCAGGTCACTGGGTTCATCCTGTTGCATAGGGGCCATGTGCTTGGGAACCTGAAGATGGGGCATCTCAGGGTGCCCATCCAGTGAGGACCCAGCCAGGCCTGAGCGACTCATTGCCTGTGTCAAAGAGATGGCAAAGAAGAAATCACTAAATAAATATTGTTCATATATTATTGATATACTATACAGCTCTGGAAAAAATTAAGAAACCACTCTTTTTTTTATCTGCATTTTTAAATCCTGGTTTAATCGTGGTTCTGCTGGCAGAAGGCAACACTGTGAGGCAGGCTGCTTCCAGCCTCAAAGTTACTAAGACAGCAGTACACAAGAACAAGGTGAAGCAGGAGATACTGACAATAACCAGAAACCAGCCAGGTAAAGGACAGAAGCAACTTTCTAATGTCAGAGATGACTGTCAACTTATCCGGCAGTGCCTCATAAATTAATACACATTAAGGGGTGTGAAGTACACTGCTAAGACAGTTCATAACAGACTCCTAGAAGCAGGACTGAAGTCCCATAAAGCAAGGAAGAAGTCCTTCATCAATGAGAAGCAGGGAAGAACCAGGCTGCAGTTTGCAAAAGAAAATGTATATTTTACACAGGCATATACCCACAAATTGAGAAATGAATGAAACTGAAAATTTTGCTGTGGTCTCAATTTTTTCCAGAGCTGTACATATTAAATTTTTTGAGCACTGTTGTTTCCATTCATAGAGTTTGCACAGATACCACTTTCATTTGATTATCATGTCATCCTACATCATGTCAGTTTCTAGTCCATCAGAGACATTAAACGGCGAATACTCTCTTCCTCCTCGCGATTAAGCACCTTCCTTACCTGTGGAGTGATTGCCAATCCAGGCTGGTGCTGCATGTGGCCAGACTGGGAGTGGGAAAGTAGATTTTGCTGCAGCAAGGCTGTGACACAGATCAAACAGAGCCAAAGCCGTCCTCAGCAATGCTCGAAATATGGCATATCTCAAAAAAAAAGGCTTAACCAGTCAGGAGTGGCTTCAGCAGTTCTGACGTGACTGAAATACCACATAAAGCAGTTTTTTTACCGTCAAGTCACAACAGAGAATTTCAATACTCTACTTTCCCAACTGCTTAGAGCACTCAGTTGCCTGGAGCATTCAGTTTTGAATTTAATTAATTTCTATATCACACCTCTTCTAACATAATAGTATCATTTACTGATATATACCAGTTTAAGGTAACAGCTTTAAAAATGAATGGGGTGCAAAAGCCAGAAGACATAATTCAAAGTCTGGATATATAATTAACTATGAACCTTGATTGGCTACATGGTACAGAAAAGGATGGGCGGATTACAGATGAGAAAATAATAATTTAGGCGTATCCATTTTTTCATTGATTGTTTCTCACTGTAGTGGTATGGTATTATAACTCCATCTAAAGAATAGTCTGCAAATGTATTCTACACTCCTGCATTCAGTGGCTATGAGAATCTGGTTTTACCTTGGTGCCCAGTCTGTGTCTGAGACAGTAAGAGGGACGAGGGGGCAGGAAGGTGTGATCCGGGCATGAGGACCAGCTGCTGGAGTGGGTGAAGGGAGGGCAGGTCCTGCGGAATGCAAAAAAACCATACGGGACAGGACAACATGTTAGCATACGTACACACCTGCTCTTTGCTCTTTACAGTTAATGTAGCATCAAGCGAAACAAAGTTTCAATAAACGTTTATTAATTTATGACAAATGTTACAAATATAAGAAAAAAAACAATATAAATTCAAGGTTAGTATTTTTCATTAAAATGGTTTTACGAGGTTAAAAACTTCGACAAATGTCTGGCGCAGGGGTGGCCAGTCTTATCTGCAAAGGGCCGGTGTGTATGCAGGTTTTTGGAATAACCTTTAGGCCAGCTGTTCAAACCCAGGTGTGAGGACTCTTCAGCCAATCAGTCCTCTAATTAGTAATCTAATTAAGGAGATGCAGCAAAAACCCACATACCCAACGGCCCTTTCTGGATGAGATTGCCCACCCTTGTTCTGGCATGTCCAGTTCATACCAGTCTAGTCTTTTTATCACCAGCCACTAGATGTCACTGTTGCAAAAGTTGGACCGTGAAGCCCATACCCCTGTCAAGTGCCCGGCAGACATTGGAGATCCTTGCGCCAGGTGACATGTCTTGTGTGACGGAATGGAGTGTGGGGATTCGCTGATCTGCTCTGTCTTAATCTAAAAACAAAAAACAAAGAGGTTTTCATTTACCACATAAATCCTTAGAAGTATCCTTCAGTTCCAAATCGGCTTTCAATCAAATACAAGCAACTTTGGGAACTGCCAGAATCCCCTGAACGATGGGGATCAAATATCCTGTGGGGGTTTAATCAAACAAAAAGTACGAAGAACTGGCAGACATCTGTTGTTTTCTGCTCTTTTTGCCATTATGTACCCCTGTACCGGTTAGACAAGATAGGACCTTTGGCAAACAAACCTTCTTCTCCTTCTCTCTTCCCTCCCTTCTGGCAACAGCACATGCAAATGACTCACTGTGTGTTGGGGGCAGTTCCTGCACCGCTTTGGCATCAAGCCCTATCTTTTATGGATTGGCGTTTATAAATATCTGTATAAATGTCTTCATGTAAGAGTTTACGTGTCATTTTATAGTAGCCATAATACAACATCAATGGTAACATCAATTACGTGAAACCAGGGACTTTTGTCCTAAGAAGAGCCCTCAATATGCTTCTAGTCATGAACACAGATGGGTCAGCACTATACTTACTTGTCTTGTGAAGTCAAGTTCATGTTGTTCATTGTCTGAAAAATAATTTTTAAAAGAGTTAGTTAAACTAGTCTGGAGAGTAAACATAGGAATGATAAACTTTGCCTTTTTTAATGAATTGAAATGACCCCGTTCCACAATAACAGTGAAAAACCAGCATTAAACAATTCTTGGTTCACAGAGTAACTGAAACCCACTTATATCACTGAGTGGTTTGTCTCAGCATTGTGGATGTGTTGTGATATTGTGAAAGGCATTCAATAAAAAGATTAAATCCAAGTCCCTGGGAGAAGCCTTTTTCCAAAACTTTGTGGCCCTCTCACTCCCATGGAAAGAGGCTGCACAGACTACAGGTAGATCAAACATCTCGCATGTGGGGTAATCTTGCTCATTTGATTTCCAAATGGGAATTCTGGGAGTTCACAGTGTACTGTGAGGTTGCGCATCCACCATATGGAAATTTTAATTCCCTCTAAAGCCAGACTTCCAGTATGGAAATCGCAAGGCTATGCAAATTAGGCCTGAGGTCGGTCTCCTTGGCAACCTGCTCAAGCCCTTGGGCTGGAAGGTTTGTGAGAACTGCAGAGAGGTTGGAGTGGTAGATGGCCCGGGAGGGTGCTATATTTCACTCTCTGTGCCCTTCACCATAGTTAACTTCATGGGGGGGTAATCGCATCTTGGTGGTTAAGGACTTTCGCCTGCAAAAGAAAGTTTGCTAATTCTAAGCGGAGTTGTGCTTGCCATATTTGACAAAAACACCCACGGCCTGAATAGCTTCGGTAAAAGCTAATTTTTTAAACAGGTAGTAAGCAGTAAAACTCATTGAAAGTGAGCATAAAGTATAGCAACTAATCAAACAAAGGCTTCTAGATATATAGATAAATAATACAGAGATAAATAATGCAATTATCCCACAACCTCTTGTCTTCCTAGTGAAGTGTTCTGGGTGAGACAGAAATGGTACCTGCTTGGTAACATTGTACAGTATTAGAGTTGATGCTTATTAAGTATCTGCTTTTATTGCCTTAATACTTTCTTGCCAGGCATCTTTCTCCAGATCAACATCTGTAACTTGATGTTTACTAAAGCAAGAGCCCAACAGCAATGAATCATCCCAGGATTTAAAAAGTGTTTTAAAAAGTATTCTGTACAATAATCCAGGCATCTCCCTGCCATTATAGTGGATTTGATCTTATTATTTTAGCAGAATGTGTATAATGTAACACTTAATCATGTCCTACTTTCATTTTTAACTACTTAAGTATATAAAGTAATCTAGCACTTCATGTCCCCGCAGCAACAGAAATGATCGTTATAATTATTTTATGTGTTCTGGCATTTAACAGCAGACTTAATTATGAATGCATTTCAAAATAACAATTGTTTCTTACTCTCACATTACACTAAGTATGAATACACCACAGACAAAATAAATACACTAAATGATTGAGTAATATACACAAATGATTAAATAAATAACTTTAATTATTAATTGAAAACACCTATCTATAAAACAAAAGAAAATATTTTCATCAACTTAAATACATATCCATAAACTTATACAAAGAGAGCTGAAAGAATTTGTCAATTCTCATTTTATAGCCAAAAAAATATTGCGTGTAGAGTAACCCTGGACTTTGAATAAATTACCCCATCATTACTTAACTGAAAATATCTGTATTTTAATCTTCTACATACTATTTTAATATACTTCATATTCTATGAAATTATCAGATGTTATTTTTATTTATATTAATCTGGCATGTGACTATATTACCAGTTTCTTGTTTCTTTGACTGTGAGCAGAAGGACATTATCTCTAATCTTAAGTAATGGGATTCAAGAGATTCTGCTGAAAAGCCCATAATCATCTGCCAACTGAGGCTGGATTCAACACCAGTTTTTAAGATAATGTAATTGACAAGTAAACCAAAATTAGCTTCCAGTTAACTTTCTGAGGGTATTTTGTATAATGCCAGCTGACATTTTGTCAGATATTATCGACAGCAAGAAAAGGGGACATTCATTGAATGGTTTGTTGAAGAAGAATCACAGCACAGTAGTCAGTTCTCTAGGACCGGAGTTCCACATTTCGTGGTCTGCCTGTTCCGGATCGTACAGCTTAGCTCCAGGCTGTACCGCCACCCCAGTTCCAGCACACCCTGCATGAGAGCCCCAGTGGCAGCCTCCTTCACGCCACCCCCGATCTCCACACCCACAGTTTAACAGGGCAGCAACTAATCTTTTCCCCGGTTAACAGTTCTGCCGGATGACTAATGCTGGTCCCACCTTGTAGGCTTCTTGTAAATGTCACTTCACTCCATTTGTGATTTTTGTGTTAAACTGAAAATGCTCTTTGAGGTTGGCTTACATTTTATTTATACTGTAATCTCACTGATGATTGATTCGTAATTTTTGTATGAGTCTAAATAATCACCTGTCTACTCTGACCGCTAATCACAAACGGAGCTCTCCAACAAAAGCAGTACTACTAAACACTGACAAAATAATGATAATTTCATATAAAAATACACACACACCAATAAAAGCTAATGATACTGGTGAGAAATCTGTTCACAGACTCCATGTACCTATGTATGCATCTAATCAAAAACTATACCACCATCTTTATGGACAATTAAGTCACAGGTTACCCACTTTTGTGGTAGATCTCACAGCAAATCCCAATATTGCTACTATGATTACTACTGCTAATAATACTACTGTTAGTAATACTACTATTGCTACTACTAATAATAATAACAACAACAACAAACAACAACAGTAATAATATAACTAACTATCAGATAGATGTTTTACACCGTCTTGCAGCTATGACAGCATGCCTTCACTGAGTAACGCTAACCTTCCCACACTCAGATGCCAAGAGGCGCTGAAAACACGAAACCGTCAGAAGAACCCAAACACGAAGCCTCAAAGTGCTGTGCAAACAGCTTGGCGGCATATCATAGCAGTGCTTAATACTGAAGACTTACTGGAAACAGTCTTACCTGCTTGATCATTGTGGGATTCTGTCTGCTCCACTGACTCTCCGCTCATCTTAATATCTGCAATAATAAAAACAGCTGATTTTACTATGCAGCACAACTTTTTGCTGAAACAAGGCGATCCATTGCAGCAGTAACAGTGAAATGATCTTGAGGTTATTCTAATGCACCCCACTTACAAATTTTCTCCTGCATCACACTGCTGTTATAATATTCATAAGTTCAAGGATATCCCCATTTACTGCTGACCACACAGCCTCTCTCCTCCCCGTCTCCATCTCGCTCACATTCAATCAGCTGTTTTCATTTAAATGAACACAGATGGAGTTTACATCTTCCGCAGTTTCAGTTCTTTTAAAAAATGCAGTGCCGTAAACTTACCTGGACACAACTATTTACATTTAATCATTCAAAGCATTTATTTCAAAATGTATAAAACAAGAGAATACAAAATGTTATTAAAGAATTTCCCTTCACCTTGATAAATTTTTTCCCACTTACTGACTGCATTTAAATGCCCCCTTATTTCAGGAATGTATTACTGCTCAATGTACTATTTTATTCAAATCCACCCAAAACACACTAACATGCAACTAATTTAGCTAACTGGGTCAGTGTAAGAAGATTGCCTTTCTATCATCTGCCTGTCAGAGAATCAATTTGCATGAAGACCCCACAGTAGCCTATCCCATCTCTGTGTTTTTGCATAAAACAACAAAGGCTTGACTTCAAAATGATTCATTTGCATAGCATACCCAATTATCCAGAATACAGAACGTGGGTCAGAATTTTTTAACATATTACAAAATCTTACATCTGGGTGTCCAAACGACTCATTGGAGTTAAGTATCAAGCTCAAGAGTTCAACTGCATCACTCCTGATCTTATTTGAAAGTTGAGTCGGTGGTTTTAGCTCCGTTCAATACTTTTCAACACTTCAGCCTTCATAGTCCAACAGCCCGCTTTAAAATACACTGGGAAATGTGGTATAAATTAGATTCTCCAACTGAATTCCTTGTCCAGGCAATTGTCAGAGGATGTGGGATGTTAGTCTCACTCAATGCAGGTGCAATTAACCCTTTTTACGCGAAAGCATGAGCTTTCCGCCTAGGCGACACATGTCCACGCCTATGCTGGGTCCAAATGGAAAAATGAGTCCTGCATATTTCAGATACAGCAATTGTGGATTTACTTCACGCAGCGGGACGTCAGCTCAGTCTCGTTTTTTTCTGTATTCACATGTAAAAGATGGCAAATCGCCAAGGACATACAATTGCAGAAACGGTTTTGGTGAGGAAGTAACACTTGCAAGTTGCTCAGACAGCGTCATGTAGTTCGTGAAATTAAATTTTCTTGGTTATTTTAAATATGTGACCGATCAGCTGTGCGTAGTGTTATTGTATAAAACATACAAATTATTGTAGAAAATATACAATTAAGGTTTCGTTTATTTTCACTATTTTATTCTATTTGCCTAGAAAAATACACTGTGCATCAAAAGTTTAGAAAAAGGACACTGCGGGTCCGTAACAAGGTTTCCAAGGTATTTATATAGAATTAAGAAATTTATTAACTTAGGCCTACTATAGGCCTACGCAATTACGACCTAACTCTGTTATATTGATTCGAACATTTACGTATATTTTCGTATTTCACAAATGAGTTGGACAGATCATAAGGCTGTTTTATATTAAATATTCATCTTTTTAAAATGGTGGTACCCTGTTGGTTAAAAATGCATTAATTGTTTACTCACTATTTAGTCGCTATCTTGTCTGCTCTTTGAATAGTTTGAATAATCATTATTCCCGTCGTTTTGGAACTATGGAATTAATTAAGCTTTTCAAGCTTAAAAGGTGTCCAGTCCGGTCACGTGACTCAGCGCCTTTTGGGTGGCCATTGGCATGTAAAGCTGCAGACTGTAACGTGCCGTTGGAGTTTAAGTCGCACATCTGCCCAGTGTTTTGCAGCTCGCCTGGCCCTGCGCCACCTCATATGCAAAATGCATCACATTTGCATAGTGAGTTACAACACAGCGGCGAGGTGGGTTGGTAATTACTATCGAGGACAACATGGCACGTTTGCATAAACCTGAGGACGCTCGGGTCGGCTCCGACACTAGTCCAAGCAGAATAACTGAACCAATCCCGGGAAATCAGACCAGTCCGAGGACAAGAGAGACCAATCACCACTTAAGATTGCGGTCCTTTCATTTGGCAATATTTTAAATTATGAGCCATCTATTTATGACCCTAGAAATAAAAAAAGTAAAGAAAAACAAACAAAGAAATTAAGAGTGCACTATTTCGTGAGGTGCACACCAACAGAAATGGTCAAAGAAATCTTGTTCTTACCTTTTTCTGGAGACCTTCAAAGAGATGAGCTCAGACACGTAGAGTCTTTGCCGGAGATACTCAACGCGTTTAAAGTCTAGGCCTTGGCAAAAGTCAGGCAAGGATCGTATATTGCTAAAAAAAACATTGATGGACGCATCCCACAGCTACATTTGCTGTTTTGAAAATAGAAATACATTTATCGCATATGTTACTACCTAGGACCAGGACTTTTGTTAAAGCAGAGAGTTTTACATAAAATGCGCAGTACACATTGTACACATTAATTAACGCTTCTCCCAAGTAGAGATCTTTCCCTTCTCCTTTCCTTACTATAAGTAGCATCGACCTGCGCCGCGCTGTTCAAATAAGATTCCTGCCAAACTGCATCCAAGGACTGGGCTGCGATCACCATCTAAACACGGCTGTAAGACAACCGAAAGGTTAGATATATCCTGGAAGTTTAACTGTTGGTTTGTGTACACAAGACAGGAGTGTGTGTGTGCAGGAGAGAGAGCTATACTATGTTTTGCATCAGTAGCAATGCCGCGTGCGTCCGTCTAAGTTTTATTAGAAAGTAGGCCTAACTTACACAGTTAAAGTTAACTATAAGCGGAAAAGAGTTGGTGATTAAGGACTTGGACTAGAAAGTCAGTTTCCCGATTAAAACACCAGGGAGCCTGCAGTAAGTAGTAAAGTTAAGCAAAGTACTTGAACTGCATTGTGAAATTTTAATAACTTTACTGGATTGTGGAGTTAAGTCTTAATAACCTAATAATGGCAATATTCCATCGTTTTTTTCAGAGGTTGTATTTAAGCGAAATTTGTATTAGGTATTGTCAGACAGTGGCTTGCCATCAAAACAAGTCAACGGGCCTGAAACCGTGGCAGCTTTTGTTATGGACGACTTGGGGCAGCGTAGTTAATAGCTGTATAATGCGATTTTCCACGCAGATAAACGCTTCGTCCAAAAGTTGACAAATATCGCCCTCTGCCGATTCAACTGGAACATAGAGACTTCACTGCGGCAAAACGTTCAACAAAATTTTACAGAAACTCAGAGAAGAGAGCATTCTCTCGGTAAATAATGGAAATATTAACAACAACTAAGAACAATATCATTAATCAATGTGTTAGCTGCAGCTGTAATTAAGAGTTAAGAAACTTAATGAGTCAATGTAAACCCAGACAGGCAATCTGGATGCAAAGTGAAGGTGGTATTTAAGAACATGGCAGCATTGTTCCATCGGCCCCCTACAAAAGACTGAGAGAGACCCAGCCCAATCCTCCCTCTCGCTCTCTCTTTCGCTCTGTCTCACACACACAGATACACTTCTGCTTTATGGGGATTTCCCATTGACTCTATTTTAGTGTTAAATACAAACTCCTGATCTCATTCCAGTAAAATCCAAGAAGTTGGAAAGTGATTTGTTTTTTACTTTTTTAAGCATATTGTTCAAATTCTCTCTCTCTCTGTCTCTCTCTGACGCACACACACACAC
>JAAGVU020000038.1:18702318-18719824 GCA_011763525.2 Mormyrus iriodes
GGGGGGAAACCGGAGTACCCGGAGGAAACCCCACGACGACACGGGGAGAACATGCAAACTCCACACACATGGAACCCCTGATTTTTTGTAAATACATCCAACTTGATAACATCTGACAGGTGAAGTTCACAAACTAACCTGTGGGGATAGCAGGCACACTGAGAACTATACTGCAAACTGTCATCATAACACAAATGCCACCATTCTGTAACCATAGGACAACAGCAGGATGGTGTTCTTTGATTTGCCTTGGCAGACGGGCATGACAACGCCACTCTTAAGGCTGTGAGGCCTTCCTTAAGAAAGATGCAACAAGCCCCGTGACTGGGACCTGGCCTCACCTGGCACTGTGGCGTCCTCCCAATCAACAACGTGACCCTCTTGTGGCCAGAGGGAGAACTCCCATTGTTTGAAAGAACCTGTATCTGTTACAGCTTGGAAAACTGCCTATATGCAACAGCCCTATACGGTGCGTGAAAAGCATGGATAGGCCAAAAGGTGGCAGGAGAAACATCTAGAAGACCATGAACGAATATCAAAATAACAGGTACTAAGACTTTACACATGACAGACAACTTGTCTACGCGAACTATACGGCCCAGAGTCTGGATAAGAACAGACAATGTTGAGTGTACAAACACCCGTGTTACATCTCAGCTTGTAGGTTCATGTACATATCCCCAGATAGGTTTGTAGAATTTGGTCCCAAATGTGCTTTGATATGGAAATGTATGTCTCTGACTCATTCAGGTGACAAAGAAGCCTCGGAAAGCCACCTCAGAAGTCATGCCAACGAGAAGGTGCTTGCCGGTTGATGAAGGCCTCTGGGTAAAGAAGGGAGGCGTTGCTGACTTAGTCAAAGAAGAACTCACACAGGTGCACCAAGCGCAGCACTTTGATGCTTCTATTTTTGAAATCAGTTCCCTTATCCTGTGGGTGCTAAACTCCAGTTCTGCTGTTGAGGACTTTCCTGGTGACTGAAGCTGCAGTTTCCATTACATAAGTCATATTTTTGATAAAAACATTTGTTTTATTAGAGTGGCCTAAACAGAGTTTATTTCTTTAAGTAAAAATAAATAAACTGGGGAAACATTATTCTACCCTGGATTATACTACAAGCTTGTTTAGACTGAAACTGGTGACAGGAACCATGAATCATGGACCATACCAATGCTTATATCCCACAATCCCATGTGGAGACTGACCAATTCTGGTCCGCTTCACCTTTCCAGCTGAGACTCCGGGAGTCCAAAGTGTTCAGTCCTTTCACATAAACAAATGGCACCGTTTTTAGCAAATGCCTGTCCAGTTGGAAGAGTGGCAGAAAGTGAGTGGTTCAGTGTTCTGTAGGGGGTGGGGGTCACTGATTTCACTGAGAGATCAGACCGGACCTCAGCGTCAGCTATGGTTATACGTGAAGGCACTTGACAGCGATGACGTGCTCTGGCATGGCGTTGGACACACCTGTGGCCGGCACCCGTACCACATCTCACCACAGGGGGGCAGAGGAGTGCAGAGATGAAGACATATTCCCCAGGAAATTCAAATATTAAATAAGAAAATAAATTAGGGAAAGTCATTTCCAGATGGGAGAGGACACCATGGGGGCACTTTAGGTCTCCTCATCCCAGAGGCACAGGTGACGGTGTGGCACGTAGTACTCAAAGCGGTAGCCCTTGCTGCAGCTCTTGATGCCACACTTGTAGGGGTTGCCTTTGCTCACGCCATCCCGGCTGCGGCAATACTTCAGCAGGCAGGGGTACCACTCCAGCCTCAGGCTGTAGCGACAAGAGCAGGCCTGCCACATGTCCCGCGAGGTCGCGCATGCCTGCAAGTCCGGCACGTCCGCCTCCTGGGGCAGGATCTCGAACACAGAGCCCTCTACACCTACGGGGAAGAGGGTGAAAAGGAAAAATCATGGCCCGTCAGCGGTGCAGGATCATTTAATGACCTGTGTCTCCAGGGGTGGGCATGTGAGCACTTCACTGTTCCATTCCAGAAGCTCACACTGGAAGGATGAGCATAGAATGGCATTACGACGGCGCTGGTGGACACCAACATAGAAAACATCTGAAATTCCTGAGGTGATGATGGATGCTCTTTGTTTGAGCTTAGTGAGAGAGAAGATTGTGAGCCCAAGCCTTAATACAGCTGGCTTTTACAAAATGCACGAAACCGTGACTTCAGATACAAGCGGCTGGAAGTCTCGGCTCACCTTTGTCCAGCCAGTGCTTGACATCCACCTCGCGGGTGTAGATGGCCTCCCGAGCCTCGGCGCACATGTTGTGGACGTGGGCGCTGAGCTGCCACGCCCGGCTCAGGTTAACCGCTACGTTCATGGCCAGCTGGTCCTCGGCCCGCCTCTCCTCTGCTGACCGGATCGCATGAGGGTTTTTCTGCCAAAGGAAAAAAGACATACTGAGTCTGGAGATCCAGTTGGAGGGGTTCATCAGAGACATGCTATATGGGAGGAGTTAAAGAGGGGAGCCCTGGTGGGAGGGGCTCTGAGACGAGGTTCCAGAGAAGCACAGTCACCTGCCGCAGGCGGGCCATGGACTCGCTGGGAATGATTTCGTTGTTGTTGAGGCGCGTGATGAAGCAGAGGGCTTGGTACTGGTTCTGGCCCCGCTCCGGCTCGCCTAAGATCAGCGCGCGGAACAGCTTCACCTCCTGCAGCACAGCGCCAAAGGGAGGAGGTGTCAGAGGGAGGGTGTGTCTGACAGGTCGCAGTCTGGTACATGCTCCAAGCAAAACCATTTAGCTGACTTTGGTGGTCTTTTTCAGGCCTGTTGCTAATAGCTACATCTATAAAGCTCTCATATCCGCCATTCAAGTAACTGGTACAACTATAAAATGTTAGTTTAAAATGAAAAATTCTTAATAATAAGCAACATCATTATTCTATTGAAATGTACACTAAGCTCACTAAACATAACTGAGAAAAGCATCGCACAACACGCATATCAGCACCTGTGCATTCCTGCGGAGCGGCACGCTTTAGAGTCTGTATCCGTGTTCCGCCATAGTTTACCTCGCAATCTCTCGAGTTGTATCATCCGGCAATGATATTAGAGCGTATCAAATAACGGTACAATAATCATTAGTGTCTGCGTGTATAAAAGGATTAAAGTAAGTGTATGAAATGTGTTACGATTAAGTGTTTTTCCAAAATTAACATTCAACTGGCTGGAAAATTCTACTATCTGTTGGCAGTGCCACAGTCGCAACACTGAGCGTGAGTGTTGATACCAGAGCATTTACCATTATGTGTATGCTGAGAATAAACACAGAACAGTCTAACGTACAGAGAACCGCACTGCAACACACACACACACACACACACAGTCTTTGTTCTCATAAAAGCAGGGGGCATAAGTGCCCTCTGTTAATGAGCGCTACTCTTGAGGCTAATATTTATAGCGCCGCTGAAGAGCACAGACAAGCGAAAAAAAAACAGTGCGCCGAGCCCGATGTCTGTGCTGTCATTAGAGTTACTCGCGCGCGGATGATTTTATGAACACTTTAGGCAAGCTGCTGCATACAAGGGGAACAAAGAGGGGGATTCCAGATTCATTAACACTCGAGGACGATTCCCTGCACGCTTGAAGGGGAAACTCAAAGAGGGAATTGTTTTTTTTTTTTTCCCTTATCTAAGAAATCAAAGGTTTCTTCATGACCACAGAAGAGAGTATTCCCTGGCAGTGTCCCTCACCACTGTTTCAAATCTGCCTCGGTGGCGCTCACAGTGTGAGGTCTAGCCCACTGCAATGTTGGGAAGGCCGAGGCTGAAGACTTACGTCTTGGGGGTTCCGATTCCCATTGATGAGCCGTTGTTCCGCCTGACGCAGTCTCGGCTCCGCCCACCGAGACACGCACGTGTGCTTGTGGTCACAGACTGACACAAATACAGACAAACCTCGGGTATCCTACATGGGCTCCCTGATCAGACAGGGGCCGACTCTGGGACCTTAATGGTGGGGAGCAAGGCACTCCAGACAACACGGGAGGAACAAGCTTCCAATTGTCTGGGTAGTGAGTGGCCTCATCTTAGCTGCGGTCCTGTCCCTACATGACCTATGCTGAACATGGCCTTCGATGACTTCTAAAATACCTGTTGGGAGTGCCACCCTAGTAGTGGAATGGACAGGAGCATGAAGAACATGAATTGCTGCCCTTCACATGTGTGTCTCAGAGGGTTAGGCCTCTGTGCCAACAATCACAAGGTTGCCGGTTTGAATCTCTTGCTCAGCAAAATAAACACGTTGCCATTGGGCCCTTGAGCAAGGCCCTTAACCCCATGAAAAATGCTTTAGGGGTGATGGTAAATGGCTGACCCTGCACTCAGACCCCAAGCTTCATCCTCAACTGTATGTGTTTGAGTCTCAAATCATTCAATTTGTTTCAACAAAGGGTCTGTATCGCCCGGCACTGCCATGGCCATGGAGCTGCCCTTCTGTGTATGGGTATCGTGACACCCTGGCACCCACTAGGACCAGCTTGACATAAGCGAAGGACAGTCAAGAAGGACGTTCCAGAAACATCTAGAGGCCAACAGACATGTCGGAATTGATTTGTGACCAGACCGTAGGGTCACGTCATCCTCAAAATACACAACGAGTAACATCTGCATGACAGAAAGCACATTTGCTGAAACACTAAGTACCAGTCTCATCACATATACAGTTGTGTTCAGCTCCTCGCAAATATTTACACAGCAGTGATAGCGATATTGAAATACAGCCTCCCCCATCAGACTGGAGACTGGAGCTCTGCCAGGACTCACTTATTACAAAAACTCAAGAGCGTTTCCACTTTAGGCACCATGAGGAGGGTCCCACACGACAACCCCACCTGGTGGTGTATGAGCCATTTGTCACCCAGTGCACGGAACTTCAGGGAATGTAGATTAAGAGACTGGGGACTTTAACCAGCATCTGTGATAGGGCCGTATCTATAAATGTAAGCAGTGGTTTCAGCCAGTGGCTTCTCCTAGGGTTCCTTAAGCCGGTTGATAAGTTTTGGCATGATTCCAAGGGTGCCAGTAATACAAATTAAATGGGCTTGCAATTCGACCTTTCGTATGCCAAAGGTATTTCCATGATATCACAGCTGCCCAATCTGATTAAAAGATGCTGGCCCATAAAATTCTGAATTCCCCTAATTTAGTAGTTGCAAAATTGGCCATAAAATAGTAATGGCATTGTAATAAACTGAAAAACACATCGTCTGGCAGTAAAGGTTGCCAATCCGTGTTCTCACTCTCTCCCACTACTGCAGTAGCCAATGAAAAGCCAAGTTTACATCCATCTGTCTTCCACTGCTCTCAAATCCTCTTCTCGTCTTGAGGGCGTCTATTCCCTAGACCGTCCAAAAAGGCTGTATGTTTTTAAGTGTCTTCTTTTTCCAGGAAAACTAATAATAATACAATAAATCGTGGGCGAGTTTCATAGGTTGCTCTTTTTGGAGAAGAGAAGAGTTAAAAATAAGAACCAGGCCCATAAAATCAACTGCAGGCGGTACTTTCCAGTTTGCAGAACAGCGACGGCTCGATCTGCTCCAGTCATTTCTTCTCCTAAATGGATTATACATCTGGAGAACATACGAGCATGCCTCCATTTACAGGAAAAAGTCCCGCGGTCTGCATAGAAAGCGACACGTTTAAGAGCAACTTCGAAGTCATCTCCTGATAATGTAAACATCAGGACTCACAGCGTTTATACATTTCCAAAAGGCTAAGGAAATTCCCTGGTTCGAGCTCTGAGGAATGCTTCTTACCTCTATCCAAATTACATTTTCAAAGAATTTCAAGCAAAGTGGATCCTTAGGAATGAACAGGCACAATGCCAAACATCATATACTGTGGTTCAGTTTACTACAATAAATTTCTCCAAAACATCGAACAGACAAGGCAAGTATGCAAAAGTACTTTCACAACGATTAAGCCTTTCTGAACAGTATTTTTCATATCACAAATTCAGCTTCATGCCGAAAATTCTTCATTTTTCAGGCCAGAAAATCCTTTATTGTTCAGTTACCAGCAGGTGCATTGCTCACCGAATTGCAGTAATATGGTACCGCCCAGAAATACGCAAACACGATTTAAGATGACCTGCAGCGACGTCGTGCCCCATTGACAGCACGCCCAACAATATTTCAAGGGTGAATACTGTGTGAGTCTGTATTCTCTTTCTGGTGGCATTGTGAAGCAAGATCATTTAAAGACAGAAACTTCAGCACAAAGCAGATACAGCCTCATTGGGACGCGGTGAACACACCAGTCACAGAGAAGAGTAAAAAAAAAAGTATAAACACTTTGGTTACCAGCCAAGCTGTCACAGGACAGAGTTCAGAAATAAGGGTGACTGAGATCCAGCCAGAGTATGAAATCAACATCCCGCTAACAGAAGAAAGACAATAAGTTTGATAAAACGGAGTGTTTCTTTATGCGGCACAATGGAAAACATCCTGCAAGCGCCTGGATCACAAAGCTCTTCTCACGGAAGAGCTTTGGCACCTAGCCACTTCCCCTCCCCTGCTGACCGGCACACCATGACAGACCCCAAGGCTACATAGATCGATAGCTGTAGGCCTCTGGGTCACTTATAAATGTTTAACATGATACTTTTTTCTTGCTTGACAAACACTTTACTCAAAATTGATTCACATACTTTAAAACATTTACCCATGTTAAGTACTTACACTAGTCACGTCCTAGACTCAGGAAGAATTAGTTTTAATACTATAAATCACCACACAAACGATCATGGACGAGCACTGGAATCAGGGGGAAAAAGTCGCCAAGAAAACAACTTAGTTCAGAAAAGGGACAGTAAAACAAATTCCAGCGCCTTGAACAAGGCATGAACTTCGGCCTCTCATTATACCACGGTTCACATGACAACAGGGATTTCTACAGAGCTTTTTGTGTTTGTTCTGGGGGGGGGCGCTCCCTGTGCTTCATATTCTTGTCCATGATGATAAATCATTTAAATGAAACCACCAGAGCATTGGAGGAAGAAGCCAACTGTAGCCAACCAGTGACACCTCCAGGCCAGCACAGAACTAATAACCAACCAACCAACCAACCAACCAACCAACCTTCACACAGGACTTAGGTTTGAATTTACTTTAATTCTGTTTAGAGAAATAAAATGACCAATATGTAGAAAGTTGCATTTCATTTATTAATAAAACCTGAAAAATTTAAGCACAACCCCATTTACAAAAATGTTGGGACGCAGAGTAAAATGTAAATAAAAACAGAATACAATGATCTGCAAATCATATAAACCCATATTTAATTGAAAACAGAGCAAAGACAGCATATCAAATGTTGAAACTGAGCAATTTTTATTGTTTACGACAAATATGCTCAATCTGAATTTGATGCCAGCAAAACGTTTCAAAATAGTTGGAACAGGGATATCTGTTAATCATTGCATTCTTTTTAAAAAAAATTAAAAATTTTACACAGCATCCCAACTTTTTTGGAAATGGGGTTGTAAAATTGAGACTAAAGAAGACCCTGCACATTATGTTTTTTCAGACTTTGCTCATTTTGTCAAAACAATAACCCCCCCCCAACCCCACAGAACTAATAAAAACCAATAATAAAGGGCAATGTGCATTTAAAAATCACACTAGGCCCCCGAAAGCTCCCCTTCTGGTGAAGATTTCTAGGAAAATCTGAGAGAGTCGGAAACAAACTCCATAAAAGAAGATCTGTTTCCTCGATGTAAGAAATATTGAAAACAGACTTTGTGACAGAGGAAAAAAACTGAAGAATGGGGAAAAAAAGGCAGCAGGGCAGCTGGGCGGAGGAGAGGAATCCAGCTGTGGGGGCAGTGAGAATCAACTGTGTCCAAGTGGCACTGGATGGGAGCAGAGGAGAGGGGGGTCCATGGCGAGCAGGTACATGGTATCTTACTGTGGATAGGAGAAGCAGTGGAACAGGGCAGGGAGCCAGGGACAAACCAAGGTCTATCCTGAGCCTATCAATTGTCCCTGTCCAGAACGTTTATCTTCAGGGCCCAGCATTCAAGACAATAAAATCCATTAGGCACCATTTACATTTTATTTAGTCAATGCGTCTATCCAAAATGACATACATTTGAAGGAGCAGGGTGAGCCAGTCCCTGGAGCAACTGGGGGTTAAGGGTCATGCTCAAGGACCCAACGGTGAAATAACTCTGCCAATCTGGGGATCTGAACCGGGGACCTTCTGAACACTGGCACAGCGTCCTAACCTACTGAACCACACACTGTACAGCAAGTTCTACTCAAAAAGGGAGAACGCCATTCAAAATCCTTAATCAGCACAGATTGTTCAACACCAATAGTGTCAACCTCTCAGGCCACACAAGTTTTTGGATGTTTTCAGGGGCTGAACGCAGTGGTAGAAAGCATGTGAGGTGGCAGGAATAGACATGCCAAGTGCGACAAATTTAATCTCGGTCTCCCTCGACCTTCTCCTGCTTCAGGTGGACAGTAGATTCATCCCACCAGCTAGGGGGACCAGACAGAACCTCACCTGCCCTACTCACACCAATTCTGTCACATTCCTCGCTGTTGTATATACCCCAACATGTTCAGAAAATTGTTCGTTTCATTCAGCTCATAGGCATTCGTCCCATTTCCAAGTAATCTGCTTAGCACGACCTAGAAGGACATTTTGAAGAAATGTTCCACTTGTATACCATGTCCAAATCAGGCCTCTGAAATGCTATGCCTCCTTCTGTCCAAAGCTGGTGTCCACCCACCTCTTTATGGAAATTACAGCAACACAGAACATTCCAAGCCCACTTGCGTTCTGTGATGACGAAAGCACAATGTTTCCATTTTCGCACTGCCCATTTCTCAGAGGCTTTGCTAGTGCCAGAGTGGAAGGCAGAGATCACGCTGTCATCTTACTTGTAGACAGTCTCGTGCACTCGAACAACATCCTGCAGGTCCCCAAGCATGTGGCATGACGTTTGTTACGTCAGCACCGTTTCATTGCACGGCTCCCGACAGCCGGGCCGGGCCGTCCGAATAGCCGAGCCTGGAGGGCCGCCAACATTCCCGCAGCCTACCACTATATTGCGACATGCAGCAGCACATCACACCCTACCCCCAGTGACTCAGGGTGACACCAGCCAAGTAGGTGCATTTCCCACACTTTGGTGTCTTCACCTGCACTCTGACACAAAAGAAACAAAGGAACAAAAAATTAAATGAACACCCAGAGGTTTCTGCTGCAGAGAACTCTGTACTCAGTTCCTCTTTCAGGGGGCATCTGAGCTGGGGCTCAAGCAGAAGCTAAGTGTAAATTCAGGTCTAATCCAAAAGTCTAGTTGGTGATGTTCAACAGGACAGTAAATGCTATTCTTAAAGCAAAGTGGGGTGAGGGCTTCAGTCAGCTTTAAAATTTCACCTTTACACAGGGAACCCAAGAAGATATGATTCTCTTACAAGCTCCATAGTGTGTTAGAGTGAGTAAGCCGACCATACATGAATGGGATTTCAGCCATGGAAAAACCCTCCTGAAAAGAGCTAGAAATCATAGAAAGTTGCTGACAGGTGGAGAAACGTTGAGCATATGGGAAGTGAAAACATGATTTTTCTGAGACGGGAGCATCGACAGGGTGTCGCTAGGCTAGCTGGTTCAGCAGCTGCCCTACTAGATTGAGCTGGTAGATCTGCTGGGTGTGTCGAACAAGTCTAACCATATTTCCAGTTATTGGCAGTGGTCACATTAACGGCAAACATTCTGGACTAGGACGGGCAGGCCCATGACTGGGTACAAGCCAATGAGGAACATCAGTGGCATGAAAGGCAGAATCCATCACGTGCTCATCTGCATCCATTTCTCCTACTGAGCAGTCAATATGCTCCAGCATTGGTTTGCTTATAAAAGTTTAAAGTTTAGAATCTAGGGCAGGCTTTGCTCTTGAACCTTGAGCAAGGATCTAAAATGGGTAAAAATGTACAACCAAGAGTCCCTTTGCATGAAATGTCGGCTGAATGGTAAAAATGGTGGATGGGCTGTAGTGCAGCCTTGAGGGAACGTGATGGAAACCAGTACATCTATGGAGTGCAGCTAGGCATGTCAGTCTCCCATGAATCCCCAGGGAGACACAAGGCCAGTCTCCCAAATCCAACTGGATCGTTTACTCTATAAAGCGCTCCAGGTCATTTGCACTGTCCGGTATTCCTGACCACTGGACATAATTATTTTAGTTTGAGCCTGACATTCTCAGGCATGAATCTTCTCAGGGCAAACCACAAAAGGGAGGCGGGGTACAAAACTAGGCCCACTTTGTCCTTTCAAAAGGCACTCATTATCCCCATGATGTCACCCGCATAGACTGCTAACTCAGCACATACCTAAGCACAATACACAGTGGCCGTGACACCCCCGTTATGTAGGCTTTCTTGCCCGAGTCTCTCCTCTTCCGGGCTCGATCTGGGCAGCTGGGCCCCGTCAAAGGTCACCGTTAGCCCCACGCCTCGTAAATCCAGATGATGAAAAGATGAGAAGCGTGTGACGGCTGCCTAGTCGGGATAAATCTGGATAAACCACAAGCCCTGTTCCAGCATGGCACAGTCAGATGGAAACAAGATAAAGTTCAGAGTTCATCCCTCAGGAGTGCTCTTCTGCTGCCAGTATTCATAAAACATGCGTGATGTCAGGGCGGGGTGGAGGGGGACTCCTTCCATGACTTATTTCTTTGAGATTCTATTGAAAACAGTACTTAATGTTAAAAAAGCCAGCATATCGCTCCCCATTACACCCCCTCTTGCGCTCTTCGCTGATGCACGTCAGCATGCTCACGGTCTTTGTTGCGATCACTTTGAAAACAAATGAATTTTGCCCGATACCAACACGAATTCATGAATAACATTAAAACCATCTGTCGCGCTTCCTGAATGGAGGACCTCAAATGGCCGAGGAACGACAAAGAGGTCGAGGCGTTCTGAAGCCCAGCTCACTGTGGAGCACCCCCCCTCCAAAAAAAAAATAAATTCCCCCTCAAAAGAGATAAATGTGTAATGACTGTTGCCCATAAAATTAAGTCCTCAGACGCAAACGAAAATCTATATAAAGAGTAAATTGAAAGACGCAGGAAAATTCACTCCTTCAAGATGAAAGTCAACCCTGATGTCTCTTTTGGAAATTCTTGCGGTTGTTTGTGGTTTGAGTTGTGCTTACCCACATTCCCCCGTTCAACAAAGTTTCCCGCAAGGCTAAATGACGGATCCACCCACCCCCCCCGTGACCTCCACAACACCAGCATGAAGAAATCGATTCCAGGCAGTGCATGCAGAAACAGGAAGATGACTGTTGAATTTCCCAAGTGTCAGTCTAATACTGACAAACGGCTATATAAATTACGGACATCACAAATGGCTTTGATTATGGGGGGGGGTTCATTCCTTAGATAAAATGCACAAATCATCATGCGGGCTATAGAATGTCTGGTCAACATAGGTATCCTCGCCCCAATCTCATGACAAAAGGCAAGTTTGGATGCAGGGTGCTCTATATCTGAAAACAGATGTAGCAAGCCAGACAAACCTTTTTTAAATCCGAAAATAATGCATCACTTCACTGTAAATGCTAAAATAATTAAATGCACATAGCCCGACACGGGGGTCAGAATTAATGCATCTATTATGTCCGTCTGTCATGTCTGCTTGATCAGGAAACCCAACACAGATGCTTGCAGTCTCTCGGGCTGAAACTGAGTGTCCCACAGGGGGCATCCAGGATCTGGGCTGTGTGGAAAAGACACATTCTGGCCTTAGTGGAAGCTGCGAAGGCAAGCGGGTACAGCGGCCAGCATCGAGTCAGAAGCCACGTGGCAAATGGGCGGCATCCTACTAGTGCCACATGCCGTTTGGTTATAGACTACACTATAAGCTCAATAGAGTTATATGCTATCGATAGTACCCAGTAAAGTGGAAGAGCAACAAAAACAGCAAACCGATTAACATTTTCAACCCCCCCCCTTTCTCCAGGTAGGTCCAACTCCGTAAACTGAAGCCCTTGGACAAACTAAGGGTGTAAACCATAGAGCTATAGAATGACACAATACGACCTCAATATAATGGCAACAGTACACCACCTCAGGTGCACTTTCAGGTGGAACATGATTTGATGCAATCTGATATGCATGACCTGGTTCAAAAGGGAAAGAAAAATTAGGAAACATCCTAAAATAAACTAACCTAATCCAGGGGACTGGAATAATTTACAAGGCCACAAAAATGCACTTTAAAGTCACATACTAAAGATACTCACTGAAATGTCCCACTACACTACACTCCTTAGGAGGGTGGACTGATAGACGGACAGACAGAAGGATAAATGCAAGTCCTGGTATCAAAATCAGGCGACCCAGGAGCTCAGGAGATATTTGATTTTTTTAATAATATAAAACACATTTTATACATTAAATTTCAGTGGGGTAGTAACTAAGGAGTTACTCATCTCCAGCAGTATATGAGGAACATAGAGCTTTGACCTAAACAATGGGAGATCCAGCTGCAACAAACTGCCACACATGGAGACCAAACGCCCAGCAAGCTGGACAACTTCTTTAAACCCACACACACGCACATACACACTTCTCCTTTCCTGTCATCTCTTTGGGATTTTACATTTCAGCATTTCTGAGGTGCCATCTCTAAAAATAAAAAAAAAACCTAAAAAACTCAAATTTACATATCAGCATCAATTCCACTATACCTACAGCATAAAAGGCTGTCCTGCAGGTCAACTTTAACTGCTTTTCCAAGCGGTAACTTCCACGTGACGGTTCTCTCTAAACTTGTATCCCTATCCTTTATTTAAGCTGGGTAACAAAACGAAGGCGATTAGGGCAGCGGTAGAAGAACGTGAATAATGTGGTGGGGCATGATGCATTGCGCTTCAATTTCATGCATGCGGTAAGACACATTTAAAGACATTTATAAAAACCCTTAGAGGCGAAATAAAGTTTTCAGACCTGCTTGAAATCCGCCAGGAAGGTGATGAGGGTGCCGTCGCCCTGCTTGAACTCCAGCGTGACGGAATCATGCTCGCCGTCCGCTTCCAGGGTCTCCTCGGCGATGTGCCCGTCAGACAAGCGGACCCGGACCCTCAGCTCGGCGCCCGCCCCCAGGGACGCAACCAGCGCCACGAACAGGACCGTCCGAACCGAACCGGGCCGATCGCGCGGCGAAAACATTCCGAAAGGAGTGAAACCGGACCCAGATTGGGTAAAGGGTTCGGATGGGGGGGGGGGTGAGAAAAGAAACGATAACTTAAGTGTTGAAAAATGGGGATGGGGTGCAGCCGTCCCAGAAGCACCATCAAATGCGAAGCTATCACAAAGTCAGCTCTCCTGCAGGAGCACTGATCGCACGGCTCCCGTGGCTGTATGGCATCCACCTAAAGGGACCATGCTAGCAAAGTTCATAAAATCCCCTCCGGCTTGAGATGAAGCGCAGTAATTGCGCGTATTTCAGCCTCGGCTTTTCACTGTCACCGCTTGTTTACCGGGAACAAGTCGCTCTTTCTCTCGCCATGGGTGCAGTCCCTTAACGAGATCCCAGCCCCAGCACACACACTTGTTGCTCTTTCACACAGCTCGCAACACACGTTGTCACACGTTTGCTGCTTTTCTCTGTTTTTTATAATTTGTTAAAAAAGAAATCTGCTCCCCCTAACGTTCTCATTCGGTCCCGTCACTTCCTTCGAAGTCCTAATTGTAACTCGGTTACTTGCCCGACTTCCCAAGTTTTACGGACGGCGCTGTGAACTCGGAGCGGAGCTCTTAAAGGAATACCTCCCGGGACGAATCCCCTCCCATTCCACCTCCACCAGCTCGATTCATGATCCCGGCGCATCATATCCTGTTTCAGGGAGCCGCAGGATTTCATAGCACCCCTGTAGTACTGTAACGTTTACCCATTTCCGACCAATGGTAGTCGCACGACTGATTACATTTCTACCCCATTCCTTAAAAAGATCAATATATATAATACTTAAATATACTGCTGGCTGGTTTATGCTTGCTAAGTCAAGGACAACACGATTTCTCTAAGTTTCACCTAAATCCATGCTACACCTGCTGTCAGTACAAATCTCTGACATATTGTGTTTTTGCGGTTTCTCCCCCTAAATTTTTTACTCCAAATAAATTGATATATATAAAATATGAAATTCTTCGATTACTTGAAGCAAGAATACAGCATTAACTTTATGTAACGGTTCATGTCCACAAATTCAGCTTTTTCCACATTCACAAACGGCAGTTAGTCGTCACTCAGGTTGGAGTTTAATGCAAGAACATTACTTAAATGCGCACTCACCTGCATCCATGCATAACTTTAACAATTTTGGATTAAGATACAACAGATCTCCAAAATATACCATGTCTAGTGGCCTTACACCTGCTGCTGCATCCTTTAGGTTAATCAATTCATTCGTGTTGTTCCCTCCACCACATAAGCATTACCGGTGACCATCGAAGTAATTTTGTTTTTAACTCCTAAAAAAAAAATAAAAACATCCTCTTTTTCAAATTCAGGAATTGTGTGTACTCGGGGCCCAACTCAGGTCCTCTGTGAAAATCTCTTAATAAGCAGCTAGCAATTAGGCCTACAAGCAAGCATGCACATTAACTATTTAATGAATAAGTAGTTTAAGCAGTAATACAAACATGCAGTTTATATCAGGTGAAACTGATAGTGTCTGTTTTCAATATCATGCTTGTATCATACCTTGTCATGCTGTTTTTTTTAATCTCTCTAGGGACAGCGATGCATGCTGGGTAATTGCAAGCTTCTGAAATGGGCCGAGTGCCTCCTGTATGGCCAAGTGGTCAGAGGGCCTCCCAAACAGAAGAGTAAACACCATCTTTGAACCTGTGCAAACACTACCAGCTGTGTGCTGTGTGCAGCAGCACATTGACAGCAAACTGCAGGAGAGAGCCTGTCCATCATACTGGCCAAACACCTAGGTGGTCTGGGGGTCGAGGCAAACCCTGCAAGGCTTGCAGTGTAGCTGAACACATTGTAGCTAAGCAAGGCTCTCTGACTTGCTGTTTTATCACTGAATGGCTTTGCAAAATTGCATCTATTCTGCTGGTCACTTTTCAAACTGTATAGGGTTTCCCCTATAGGAAACCGCTCTGAATGTGTCTATTTTGCTGGTTGTTTTCAAATCTCACAGACATAATGTAAATGCCACATTCATATATTATAGCTACATATCTGTTATTTGCATTGTTAGCAACAATTTTTAGGATAGACAAAGTTGTTCCCTGTCCTGGCTGTAATGGATTATTCCTACTCCGAGGCTTAACACTACCCAGCTTCCTTTGCACACTGGAGTCTAGTGGTAGGTTACCGGTTGTTTCACTGCCAAGCAAACTGGCACAAAGTAGCCTAACAGAAGAAGAAAACGGCGTCAAGATACAAGACTATCATTACATCTCCTGTGTCTTTGCTACTATCCCGCTTGAGTGGTAGACAAATTGTGAAAAGCCGTAGAGAGAACACAATTAATTGAACGTATGCAAGAATTTAAGATTAACCTTAGGGATGGAGTAAGGCATAGGCTATCCAAAGCTACAGCCTGGGGCCATGGGAAAAGAGGGAGCAGTTAAACTTATTAAATTTGACCAATTGATCCTTTGGCGCGATACCCCCTCCCCCAATCAACAAATTTTATCGAAAGCACTCCCTCCCCCACCCTTATCGGTAAGTTTTATCGCTTATCGATAAGGGTGCGCACTTTGCTTAGCATATTATTGATGTTCTATTGTTTTAATTTCCATCTTGTTTCTCTTTTAGCTTCAAAAAATTGCTTAAATGACCTCCATTGGGGGCCCCCTATCTATGTCTGCTCCTGTGTTTTGGGGTGGACAAAGTTGAGTTTTAGAAGGTAGAACATCCACTATTGATGTGGAGCTTCTAGGAAGTTCAACTGGAGTTAGACATGCTTATCGGGCTGTGTGGGTGTTCAAGGTCTCGTGCCTCACCCTTGGAGAACAGAGCATGGGCCCGCATCAGATCGTCCCGTGGAAGAGGCAATGACTCGGAACAGGGGCAGTGCCACATGTGCCTGTAACCAGCTGCAGTAAACAGAGAAACACACAAAAAATAATGGAATCCAGCAAACCAGTCTCTCATTCCCCCTACCCTCAACCAGACTTGGAGTTATAAGGACTTTTCCTGGAGGGGAGTACCCCAATGGGACAAAGCAAGCAAGTCAGTCGCCCACTGTGCACAGGGGTACAGATACAGGTCATGTGCTTCTTCCAGGAATGGCCTGGAGGTGGGAGGGGGAGGGGGAGAATGAGAAAACAACTCCAGCTTTCTCGGGCGTTAAAGGCATAACTCACATTCCTTAACACGGCGGCCTGGCTACGTTGCGCCCCATGGCTTTCATAGCGTGCTTCTCTGCGGTTACTCGTGTGGCTGCACATGCCGCCATCACCCTCCTCTGCATGGCTGGCTTCCACTCTGATCTCGAGCCCATGAATGAATTCCTGCAAGCCCCCAGCAGGGACTCCACACTCCGCATGCAGTGCTGCCACTGTAGCGTGATGCGCATGAAAATAACTGTTACGTTTTACCTAGATGTTGCCTATGGAACCATGCACCTTGCAAACACTATTTGTATTCTCCAGCTGTGGGGTGGCTTTACTGATTTCCTGTTTTCAGTGATTTATATAGCCACCACCAGCACACATGCTGAACTTATACTTGTCTGCCTGTAGGACATATGGAGATGTATGGATAATAGAGGGTTTGTGTGTTTAGACAACGCAAAAGGCCTCGTTACTCTTATTCATCATCATTCTGCTGTTTTCACTGGATTCTTTGCAATAGAGAGCATTAACATATTTATATCTTGCAGATTATTAGTGAAGTGTCAAAGGCATAATGTGTCGTCCTGTGCAGATCTTGCTGTTTAGCGTTCAAGGGCAATCTGGCGCAGTATTTTCATTCCTTATCTCTGGACTGTGGAACTTAAAACCGCACTCCTCACTCACGTGTGATCTGTCAAAGTCAAATCCCGAGTCATAACACAGTTATGGGAAAGTCATAACAAAGATTTGTGATCATGACTAACTTTCACATTTTTCATTAGCTTCTTGGGAGTAAAAGATGATGGCAGCTTCATAATAGAATGTTCCAGTATGTAATCAGGCAGTAATGTGTTTGCTGTAAATTAGGAGTGATCTCAATGAATTGCAAAGTGACAGGTCTGAGACATCTTGTAATGTCTGTGACAAAGTATATCCCCCCCCACCCCCAGTCACACCTGACCAGCACCTATTCCACAAAGCAGGATTTTTTTATTATTTCTATTTATTATTATTTTTTCTGTATTTTCCATATAACTTAAGCCAAATGTAAGGATTGTCCAATAGGAATGTAAATACGCCCGCCACCCCCCCCCCCCCCCCCCCCCACGCGCCACCCCGCCCGCACCCCCCCCTCAGCTACTCTACCACTACCATCCACAAAA
>JAAGVU020000038.1:18730736-18748317 GCA_011763525.2 Mormyrus iriodes
AGGGGACGGCGTACAAGAAGAGACTAGCGGGAGCGGCGGAGTGGGGCGAGAAGGGGTGGGGACGTAACGGGGGGGGGGGGGGGGGGGGGTTGTAACCCCCCGCCAATAATTAAAACCAGTCAATACAACCCCCTGGACCCCTTTAAATGGTTGGAGACCTCAACTCCCTGCAATGCTCTACCCAAAGTTATGACATTGTGACAGGACATAGTTAAATCTGTACGATTAATACTAATTTTGCTTTATATAACAGCATCTTTCCTGCTCTGTATTTATACAGCTGTGTTTGTTGAAAGGCATTCTGCATACCTTACTCTTTCTTGTTTGATGATTAAAGGTCAGTTTGCCATGGATGAGAAACACGAAATTCTGAGCAACCATCATTATATCACATTAACCTGACCAGTAACCCTAAGTTAAATAGATCAACATCTTCGACCAGGAAAAAAGGCCAAGACTTAAATAAACAGCCGGAGCGATAGTCTCCCTCTGTTTGGCCCAGGATCAGCTCCCAGTGTAAATCACCACGCGATCCAAACTTGTGTCAAAGTCCTGGCAGATCTTTGCTAAAGGTCCTCTTGGCCTCCAGCCTCGGAGCAGAGTTAAGGAGCTCTCTGAAGAGGGGTGGGCCACAAGGGAGTCTCCTTGGCATTGGTTCTCCAGTCTGAAGAGCACCTCTTCCAGGGGCTTGGGGGGGTGTGGGGCTCCCAGCTGCGTGCTTCCAGGGAAACTGAATCTCCAGAAGGTTAGCAGAGGAAAGGTGAAGGGGTAGTCAAGTCTGTGTCCTGTGAACTGCTTTGCTTATTAAACATATACTTATGGAAAATACCTGCTTGCATAATTACGTGATGGTGATTTCTGATATCACTGCCACACGTACGGCGCTTTTCAAGACCGCTCAGGTTTTAAGATTCCTCTGCACGCTGTTTTGCCATCTAACACCTCGATTAGAGAAAAATTCAAAAAGGAAAACCCCAAACATGGATGAAACTCATGTGCAAGGCCAGTGTTATGTGCAGATACAAAGGGGAACTGTGGCCAGAGCGGAAGGCGACCGAAAAAAAACACACACTGTGTCTGTGAAAAACAGCTTTACAAAGTGCAAACTGCTTTAGAAAGCCCCCCACAGCGGAGCGTACGGCCGCCTTAGTGCCTGTCAGAAAGGCACAGGCGAGTCTGCTTCGAGGATGACATTTCCTGTCTTTAAAGGGGGGGATGTTGGCCCCCCAGGGGGAACTACGTGAAAAATCATGCCACATAGTTTGTTTAACGACCGCATCGCAAGATGTGTGTGGTCTGCCCTTCCGGTGAAATAAACAGAGAAATGATTTAAATGTGAAACTTTGGAACAGGCTTGATCTTTACGGTTACAAACAGAGTAACCCTACGAGCAAAAAACAAGAGTAATAAAGAAGAATAATATAGACCCTGTTGAACTATATTATCCACTCCTGGGTGTCTCCTGCCTTGTGCTGCGAGGGATGGGCTCCAGGCCCCACCACAACCCTGATCAGAATAATATGTTAGTAGATGGCCGGATGGATGGATGGATAGATGGATGGATAGATGGATTGACCACACATGTTTTTAGTGTTCTAGTGTTCATAAAAACTTAAGGTTCTTGGGGTTAATAAGGATAAGCATTGACTGTGTGAGGCCATTGTTTTGACTCATATTAATTAGGTTTTTATTTTTATTACTTTCTGGGAGGCATCTGTAGGGAACCACTTTTTGGCTAGATTTACAATCAAGGGAATGAATGATTTACAGGCCGACGTCACCCTGCCTGCCTGGAAACAAAGGCCGATTCTCAGCAAGCTTTTAAATGCGCCAGCTTTCAGCTCTGAAGTCCATTTCGGAACCATAAAAGGTCCATTTAATATCAAACAGAACTGCACTGTGTGGAACACTCCATTGGATGTAGGAAAGTGCTTAAACACAAATATTTACTACAAATTTATTAATATGCTAGAAAACTGCATATTTTGTTGCGAATGTCTGCTGAGGCAACTGAGATTAAATTCCCTTTTGGGATCTCAACCAACAACCTTTCAGTCACATGACCACTGCGGCACCTTCTGCTGTTACTGTATGTTGTTTGCTCACTTCAAAAGAAGAGAATTGGTTCCCTGTTTGGTCTCCAACAATTGTATTCCTGTTGCTTCTGAATGTGGCTGGCCATCAGTTACAGTATAAAAGTTCCACTCTCTGGTGCAGGACTTCAAAGCAACATCATCCCCACTTCATATGTCATCTGTCCCACCCGATGAGTTACATTGAGAGACAAAGGCTTCTTCAGAACGGGAAATAAACAGGGAGACTGTCGCTTGGTATCGTCACTTTCCAGAAATAGAGCAAAAGGGGGGAAAAGGCCCCGTGACTTATGAAGGATGTCTGACTAGTTGGCCTGTATGCAAACAAGTGGCCTCTTTGATGTTGGATTGGCTGGACTGCATTCGATTCTTTGATCTCTGATTGGCTGGGTTGCAGTCAATTTTACACTTTGAAGTCTGATAGGTTGATAGACTAGGAAAGACTGACTCAAGACTGAAAGTCATTAGCCAAGATTCTCTAGATTTCCTTCAGAAGATTGCAGTTGTGTAGTATCTCTAAAAATGCCACACTCCAGGGCTCACGTGACAAACTGCACTTTGCCATTTTGTGTTTGTGCTGAAATGTGAAAGATAGACAAATAGTGAGGGGAAGCGGGAAGCGGAGGCTGGATCACTCTAAGTTCTTTGTTCACATATCTGTTAAACGTTGGTCTTATTAATACAGGTGTCAAAGGGGTGGGGGGTGTTGCTAGGAGACAAACCGAAAAACAGTCATTCAGTTTTTTGTTACCTTCGGCTGAACCATGGAGGCTGAAAGTATTTCGTATTTTTAAAGCATTGCATGAATTATAAGCAGACAATTATGATTTACTTGCTGCTGGCTTGAAAGGGGTGAGGGACAGGCCACAGACAAAAGACGAGGATTAGAGGGATTTTCGTTAGACGCCGACATAGTGCATTTATCTTGTTGCAACCTCAGTGACAAACACACAAATCAAGTCTTTGCGCAGTGCAGGACTTTGCACGGAAAGCCCTCCTCAAATACCTCAAAAAATGTGTTGAAAAAAGCATAACTGGGCTTGTTTATTTTAGGTCCATCTTTCCGGTGACGTACTTTCTTCCCTTTATGCAATTTCTTGCACTTCCAGAAAATTCAGCCAAGGCCAGCAGTTACCATGGTGTGTGTGAGAGAGACACTTCTCACAACAGGTGAGATATACTTCCAAATGTATGTGTACTCTGAATGGCTTGTCTACAGCTATCCAACTGGAACAGATACGAAGGTTTTACTGTACCGTGCAGGGTTTTTCAGAGGCAGTTTATCAGGGTTTCCCACATTTGGCATCAGTTCCCGCTATTGCATGAATCTCTTATGAGGTGGAGATACCATCTGGTACCATAGAAGCGAATACTGTCTGAGGAAAATGGATCGCTTTTTAAACAGAAATCAAAACACATGTGCCCTAGTGGTTGTCGAGGAAACAGCACAGACCAGCAGAGTCAATAATGGGGTGCTAAATGGTACATACCACAGTGTGCCCGGTATATCAGGCTGGGAACCCTGCTCATTGAAGTAAAGCAGATGTCTGAATTTACGAAAAAGAAAAAACATTTATGGTACACAGCTCTGAACCTATCAGCTTAAAACCAAATCAAGCAGTTATCTATTGCCACCCGGTGAGCAATTTGGGATAGTACTTTTAGTAGCTAAATTATTTTTCAAATTTGTTTTATTTAAAAAAACTATATCGTAATATAGCAAGCTGAATCACTATTATGGAAATAAAACTGCTTTGTGCCTTGGTTTCTGTTTTAATAAAAGAATTGAAAGAAGCCACTATACATTAACTGGGTGTAACTAAAAGATTTTTTAAACAGAATATTGATGAGAATAATGGAAAAAGAGTGAATGAATAATGACAGATGGGCAATCTTGTAGCCTCACACCCCCAGGATGGGGTGGTTGAATATCATCCCTAACTCTGTAATGTAGTTTGGATGCATTGGTGTGTTGGAATAACTGCAATGGACTGGCACCCTAACCTGGGGGTCCCCAGCTTTGTGCCCTGTGCTAGCTGTGAAATATTCCAGATTCACTATGACCTGCAGGATAGGAGGTTACTAATGACATAGGGAAATCCCTAAATCTATAATTAATGCCTGAATGATTTATTTGTCTGCTACAGGGTTAATGGAAGCTAAGGAGTACAATTACTTTACTATATCAATTTTTTTTGCCACAAGCAAGACAGCGCCCCAGGATAGTGGGTGGACAGAAACAGGAACTAAAGATGTTAAAAAAAAACACAATGCAATAGCGCGACATGGAACCGGTCTGCATGGTTGATTTGCCACACGCCTTCAGGCGAGTGTCACGTGATTTATGTGAAAGCCGGGAGATGAACCGTTCTGATGGACGCGGAAACAAGTTACTAACGGCAGGCTCCATGTGCGTTTCCTGTACTGAGGTGACACTCAGTAGAAGTGTTAACAGGCCAGGGAAAACAAAACGTGAACAGCGAAAGGTATTAGGAATAGGAGGAGATAAGACAGCAAATCCATAGGAATCCACAGGAAGTCAAGAATATTAACACAAGCAGACTTAAAGCTGTCAAAAGCCATTCTTTACTTGTTTATGAATAATTTAATATATTTTCAAAGGTCTATAGCAGACACAAAAGGACACGGAAATCTATAATTTCATCTGATTTATGAGCATTATGTATCAACCTAATCTCCTCAGATCAGTGTAACTCACCAGCTGGCGACAGAGGGGAACATGTGGGTAGATACCTGGGGGGCTTAGAAAACAATCCATGCCTACAGGTAGACGTTTATTAAACCAGAAGCGTGTGAGGTGGTGCCATAAACAGGGCAGTAAAAACAATGGAAACAGACAAAACTCTGAAGGAATGCCCATTTATTCCGTGTAAGTGAAAATTGCCACCTTAAACCCCTAAATGGAGACTCGAGTTAATTACGGAGCCCTTAGCACGCAGTAGGATTCACGAGACATGTTTCAACACGTTAGAGCTGGCGACCGCAGAGGTGTTACAGTGTAAAGGGCATCTAATGAGAATCATGGAAAATCAATGTATGAGTCTTATGTGTTTTCCCTGGTTTACACAACAGGACCCAAAAATGTCTTTCATAGTATGAGCACACACGTCTCCAGGATCACAGCTTATGTGTAATAAAGCAAAACACACTAGGTATACATTAGCAAATACATGATACATAATATCTACTTGCGGACGCAATTTCAATTAATCTAGTATTTATGAATAATGTTCAAGTGTCAAAATGCACATGTTTTAATATGGGGTAATACATTTTAAAGGTTTCAGGGGAAAATTGCTCAGTGATAGATGTAGAAAAACACAGGTTTACCAAATCTTTGAGCCATGAATAAAGTGATATTCTATCATAAGCTTACAGATATGCCACGTTGTTACATATCAATGGGCTGGTTATACTGCCTGCTAGTAAATACACAAACTGGTGGTAGAGCACCTATTATGTTAACCTAGAACTTATCGCACACACACATCAGCACAGATCGGACTTTTGAGTCTTTTAAAAAAGCAATAATTTGCAACAGAGGATTAAATATAATTTTATACTTGCAGGGACGCAATTTGTTTGTGAGTCGAGTGTGAACACTACTGAGCTGACCAGGGTTCACCTGGAAGTCATTGTAAGTATCTTGACTACGCTTTCCTTGGGGAATGTAGTCGATACTAAAGAGGACTCATTCAACACTGTTTTGCATGCAGTGAAAGGGGTGTGACCAAGAATAACAAATTGTAAGGTAGGAGAAGGGGGGCAGCCATTAAGCAAACTTAACAGTATCAAACTAGGAATAGGAACAAATGCTGTTACTCGACACCTGTAACAGAGTACACAGGAAACAGTACTTCTGAAATAACGTCTCAATGGACGTCGGTGTTGTTGTCTTTGGTTACACTCCCTTTGTTGTTCTGTGGGATGTTGCTCGAATGTGAAGAGAATACAGAGGCGATGTGAGGCCTGGATCGGTGAGATCTGGTCAGAGTAGGGCTTCTTGTAATGCGCCTGGGCTTGGGAAAGGTGTCAATGCCTCAATGGTTGGAGGGTTGAGTGAAGGCTGCAAAACTATAGGAATGGGCCTTTGTGAAGTGGCTATTTGTCTCCAAAGGAGCAGGTGTCAGCAGAGGCCTGGCTGATCAGCTGGATGAATTGCTCCTGCCACAGAATCGGATCACAGTGTTGGATCCCTGGAACCATAAATACACACACAGAAGGCTAAAGCCAGCAAGAAGGTACAGCAATGTCAACGTTTTTTCTCCTCTACTGTTGCCCTCCATCAACCACGTAAAGGTTATTCTGGGGGGCTGGGGCCAAAGAAGGGTTTGAAAATCCATTCTTGTCAGAGTTTACGAAGAAAGAATAAGGAGACTTAAGGCTAGGCGTAGGGTTGACAATAGGGAAGGGTGAGAGCGTTAGGATCGAACGAGGCTTAACATCAGAGCTAGGGATGAGTGAGGGGAAAACTACTTCTCCCACAGCTCCCCAAAGTTTGGATGTCCCCAGGGGAGGAAAAGGTTAGGGTTAAGGTTGGAATTAGAGTTAGGGGTTGAGCTAGGGTTAGAGTTGCTGTTAGGTTTAAGGTTAGGGTACAAAACTCACATTGTTTTGTGCTCATATTGCACTGACTACATTATTTGTTTCTTCCTTATCACTTTTGTATTCAAAAGGTTTCCATACATCATCAGGTCATATGTATTCAAATGTATGGATACAGGGTTGGGATGTGCTAGGCTAAAGAAAGGGACATTGTCTTGTGCAATCACCAACACCCATTGTTATGACACAGTGAACACCAGTTCCCACACCTCCACACTTTCATACCAAATTTTTATCTTTTGCAATTAGCCAGCGGTGCCATAAAAAAACATAACCTTCAGAGTTACAAATTCTAGGTTAGGTATTCACTTGGTATGCCAGCATAGGTATTCTCTGTACCATACAATATGAACAATAAGCTAAATAGGGCATTCTATACAATGCTTCTCTAGGGTTCACTCTCTAGTGTACACTCAAAAGGCTACGGTATGTTCCGTAGACTATACTAAGTAGTGCACACTCTGCAGTATGCCCTTCATAGTATGCACTTTGCAGTGTACACTATGCAATGCACTACATAGGTTGTACTACGCAGGGTTAACTAGGGGTTCCCAATCTCAACGGACTGCTGGGGGTTTTGTGGAGGGATTGGCTAATTTCCAAAACTAAACATATTTTCAGATTTTTTCAATGCTACATGTTTGTGCCATTTGGTTCACATCTGAAAAAAATAACAGTTAAACTTATGAAATTGCCAACTGATCCACCGATACCGCTCTCCACTCCAGCCCTTTTACCAGTCAGTGAAATTTTTGTGTTTTTGGTTTGTGGACATCAAAAGTTTGGGAACCCCTAACATAAACTATGTGGTCTACACTATGTTCCATATACTTTACAGGGTACACGCAATATGTCTTCAACTATTAAGTATACACTTTGTAGTGCACATTATTAAGTGCATAGTTTGTAGTGTGCATTATGTAGGTTGCACTTCTAAGCTCACACCCAGAAGGGTATTCTCTATAAGGTGTGTCCAGTAGGGAATATTGACTATGTAGTGTGTACAATGTAGTGTACACTATGCAGTCTACATTATTAAGTGTACATCTTTTAGTGTACATTATGCAGGGTGTGATCAGATGGGCACACCCAGAAGGGCATGCTCTGTACAGTGTACTCAGTAGTGCACACTCTGTAGGGTGCACTCAAAAGGGTACACTCTGTAGGGTGCACTCAAAAGGGTACACTCTGTAGGGTGCACTCAAAAGGGTACACTCTGTAGGGTGTACTCCTAAGACACACTCTTTAGTGTTCAGATTGCTCTTAGGGTTTGGGTTATGCTTAGGGTTGCCTTAATGGATAAAGTTATTGTTGGTGTTGCCTTAAGGGTTAGAGCTAAGGTTAGGATTGCCTTTAAGGTTAGGTCTAGGGTAAGGTTTGGGGTTAGGGTTAGTATTAGGGTTAGGGCTAGGATAAGAATTGTGGTTAGGGTCAGAATTAAGGTTATGTCTTTCCTTACCAGTAACCTTCACATTAACCCTAACGTTAGCTCTTCCCCATCAATAATACTAATATAAACCCTAACCATTTATCTAAGCTTAATTCTGACCCTATCCCTAATATCCACCCTAAATATAGCTCTACCACTAACCTTAGTAACCCATTACATCAACCAGCATTACATCAGTTCAGGCCGGAGAAACTATGGGAGTGTGATTTGGATGTGCATGCAGTACTTTCTCCGGGCTGCAGATGGCATTGTAGCACTACGTTCTGTAAGCAGCCTTATATTAATTTGTTTGTTTGTTATTTGTTTGTTTGTTTGCCAAGGGTGTACGCAAGTTTGTAAAGCTGATGAAGTGCTTGAAAAAGAGGGAGAGAGACACTTATGCCGGACATCACACCAACAATTCACTTACATAGTACCACTGAGCAGGCAGGAAAGGCTACTTCTTCTTCCCTCCTAATGACATGTTCTCAGTTTTTTTCTTCTGTGCCTCGTAGAATAATAGACACACCTTTATGTTAGTGGGCCAGTCAACCAAGACCTTCTGTGCAACTACACTGCTGCCAGGCAGGGAAGAGAGACTGAGGCAATTATGAGGCTATGATAGAGGGAATGGTGAAAGGAATGCTCTTAACTACAAGCTACACCCCGCCGCTGACCATTTTTACAGTTCGGAGGGCTTCAGGCCGACCACAGGGCTGTGCACGCATTGGGTGATGGGTAAGAGAATTGGGGGAAGGTGGAGCTACCTCAGTCATGGCATCATCAATCTGCTTCAGCTCCTCGTAGTGATCGCGAGAGTCCCGCAGTGGCTGAACCATGATCTCCTCTATCTGTGGGAACAGCTAAAAGACAGAGAGATTTTGTTTATAAGCTCTGATGATATTGTTGGTGTAATGTCTTACATCATCGTCTGTTCTGTTCTGCTTGAATGTTGCTGCTATAATGCGACACAGACATACTCACCTTCATGACCGTCTCGAACATGGGAATGAGGACAAATTTTATGAACCCTATTTGTGCTGTTGGCTTGGTCACTTTGTCCCGATCCATAAAAGGAGCAACAGGAAGCCCTTCAGACTTCTCTCTGTCACTCTGGACCATGTATTGTCAAGACGGCAAAGAGAGTGTTGTCATGAAAATTTAAGTCATTCTCCTCTAAAGAAAATGTGACTGATAATTTTTGAAAATCCTCATTACAACAGTGAATATGGCACACACAACACTCATCTGTACGTATTGATAACCTGCATGAAGTACTCTTCCAGTAGACAATCCACCCAGGGTTCAGCTACTTCAGTGGGCCTGACCTCGTTGGATATGTCACAGCATTTGATAAGAACCATCTTCAGCTGCTCAACACAGAAACACAGACAAACACACACAGAAGAAAGAGCAGCCTTAACACAGAGCACCAAAACCACTATGTTCTTTATGTGCCCTGCAGACAGATCCACAGATTTTCTGTGGATATTATTTTGGACCCAAATGTTGAGTGGCACACATACACATCTGACATGCTCCTCGTTGGTGAAATCGAAGTTGTCCGCCTTCTGCTTGAAAGATTCCAATATCTCCCCGTGTCGGGCCATGTCTGTGGCTAGTATGAGTGTGATAATAGCCTGCAAAGAAGATTTAAATGAATCCAGACCTCAGAAATTAAGCTCTCAATGACCACTTTATGCAAAAGTATAAAAGCTCATTTTACTCAAGACTGACAACTGCATATCAAGGATTTTTTAATTAGTATCTAGTGTGGTATTAGTACAGGGGTGAGCAATCTTATCCAGAAATGTCCATTGAGTATGCAGGTTTTTACTCCAACTCCTAATTAGGTTACTAATTAGAGGACTGATTGCTCAGTGTTAGATGTAGAAAAACACAGGTTTACCAAATCTTTGAAATCTATCATAAGCTTACAGATTAACCTCTGTGTTATTTTTGGGGTTGAAGTTACCCCAGTCCATTTTCAAAATGAGATTAAATTCTATAGAATCTAGAATTTAGAACATAAGAAGTAAAACACACAAGGGTTAAGGTGTGGAAACGTTCAAAGTAGTAATTTTGAATGCCTGCCGATATCCATACTAATCTGATATTTTTCCTCTTTATCAAGTATTCACACCTGGGTTTGAACAGCAGACCTGAAGGTTATCCCAAAAGCCTGCATACACATTGACCCTTTGCAGATAAGATTGCCCACCCCTGTACTAGTAGGTATCTGGTAACCTTGCAAGGCTGAAGAGTACTACATAGTTTTATTGCCCTGTTTAAACTTTGAGTAATACAAGGGTAATATTAAAAATCTACTTTCAACCTAAAATCACCATCATTCCAGCGTACCTGACGGATCTGTTTGAAGGCCTCGGGTTCTACGTTGCCAAAAATGTTGCATTCGGGCAGGGAGAGGATCTGGAAGGCCACGGCGCAGTGGTGGTTCTCCAGCGGGGAGATATCATTGTAGCGTACTGCAAGCTCTGTGCGAGCATTGATCTGGTATCTGGCATGATATGTCATACTTTGCTTTATCTTGGATTTGATATTTTACGATACATGTAGGCACAATTCTGTGCATGTCTGTTTTACAATGATACTGATACACTGATATAATTGTATGGGGACGCAACCATGGTGATAACATATACTGTATCTGGCTGGTTGACTTACGTATTATTGTAGCCTGGATGGTCCAGGTCATGACAAACAGCTGCGGTCATGAGGATGCCCAAATCGGTGAGGGTGAGTCTCTCCTGGGGCAGGAACACACACAGACCCACGTGTTGTTCCACTTCCATGTTCCTAGTTCATTTATGACCACCGGTACCAACTGAACTCTACTGAAATGGCTTGGGGTTGGCCACCTCTTGGTTAGGGCCATGTCCTCACCTGGAGGTTGCACAGGTGGATCATGCCGTACATCATCTGGCTCACGCAAAAGCAGTGGCGGAAGTTGTGGAAGGGGTTGCTTCGGTAATTCTCCTGAATGCCCAGCTGCAGCGGGGCACAAAGGAAAGCTAGCTTAGAAGGATATCTTAGGTTAGTTGTAGAGAACTGCTGCTTGTTCAATTTTGAGAGATTCAACAAAAAAAAAATGTTGGAAGTGAGTGTGACTTTTACCAGCCAACGTTTGAGCGTAATGGGGTTAATGTTGAACTCCTTCACCAAACCCAGGTCATGGTACATGTACTCCAGGCAGCTCAGCATCTGAACTGGCCGCAACGAGACAGTAGTCAGCTCAGAGTGTAAACACTATAAACAATATTACTGTGGTCAGCTCACATCTCCAGCTATATGCTGCAATGCTTGTGGTCAAGTCAGATTGCAAGGAACATAAAACCATGATCAGCATCTACACCATAGATTATGGTCAGCTGAAGAAGCAAGTAACTTCGAACAATAAGACAGTGGTCAACTTAACACATCAGCTACATAAAGGGCCTGTGGTTGGAATAGCACCTAAAACCAGAGGCTGCTACCATAAAACTGTGGTGGCTCCAGGCTATGAACCGTGTATGACAATTCCAGAGACGTCTGAGCAAGTAGGCATGGTAAGATCGTAGTTCAAGCTGTTTTTTACACTACAGATTTGCCTGGGACCTGCCTCGTTGTGCTCCCAGTGCCAGACATCAAACGTGGGCTTCTTCAGAGCCTCGATGGTCTCCAGGGACAGTGTGTACTATGGGATGCCAGTAGAAAGAGGGACATTCAGTAAAAGTTCCACAGCCCTTGAGTAGTTCCACAACACTGGATCCTTGACCTCATCAAAACATGCAAGGAGTCAAAGTTGAATGTCTGTGAAGAACCTTTGGATAGCTTGGGACGTCACGCCTTGGGGACAGCTTCTTCCCGTCATCCGAGAAGTTGTATTTGCATGGGCAGTTCACCCTAGAGTGAACAAAAAAATTCCTGATAAAATATATTTTCATAAGATAAAAATCACACTCATATATGGACACATTTTACCACTTTCTCTATGCAAAAAAAGTTGACTGCATGAGCATCCGCAATAACAAAAGAATTTGATCATACTTTTTCAGATTGAAAAGTGAAAAGAAATTCATCTTGCAAGAGATGTTTATTGAAGTGCTCAATCAGTGAAAAAAAACAGCATTTTAGCGCCATCCAGTGTTTACCAGTGGAACAACTTAGCACTGCTTATGCACCTGCATAAGACGAGGAGTATATTTCCTTTGGTTGCAGGTAATTTTTTTGGCTGAATACCAAAGATGAACACAACCATAAGTCTTCATTTTGACTCTAAATAAGTGTGACCCTAGTCTCCCTAGTCTCAATGTAATGCCACCCAGAAACACTACCTACTCTACAAACCTCCCTCCCGCTCTTGAGGTCATCTCGTCACGGAGTTTCTTGAGGTCATTCTTGCACCTCTCAATCTCTACCACCTTCAGTCCCTCCACTGAAACAACCAAGGTAAAATGCTCAGTGGGTTTAAAACATTTTATGGTCATAAATTTATTCACCTGTTATGAATGAAGATGCTTCCCTGAAAGTTGACACTGGGAATTACAAGTAATGTTTTTAAAATAGCCAAAAAACTACAAGTAATTTGACCCATGGAGTTCAGACCAGGTTGGCTTTAGATGTAAGACATATTTATCCTTCTGCTTTTACAGAGAGAAAAAAGGACAGAAGGTCTTTGACTTACGCTCCACCCTCTTCTCCAGCATGGCCAGTCGATTGGTGACCTCGGTCTTCAGCTCGTTAATTCGAAAAGCCCTGCAGGAAAAAGGGATCATGTCCGTGTGACACTGAAGCCTACAGCAGCACTGAATCATGATTAATGAAGCAGGAATGCCAAAAGAAGGAGAAGAATGAAGTGGTATGAGGCAGAGAGATGTGACCAAGGGAGGAACACGAACACACCAACAAGGTACCTGCTGAACTGCTCTGCCACCTGAGACAGGACGTTCTGAAACATGTCTTCCTTCTCTGTACAAGAGACACAAAGGTGATTCATGGCACCCAGTCAGATGAGTTAAGGGACTTTCCACTGACCAGACGATAATAATATCTCTTTTAGCACAGTTTGCTGACACACTGAAATGCCCAGCACACTATTAGGCCTGTACCTCCCAGCTGGCCAGTAGATAAAGGTATGACTTTATACAGGGAGCTGTGAGGTAAGAAGGAAGAAAGACAAAATAAAAATACAGTATTATATCTATACAATATTAACAGCATAAGACTAACTTTCAGATCTGCAGGACACTATTCCATTAATATGGTATGAATTTAAATGCAGCCTTTCCTAATGTTCTGTAAGTATTTGTTCTAATGGTAACTTGCATATATCAAGAATGGGGGTTGGATTACTTGGGTGTGTTGGTGGGCATGGTGGGATCGATGGAGATCATGGCTCCTTCCGAATCCAGCAGTGTTATGGCCGTGTTCCTAAGAAGAAACGGGAAGAGAAAGAGCTGGGTGCTGTCTGTGACACACACCTGCCCAGCATATACAAACGGCTGGGGATAGGGCGGGCGACAAAAGCTGTCTAACATGAGACTCATACAAAAACCAAACAAAAATGATCCTTTATTACCATTTGCATAAACACATATGTATTGGAATGCTTCTTTACAAATATCCCTGAATGTCCTTTCAGAGACACACACACATACAGATAAGAGCAAAGCTTAGGGTCTGAGCACAGGGTCAGGCCATTTATCTGGCACCTCTGGAGCATTTTGGGGGGCTAAGAGTCTTGCTCAACGGCCCAACAGAGATGCAATTATTTTGCCAAGGATGGGATGTGAACCGGTGACTGTCTGATCACAAACTCTGCAGCCTAACCCATAACCATAGGGCCAGACACCACCTCCCCTCATAGAGGTGGGGGGTGGAAGAGGCAATGCTATGGGGAAGATGCAATCAACACGAACTGGCTTTTGAGGAGCTATTCCAGAGCGACTACAATTGTGCAAACACCATAAAATCTTCTATTCTGCGTTGACTGAAAAGGTAATGGTTTACTGAGCAGTATGGGTGGCCCCTTTTATAAACGAGGCTTCGGGTGCGTTATTGAAAAATGCCAGCTGGAGGCACCGAGGTGCTGGTTGTTTCTGCCATTAGATTGGGGTGGTTTCTGGTGGGGGGGGGGGGGGGGGGGCTCACTACTGACCTTGGGAGGTTTGGAGGGGAGCAGAGCAGCTCCCTGATGTCACCTGGGCTGCAGTGCCGACTGAAGACCACCTGGAGAGGGCAGTGGCAAGTCAATGTGCAACTCTCACACATACAGATTAGGAATCTATATGATTATGTGGACTCCCCATTCATTTCTATGGGCATAACCATAATCCTAACAATGACAACCTTAACCCCTAGCCAGCCCTAACTGTAACCATAAGTAGCCAAACCAAATACAAGACTTTTGGCATTTTAAGTTTTTTGATTGCAGTCATAGATATTTATAAGATTAATTTCCCCTCGAGGGGACTGAAAAAATGGTCCCCACAATGTCAAAATAACAGGTTTTTATCACAGTGTTGGGACACTTGGTCCCCACAATGAAATATATACATAACCCCCCCCCCCACCCCCACAGACACACACACACTTCTCAGTAGCCCTACATAAGGCACACCTGACAACCCAGCCTGCTGAGATCTCCTGCAGTTGATGCCATTAAGGGGTCCTCATAAAGAGACCATTGAAAGCAGAGCCAGAATGAGGGCCTCACCCCCTGGGCTTACACATGTACAAGTGCGCTGTCACAAAAACCTGTTCCTCACACTGCTTAGAGGAACACATTCTAGCTGACGAACAGCCGGGCAAACAAACGAAGCGTCCGGAATTCGCAGGGCATATCCTGGAACTTTCGGCTGGCAGTATCTTAATGTTTATGTCTCTGCATCGCACACCTTCACAGCTTTCTGTCAGGGGCAGCCGGTGATGTCGCACAAAACAAACGTCCCCATAGGCAAAGAATGGAACTGACCCTCAAACAATGACAGTGGAGAGCGAGAGAGCATGCTAGCACCAGGTGTCGACGCAGGCTACTGTGCCAGGAACACCTGTAAGATACAATACCCCTTATTTTGTTTTGTTTTTCACAGACTTGTCAAGGCGGCTATTCTCGTGTACACTCAATTGTCCCACAGATTTGGCTCTGCCCACAGCTAACCCCTACTCTCACTGAATGTTGATGAGGGTGAATTCAAACATGGCACAGTGGGCACAAACACTCCTGTTCCCATTGGTGCTGAAGAAGCTCTTCACAGGAGCAGGCATCTCCTGATGAACCCCTGTGTCCCGTCCCTGAGGATTTCTCCAATTTCTGCACTCTCCTCAGTTCCCAAAAGTCTTCATGTTAACCAGCAGACGTCAGAACATAGTTCTGCTTGAAACTCAGCCCGTTATGGAATTGCACAGGGAAAGGGGTGCTGGGATCTTTTTTGCATCTGTAATAGTAATATGGGAGAATACCATCTGAGAGCACCATCTGATCATCAACCCTTACCCTCTTACCAGCACAGATCAGAGGGGGCAGGGGCAGGCTGTCAACAAAAAGCAGCCTGGAAATTTGACGCAGGTGGGGGGGGGGGGGGGGGCGGCCTGGTATATTTTGCAGAGCGTGATGAACTGGTTCACCACCAATTATTATCCATTAATCACCTCCTGAGATTAACCTGGAAACATGCCGAGATTGACCAACGGGTTGGGCTCCCCTGGCATATGGGCTATATAATGCAGGGGTTGGGGAAGAAAGACTGGCCAACTTGGAAAATCCCCAAACTCCTCAGTGACCAGTCCGCATCTGCCAGAGGGGTAAACAAGAATTCCTTCCTGGTCTTCCCAATGGCTATATCTTGCTTTATTGCTTAATAACATTCAGAGCATGTTTCTCTTGACACTTTCAATACATCTACAATGAAGTGATACTCCCTTAATGTTAGAAACATGTCAGAAACAGTTGCATGTTACTGCTGAAACACCAGGAAGGCTCACCTTCTGCACTCTGCCATCCACATCCAGGTAGACTGTTTTGGGGGCATAGGAGGAGGAGCTGGAACCCATGGCGCTGGCCGACGTTTGCAGGCTTGAAAGGAAGACAGCCAAGAGGTTGCTGACGACCTTTCAGCAAGAATTACAGCTCCCCTGCAGTACAGCTCCTCCACCTCTGCCTCTGCACCTGAAGAGTCCGTTCGGGGAACGAGAGACCAAACCCTAAGATGAGGTGGAAATCTGGCAGAATAGTAGGGTGGTAAGGACCTCACTTTGGCTGCTAAGCCCTCACAGGTTAAGTAGTGTCCCAGGTCACACACCCTGTGGCACTGTGGACAGGACTGATCTCTAACACTGCTTCAAAAATGCATAACAGAAAGTAAATAGCAAATAATGTACGCATGCCATAGTTTTCAAAGAGGAATACTACAACCATAAATCATTTATCTTTTTTATTTTGCATTACTTGCAGACATTATAATAGGCAAATGCTAATTAACTTTTAAAATCATATTTCAGTTTAACATTTGGATTGATTCCGTTAAGAATCATTCACACCACATTCCAGTGACATACTACTCTTAGTTAGCAAGCAGAGTTACTGAACATTAATCAGTAATGTAATCATACATTAAACTTGTCTATAATTCATTCATGCATTATATAATCCACGGTGGAACTTGCATCTTAACCTAACAATATGTAAAATTAATTCCTTATTACTTTGTAATTATGAGAACTTATTAGCAGGGCAGTGAAAAAGCCTTTTCCAAACAAGATCATACAGGCTGCTGTCCCCAAAGGCAGATTACCAAGCTTTTCTCACTGCGAGTAAAATTACTTGCTATGAGGAGAAAAATATTCTCTGTGAAAGCATTCATGGAAATTTCTGCGTGGATGTGTATTATACTCCTAAAAGTCTTTCTCATTGTGGTGGAGAACTCTGCCCAGAAGAAAAGCTACAAAGATAAACTGAATCCAAATGAAGCTTAAATACACAGTTATTGTCATACGTGCAGAGGCGCAGGCAAAATTTCACAGTGCTCTGTTTATTGGCCCATAACCACATGACAAGCGTATTTTCAAAGTGTTTATTATGTAATACACAGTATTCAACAAAATTTATGATGACTAATAAACACACTGAATGAACCCAACTAATATACTAATTATATGCATCATAAAATTAATATCCATGTCTATAAATGAAATTGCTAATAGCAAAATATATATCCAATACCATAATAGTGGAAAAACCCATGCTCCATAATATCCAGCACCGCCACCGAAGACGGCTACGATTCTACGACCAAACACTGAAAATAAATCCCTTTACTGTGACCCACCTTTTGAGCGATGCTCCTTTCGTCTTGCTGTGAGGTTCTCAAGTCGTTTGTGTGTTGTGTGCTGTCACAATGAATAGGGAGGGCAGGGGTGGGGGGGGGGGGTGGAT
>JAAGVU020000038.1:18751845-18776584 GCA_011763525.2 Mormyrus iriodes
ACATGCCTCTGGCCAATCAGAGAATTCAACAGTGCCATGATATAATTAAAATTAAGATCCTCACCAGAAACTTATAACATTCTTACAAGATATAGTGACCGATGTGTGTTTAACACAACCATTCTAACTAGCTAGTTTGGGTTCAGAGGCCAGCAGAGTTTAAGACCTTCCTTACACATGACACAGCTACTGATGATAACCAGTCTTAAAAACAGGTTGGTATATTGATCCAATCCCTCCAATAAATAAAAAAAGCACTAGTTTTGCTGGCACAAAATAGGGAGCTTGATCTGAATTACTATGGTGTATCTTGTAGGATCGCTAGTTTCAATTCATTAATCCTTGCCCTTTATATTGCAGTCTGTGGGGTTTTATCAGGGAGTTTACAAAACTCAAAGCTCCATCCAGAAAGGCAACTGCATAACATCGATTATCACGCATATTACACTAAATGTATTTCACATAAAATCTGCACAGTTCAAGCCACTCAAGTGGGTCTCAAGCTTAAAGGAGATGGCTAACGGTCCGGGAATACAGTATACAATCAGTCCCCCTATTTATAAGAACTGGTCTCCACGACGACCATAAAAACTACTTACTCTGCATTAATGGCAGAGTTAACAGGAACTTTAGAATCAGGGGAAGTTTGCACATGTGGATTTGATCTTCTAAATAGAGTGATGTGGCACATTTAATTAATTACTTTGCATTGAAAGTCAATCTATTTATAAATACACCAAGTTACACTTCAGTATTTTGTTGTTCATAGCCATAAGCACAGATTAAAAACAAAGGAATTGGGTAATGCTGTAAGGTCACATGACTGGGCCATGTGACAATCATTTGAGAACTTGCGAGAGGAAGGGAAAGGAAAGAAACAGGATAAGTGATGGGTAAAGTCTCTTTCTAGTCACCGGTACAATACAGCATGTTGCCAACATAGACACTCACCCCCTCTGCCGAGTGCTGTATCCACACCAGCCCCTCACCTCCTTGATGACAAGTCTGAACAAAAACTAACAAGGTGCAAAAAGGAAATGATGTCACCTCAGGCACTGACATTTACCACCAAAGATCACAAAGAATCACACCATGGTGCTTCTCAATTAAGGGGAAACCTGGGGAGATGGGGGGGGGGGGGTGTACTAAAGAGCCTGCCTTCTTTTTTGGACACCTACCAAACAAGCGAGCACGTCTGCAGTGATCAACATGTAGAATACGTTTTTCCACCCAGTTGGAGAAATCAAGCCAGCCAACAGAGGACCAAGGGCGGCACCTAGTGGGCATTAAGGATATATGCAGTTTAGAACTAAAATGAAATTCCACTTGTAGTTTCTGTAATGAACACTGGTGAAATACGCGTGTAAGATTATGCTTTATACTAGGAGAAACCTTCAAGTGAATAAATAACATCAAGGTAATATTAAAAGCTATATTAAAATTAGTTCATTATATAGCATTTACAATTTTGCGAATCTACAACAGACTATGAAGAGTAATACGCATAACGATCAGGCTGAACATTCTCTACAAACCTATTGACCCCGTCCCGTCAATGATGGCGGTAACTGTTGACAAAGCCCTGGAGTTTCCTCTCAAGCTCTCGTGAGTTCCCTGGAGGGGAGAATTCCACAGTCAGACGACATAAATGCTTTTGTCTGAACAACATTGTAAGACCCCGAAGAGGAGAATGTGAAGAAAACACAGGTACGCACATGACTTCCAAAGAATCAAATCAGGGGACCGCGCATGTTACTGGAGCGGACAAAATACTCACCAGATCAGCAGACACAGCTGTGGTGATGAGGGCATAGGGACCATTGACCAGGGCTCCACAGAACAGCAACATGCCTGAGAAAAGACAGGTTTTCCACATTGTCTGAGTGGGGAAAGGCGCCCTCTGTTGGGGAACTCATACTGTGGCCTGCCATGTAGATAACACTTCTGTTACACAGTAAATTCCAATACTAATAACATGGAATGAAGGTACATTTATGTTTATACTGTTATATAACTATACTGGCCTACAAGGTGAAACAAAGTAACTACATTGACACTCAAACTGAGAAGGGCTTCAGATGTTTTTGACTGTCCACCCGTATATGCAGGTAGATAAATGACTATTTTCTTCAAAACTGAGCATAGTTGAACCAAGATATTTTCCCTCGAGATAAAAGAGAACCCAAGAGACTTGATTTCGGTCATAACTCAGCTTTGATAAAATACGCAGTTACTGCGTTTTGCCTTTGTATGGCAGTATACACGTATGATCTATGATTTTTAAAAAATAAATCTCTCACCAATAGTAGTGGCCAGTCCATTTTGACCAATTTGATTATAAAGGAACAGCTTTGAGGGGAAAAAAAGAAAGAAAATGTTAACAGCAACAATAAAATTAATTCCTTTTCGAGATCCCAACACAGAGGCTGCCTAGCGTGTGCCGAGATGTTCACAGATATACACCAGTTTCTTTTCAGAGTCTGGCACCAAGGTGGTAGGCTGCCTCATGGCCGGTTCTCACCCCTGTGTCGGTATTCTCCCACCAAGCCTTTGAACGCCTGCCATGACAGTGCTAGAGGCTTTGCCGCCCCCCCAGCCACTTTTCCAGGTTTACAATACGCTGAAGAGCACAACAAAACCGCTGCAGATGGGGAAAAGTTATGTGGGGCCGGCAAGACATGTCTGAAACAGCCATGCTGACAGGACGCAGGGTGCCAAAGTCAGCGACTTTCGTCAAATTCAAACCTCAAGAGGCAGTGAATGGGCAGCTATGAATAAAGACCATGGCCTCAGACATGCTACTGCTAGAAGAGATAAAAACAACTTCAACGGTTTACAAAAGCATTCTTCAGTTTAAGAGAATGAACGACACTTAAAAACATAACACATTATTGCATGTTCGAAACAGTAACACTTTTGAAATGTTTTGCACAAAGTTAGGCTTTGTTTGAATCGGGAATTCATTTAGTGCAGGCTGTTTAACAACCATGTTTGTCTAATATATTAATTTGTTTATTATGTAACTGGTACCATGGACACACACGGTAGAACCGCGTCTTCTAGAATATGGGATTTATCTAGAAACTCTCATTCTGTTCAAGTAACCCTACATCTCTGTGGATTCATCTGCCACATGCAGGCACCAAAGGCCGTCAGTCACGGCCCTGTGCCCTTTATGCGCTAGAGGGAAAAGTCCCCTGAGCCTCTGGATGGCAGAATCCCTGCCTCATCTTAATCCCTGTGCCATCGCCTCATCTCAGCACTGTACTCAGTCCAGAAGCGGCTCTCTTCACTGCTCCTGTGACCCCATCACTAATTTCAAAAATAAGTATTATGGTTTTTCTTCCCCCGATGTATGGCACAAACTTGAGCAATTTCGTGAATAATAAGTCCTTCATATAGTCTTTGCATACTGTGAGTTTATGTTGTGTTACTGGACAAAAACAAACACATGGTCCTGTGTTACCTGTGTGCTTGTGTTGATATTTCTAATAGAAATCCACTTTAAGAATTTAACTCCATTTAGTATAGAATCCCATTACTATAGTACAGTTTCCATTAGTGTAGTAACCCGTTGTTGTAGTACAGCATCCATTAGTATAGTACAATCTTAGTATTTCCCAGAGAGCACAAATACATTGCACCACTTCCATCCACTGTAAGTCACTCTGGATAAAAGTGTTAGATAAATAAGTAAAATGTAAATGTATAGTTTTGTGCTGAATGTAGCCAAGACCGTTGCTGTAATATAAGGCACTCACCATGGGGGCGGCGACAATCAACATGACGAAGCAGGTAGTGGCTCTGCCCTTGGTGTAATCCGACACCAGTCCAGCCAGGATCCCCCCTGACACATGCACCACACTGTCAATTACAGCCTCAATGACCCCCACCATTTAATTCAGTGTGGTCCACTTCCGATCCTCTAAGCCTTGGTTTAATCGGCACCAGACAAATATACCCAGCAGCGACTGGTTCAAGCGCTCATCCAGGTGATGCCGCCCCATCACAAAAGAACTATTGCAACAGAAATAATAATCTTCTCTGAAACTTACCCACAATTCCTCCAACATCAAACAGAGTTGACATGTCCCCAGCTCCCTTTGAATCAAAATGAGCTAATAAAAATGAACACAGAATTAAGTTAGAGACGAAATATGATCAAATACGTTTTAAAATACACAAAGACTAACATAAACAAGCTATCATCAACACTGAAAGTAAATAAGGCCTAGAAATCAGTGCTTTTCGGGTAAACTGCCCAAAAATATTCTGTGCCATGTCAGGATGTATCAAGTGTTTGTTGCCTGAAATCAGTAAGTCAATCTTAAGCTAAAGCTGCCTCCGTCAGAACTGTATGTTTCATCAAACCTAATATTTTCAAGGCTTAAAAAGCCAGAGACCACAAGCTCATTGAAGTCGACAACGCTTACCGATATTTGCGATGTACAAAGGTAGCCAGTAGAGGAATGTGTAGCTGACCAACTTTGCAAAGAGCAGGCAGAGAGAGAACTCTATAACGCCCTGTGACACACAAAGGGAGGAACGGTGCGGACACCAGCAACATTCCTGGATTACTTCAAGGAAGTTCAAGGATTTTATTATGAGTCACAAGCACAGTGTACATCCCCACAAGGTGTACAGCCCCACTAGGCTGCCAACTGCTGTATTTAACAGAATCACTGAAGGGTTTACTAACTGGGATCCGCAAGGCTGCGAGGAAGCTGATGGCCTCCTCTTGCTTCTGGACAGGCTCTCGGTTCACGGGCTGCGGGCTGCTGAAGATCTCCTCCGTGCTGGAGGCATTCTGGAGGAGCGGCTCCTGCTCAGCGCATTCCTATAAGACAGCCAAGCAGCTCAAAGCAAAACAAAGGCCGACTGAAGACCACAATATACATTAATGTATGGCAATTGCAGGGAGAATTTCCCACAATACACAGCTACACTCCAGAAGAGACAAAAAAAAAATTCTATCCACACTTACATGGTGTTGGGGTGGGCTGCAGTTTACATCTTCTGGTCCTAGAAAAACAAGTTACTTAAATTTTTGTTGTTAAACACTCCTCACACCTTCTTTAAAACATTTACACTATCGTTCAAAAGTTTGGGTCACTTAGAAATTTCCTTGTTTTCAAAAGAAAAACCTTTTTTGTCCATTTAAAATAACATCAAGTTAATCAGAAATACGGTGTAGACATTGTTAATGTGAAGGAGTATTGTAGCTGTAAACGGCTGGTTATTAATGCAACATCTACACTGGCATACAGAGGTCCATTATTAGCAACCATCAGTCCTGTGTTTCAAAGGCACACTGTGTTTGCTAATCCAAGTTTATCCTTTTATATGGCAAATTTGATCATTAGAAATCCGATTCGAAATTATGTTAGCACAGGTGAAAACTGACATGCTAATTAAAGAAGCAATAAAACTGCCCTTCTTTAGATTAGTTGAGTGTCTGGAGCATCAGCAGTTGTGGGTTCGACTGAAGACTCAAAATGGCCAGAAACAAAGAACTTTCTTCTGATACTCATCAGTCTATTGCTGATCTGTGAAATAATCCATGGCACTGCTTTATGGCAACGTGTCCGGAGGTGGTAAATTCACCCGCGATGGTGATAAACATATTGCTAATATGCTATTCCATGGGAAACTTTTGAATAGCAGTGTATCAGAAACGAATACATTATTATTAGGTATGTTTAGGTATAACCAGGACTGGGAATTAAACTCGCCCGTTCGCCTGAGGTGAGTAAGTTAGACGAAGGGCGAGTACAAAAACTTGAACATTTCGCCTGCTGGCTGGTAAAAAAAACTTAGTGTGGGACTGCATTGTCTACTGAACTAATCCAGCTCACTTGTTGAAAAATATTGTTTTAACAATGTTGCCGTGTTAAAAATACAACCTGCAGTACATGTTACAAAATCTAGGGGAAAATCAGGGAAAAAAGATTCTAGGGATCAATTTCAGCAGTATTCAGGCAGGGCGAGATATACGAACTTTCCACCAGGAAGAAAAAACAGATCACTCCTGTCACGGCGATGATGATTCCGGGGACGATGAAGGACAAGCCCCAGGCAGACGACACGAACACACCGGCGATCAGAGAGCCTAGGATGTTGCCCACAGAAGTGTGCGAGTTCCAGATTCCCATGATAAACCCTCTCCTGCCAAAGAAAGAAAGAAAGAGAGAGAGCGAGAGCGCATGAGAAAATGATTGGAAATCCCAAGGTTATGAATGATGTTGACATTTTATGCTTTCACTTTTAAAATTCTTCATACAGTAACAGGGTCAGGTCATCTACAGATGCAGCAGATGGTTAGTTCTGACCTGTCAATTTTTATCTTAACTTTCCCATCTTAATTGCGCTGATTTTATAATGTGAGAAACTATTCTGGCTTCTGCTGAAGTCATCATTATTCATCGGAGTAGAGGGGTATGACCGAAAATATGGTAAACTGCACAGATGGCTAGAGAAGGCGGCTCCCACTCACTTCCCCTTTCCAAACCAGTTCCCAACACAGGCCACCACTGCAGGCCAGCCTGTGGTCTGCACCAGTCCATTCATGACCTGCAAATTACGGACAAAGAAAAAAAAATAATATTAAACTATGGTTAAGGCTGGAAGTCACATGCATGTACGAGTGAAAGGGAGGGGTTAGATATAATGTTCCAGTGTCATCCATGAAAAGTCATATGATACAGTGGTCATGTGATACACTGAGATAAGTTTTTTTAAGCAGCCTTCTGTTACTCTCCTCCCCTTAGACAAGCCCCCCAACTTCTCCCAAAGCCCAAACGTAAGCACTCCCTGGCAGCACCACGGAAGACTAGTGCTTTTAAGAAACAATATCAGACATCATGCACCACAGAGTAAGAATAAGCGGGGCATCAACAGGGCAGAGAAGCGCTGTAAGATCACATGACTAGGACGTGTGACAGAACCATTAGGGGGAAAAGCATGAGTGATGGGTTAAAGAGCAGGCTGAATTCACCTGGACGAAGACGTAGTACCAGATGGAGTGGATGTTCCAGTAGAAGCCCAGGCCGAAGAGGGACGTGAAGAGGCCACTGAGCAGCATCCCCGTGGAGAGGTAATAGCGTAGCGGCAGCCTCTCCCCAAAAATCCCGCTGTGGAGAGGGCAAAAGGCACACAAGCGTCAACGAGGCCAAACGGGGCCCAAGACACCCCATCCCCTATGCCAGGGCATGCCATGCCTGCATCACTCATACAGTACCTGAAAAACATGCCAATGGCATAAGCCACTAGGAAGGAGTTGTCCAGAGCACCAAACAGCTTCTGATAGTTGTCTTGGTCTGCAGATGGAAGTGATGCTGTCATGCTCATAGGATAATTATGTGCTTAATTGTTACCGGCACCAGTCACCACTGATCACTGTCATCATCCTGCGGTATCTGTGGTCTCCGCAAGTTTTAAGACACATGTCAGCGTGGATTTGGAGCTGGAAAGTCAGGGTAGACGGCATAACTGAAGAAACTCAACATGCTTGAAGTGGGTAAGTACAGCAAGATGTTGCTCCAGGATAAGCTCGATGGCATTCTTGAAAACTAAAGGATGAGGCGGGGGAGCACACAAGATGGATGGAATCACCAGACTGACCGAAAGGGGCCCAGTCGCACCACGTCTCATTGTTGGTTGCGTTGAAGTGCAGTGGCTGGATTACTAATGAACAATTTCTGTGAAGCTCGCTCTACAAAGGGGGCAAGAAAAACGAAGGTGTGAAGCAGACCCTCACAGAAAGACCAACCACCCCTCACATAATAGGCACATGGAACATCCCAGGAGTCATGTGACAGGGCAATAGTCAGCCAGCCATGCTACCTATACATGATTAACCAAGCTCTTAGCAGGTACAACCATAACCCCTGGCAGAAAATTAGGGGCACTTACACAAGACTGATGAGTCAAATAATTAAAACAATTAAAATGTTAATCAAAAGACATCGTGTGCTCATTCTCTTTTACCTTGACAATGCTGATCGGCTTTCGGGACAAGTGGTAACTGGTGTAAAAGATGAACGTGAGGAAGAGTGTGTAACCTCTGTACCTGTAGAAAAAGGAAAAACAGCTCTGGCCATGCTGAGGCTTTCATACTTGCTCAAGGAGATTGATTTGCACAGTTTTCACAGGTATTTCATACCTCAGCAGGGCTGCCAACTTTGCTCAGCTGGTTGTCATGAGATTTTCAATTCCAGACAAGTCTGCACACGCATTCATATGAAAGAGTTTTATTACCTTGTAAACAGTCTGTATGGCTTGCGTTCTACCCCAGCGCTTTTCATGTAGCTGATTTTAGGTTTATAATGGAATTATATAAATTTGCCGTAAGATTGCTTGCCTGACCGTAAGGGCCTGGAAGCGTGAGTGACACGCCAGATGCGTGACAGCTGGCAGCCCTGCATAAACGTGTATCAGAAAAATTCACATTCTGCTTTTAAAGCACATTTTTGGCTAGTGTAAGTTGCAAAGGAGCAATATTTCACCATCTGATAAGCCGTATTCACAAAGAGGTAGCACCACAAATCGTTAGCAAACACTGAATTACGTTTGGGGAAAAACACGCACACACAGACATGCTTATATGCATACTTTTCAAGGCTCCAAAATAACTTTTTGAGGAAGTAAAACGTTCATATTTCAGATTATAGAATAAGTGACAGCGGCAATACTTGAACCGTCATGCAAATGTCATGTTCGCATTACAGAGGTGTGAAACCGGTGAGCAATCCCCGATTCTTATGCGCCCTGCCGGCTTCTGTTTTAGGGTGAGGCCGGGGTTCAGACACTCATACCCGGCCGGCTTTCTGGCAAAAGCAGCTGCACTTTCGCGCTTCTCCGTTTCATTGTTGCATTGCGCTGCACAGATATCCAACAGGTATAAACGTCGCTTTGCAATTCAGGTAAACACGGCTCGATACTTAATTAATGAAATATCGGAATCGCACGCCTGTCAAATCAGATCTTTTCATTTCGGCTTGTGTAATAACCACGATTTCAACTTCCTTGCTTCAAAAATCTCTTAAAATATGCCCTTTTGACACATCAAACATAGATTCTGCCGCTGACATAAATATCTGAATGTGAGCTGTATTTAACTTTAAGATTAATGTGTAAATGATGCGGTCGATCCATGTTTATCACCATCGCGGGTGAATTTACCACCTCCGGACACGTTGCCATAAAGCAGTGCCATCTTATTTTTAGGCTTCTTCATCAGTTTAATCCAGCGGTTCCTTACCAGCTCTCTCTGGAAAAAGATGTGATGAGCCTAATGCCCGGCGCCAGTGAAGACCTCATCTTGAGGGAAAATGGTCTTTTGTCCCCTTTTTTTTAATTCGAGTCAAATAGCCTCTTAAACATCGCTGTCGTAGACCTGGTATGGAGCCAGCCTTGTTTCCAATTACGATCAAGACCAGTATAAAAATCAAACAGTCAAAAGAAGTCTGTTTTTACGCTAAAACTGGAATAAAAAAAAAATAAATAGTAAAAAATAAATATACAACCACTTAACGTTGGCTGTAGTCTTTTGTGGGTTATAAATAATAATCTACCGCATATATAATTTAATGTTAAGCAGTAGACCAGTTGGGCTACAACTGAAATCGGCTATTTAAAAAGCACGAATAAAACCTGGTTCCAAATACAAGACGCCGTAGCTCATGTCCTACTTCCTGGGAGAAAAAAACAAAACCTTACGGAATGCACACGTTAAATTTCCATGGATTTATTCCGCCTCACGTTCACGTAGTGAAGCCAGTATGTGTAAGGGCTTAGTCCATATTAACAAAGCTGTCCTTCCCAAAGCATCACATGATTGTTGCGTCTCCTGCGCATAAAAATAATATATCCATTTCTACAAAAAAAAAAAATTCAACGCTCCCTTATTCAAAAGCCCAGCCGATCTGACGGGGGAAAAAATAAAAGCAAAACATGTGATATCGGCGTATGACGTCAGCGCTCAGGCTGGTCTGTTAACTCATTAAGTGCCGCGGACAAGCATACACTGTGCGTGTCTACAGTGAAATGTTTTATTTTCTACCTGCTCCCTAGATTGGCCTTATAAAGAAAAACGAAAGACCTAATACGAAGAGAGAACATATAAAAAAAAATAATAAATTGAATTAAAATAATAGAATGACAAAAATTAAATAACACAGAAAATCATGAAAGCAATTATTTCTGTATTTACATAAGGCAGTGTAAGTCAGAAAGATGTGGAATTAGGCCCACTTGACATGACTTGAATCTGATAGGGTGGTTCCTGGTAGATCTTGTCTATTATGCTAGTTTATTGCCAAATTATACCCATCGACGTGGCAGACAAACCACAAACCCTTCAAAAAAAGAGATGTAGATAATTTATAAGTCAAGACCCACTTTTACATATAGGGATCATCACGTAGGCCTACTTAAATGTTCGGGGGCTTTGAACTGCAAGGCATAGAAATCTATGCGATGAAGGGTGGTAAATATGTAGATTTTACTTTGCAGTGTATTATTGTATAAATGAAGCAAAACAGGAGGCTCGTTTGAAGATTCTGGCCAGCATCATGTTTCCTTTTGAGTGACTGCGAGTTTAAGTGGGAGTGCATGCAACATACACTGCGGTCCCTGAGGACCTAGGGCTAGAACCACCGATGTAGATTGTTTATTTTAATGAGAAAGTGGTTACCCAGCAGTCAATTAAGATACGGATGCAACTAACCGGCATAACCGGTATCGCACTTCGCAATTATATGTTGGACTAACTTAAGTATATCCTGCTGCATTTTTACCAGGGACAACTCAGGCAGACAATTATATCTGGTACAGAAACGAAAAAGAGAAACAGATTCTTGGCGTGAGTAATCCATAGACTGCAGAAACTTGTTTAAAATCGTAGGATCTTTAACTTGTAGAAAAAAAAACACTTTAAAATGAGAGGTCAATGTCCGTACCCAGGGCTGGCCCTGGACCTTCGCTCATACTGGTGAGGGTGGGGGGGGCTAATTTTACTGCCCTACAACCCCATCGGAGCACCGGGAAAATGCCCGGTATGCCACATGGCCTGTCCAGCCCTGTCCGTAACCACCTATCGATCGCCTAAGTGAAATCACAATGTTTCTGACGGCTTATTGAAATCATGATTCATTTGATGTTTTATGTAATTTGTTAATATCATCTTCTGTTTAAAGTGCATTACTATTATATATCTCCTAACTAAAATATTGGTCAGGATCATTATAAAATAAAGTGTAATTTATCAAGTTTGATATCACACCACTCAGGTTTATAAATACACTTAAAGCTGTGTCACTGGACCTTTTAGGAAAGGCCTACACCTTCTGGCTGGACAATACAGTCATACAATCCAGCCTCCAAACCCCAATTATAGGTACTGAGATATGCATGTGGTTAGGTAAAAAGAACATCTTCCTCTTTTCCTTTGGAAAAAGCACAGGGACATTTCCAACAACACATGCAGAAGGCTCCGAAACGGAAAACACACAAATGATCAGGAATCAGCCGATTCAGGCACCAATGCACTGTTAAGGCAGAAGAATATTCATTTTATCAGGGGTTACTTTACCATGCAAATTCCAGATCTTGTATTCTTTACATTTAAATAAATATTTACAAAGCATGTATATACTTAAAGGTTAATTTGTACATAAACAATACATTTGTTTGTGTGACTAATGAAAAATTAATAGTCATTGTGAAAATCAAAAAACCTTAAAGCCTATTAAGAGAGAAGCCAAATTAGACATTAATACAATACAGATGTAGATTAATCTCAGATTTAGTTAAGAAATCCAGACTTAAGGTCATGACATTGGAGAAAGTCAATGGATTTTCTTTATTGCGCAGCAAAACTCCAAACTCGAATGTGCCGCATTGTATGATACACAAAATCAAACACAAAAATACATATTCTTCTCAATGACTTTCAAACACATTTCTGTTTATTTGATGACATTTTTTCATAATTATGACATTCTTAAAAGGTTTTAGATATGTAGTTCTCAGAATAAAAATGTGTTTATACGTATAAAATTTGTAATAGGAATGCACAATTACTTCAAGAAAATCCCAGTTTCTCAGTTAGAAAATCCCAGTGGAGCAGTCACAGACACTGGTGCGTTTCCTTTTAAGTTACACATTGCTAATCACACATTTGCTTTTAGGTTAAAAAGCAGCAATGGGTGACTGAGGCTTTTGAAATAATTCCTCCTCTACGCCTCCTCATAGAAAGGGGTGTCCTACTTCCTGGGAGAACGCCTGTGGATAGACGCTATGGTCCTAGCAGAGGCCCGGTGACTGAAGCTTCTTTCCCTGAGGTCACTGTTGAGCAGCACAGACTGCAGAGCCTGGGCGTAAGCTGGTGCAAAGGGAGACACCGCCCAGTGAGAACAATACACGATATATAACAAGCAGCCAGCAGCACAAACACATGGTAAATTTCATCTACTCTCCAAATAACTGTTGTGTGGCGATTATAATTGGGGCAAATAGTACGACTGTTGTTTTTGAGCCCCAAGTCAGACAGATAAGGAGCACAGGTCCCAAAATGACATCCAGGACTGTACTAATAGCAGGGACTCCAAACACTTTTGTCACATGATCCATGAGGCCTGAAAATATGTGGCAACTAAGCAACACTGTTGCTATATATAAATCAGACTGTTTTCTAATGATATTTTGTTTCCCCCCTTGTCATTATTAACTTAAGTTTTCTTTACTACTCTTACCCAGCTTAGAGACTGCCAGTAAAAACAGGTTTTGCCGGTAAATCTAGCACATCTACATTTATGATTGTAAAATTAAAATCACCCAGCAAAATAAGCAGAATAAGTGACACAAATATAAAAATGTATCCAGGAATAAACAAAGGGCACTGACCTTTGGGGTTGCCGTAGAAGACGCAGTTGTTAGCACAGGTGTCGGGATGGGAGTCCCAGAAACTCTCCCCACAGCAGCAGAGGGGGGGTAGGTCCACCTTCTCTTGCACCATCCTCTCCCTCATTTGAGCCCTCAAGGCTTCGACAAACCTACACACCGACATGACTTTTACCTCGACTCATACTACACAGCATTACCACCTCTGTTCAAATACAATGTCTTTTCAAGCAATCATTTTTATCTGCAATATTTACAAAGTACAGTATGTCCAATTATAATGACTGATAGCACAGTGTACAAAATACAGTGGATACTCATTGATACCTGCAAGGTCACCACCAGAACATTAATGACGTCATTTTCCACACCAAAACACAGGATAAAACAGTTAATTCCATGACCCTAGGAGTACCTCGTGGCCTCCCGATCTTTTCGTGCCCTCTCCCTCTTCGCTGTTTCTTCCAGCGCCCGCTCTTCCTCCATCCTCAAGCTCTCCAGGATTTGCCGCTCACGCTCAGTGGCCTCCTCCAGCTCCGCGAGCCGCTGAATCTGCCTCTCCTCCTCCAGCCGCCTCCGCTCCTTGTCGGTCTTAATACTGTAGCAATTAACGCGCACGGTAATGGTGAAAAGGGAAAAAGTAGGGCAATCGCTTAGAAGCCACGAGATAAAATACTGCTGATGACAGGTTCAGCCACTGCTCACTGCAACGACATTCAGGGTGAGAGGGCCACCCACATCATCGCATTAGCTGTCTAAGGAAAGGCAGCCCTCTAAATACTTAACTGCCTTGTGTTCTTTCAAGTTGGCAAGACCACTATAAGGGAGACCTATGATATAGGGGTAGGTTGGTCATTGCCTTTTGGAAGATGGTTAATCGATTAACTGAATACATTTGCCTTGTAGTTTCACTCCCTGTCATGAGATGAATTCTTATTGGTAGTGATGGTTCGTGAAGCGGCATTCTGTCCATTTGCTGTATTTTTTGACCCCACTAAATGGTGCTCTTAGTTCAAAACAGGGCACTAAGCATGCCCCCAAAACAAATCAAGAGCGCCATCTAGTGGGGTGAAAAAACACAGAAAATGGTTCATGAGGTGTTGCTTTGTTCATCCCTAATCAGTATTGATGGCTAAATTAAGCTTTATTGAACCATTTGCAATATTTTCTGACCCAACTACAAACCCCCATTTCCAAATAAGTTGGAATATTTTCTAAAATGCAATAAGCAAAAATCAGTGATATGATAATTCAGATGAACCTTTAACTGACAAGTACAAAGGAAAGATTTTCAACAATTGTACTGACCAACTTAATTGTATTTTGTAAATATATGCAAAGCTAGAATTTGATGGCTGCAACACACTCAAAAGTTGGGAGTGTTAAAATGAGATTGAAATCAGTGCACAGAACATTCCAGTAAAACTGGTTTGGAAGAGTCCACATTAAGCAGGCTAATTGGTAGCAGGTGAGGTATGATGATTGAGTGTAAAAGTAGCATCCATCAAAGGCTCAGTCTTTGCAAGCAAGGATGGGTCGTGGCTCAACCCTTTGTATCAAAATTCCTCAGAGAACTGTTAGTCAGTTCAAACAGAACATTCCTCAATGCAAGATTGCAGAGAAACACGGTCTTGCAGCATCTACAGTACATAATATTGTGAAAAGATTCAGAGAATGCAGATACATCTCAGTGCATAAAGGGCAAGGTGGGAAACCGTAAAGGGCGCAAAGGGCAAGGTGGGAAACCGTAAAGGGTGTAAATGCCAAGGTCGGAATCTGTAAAGGGCGTAAAGGGCAAGGTGGGAAACCACTGCTGAATGCTCGTGATCTTTGAGCCCTCAGGCAGCACTGCCTACGAAATTGTCATGCTAGTTTGATGAATATAGCCACCTGGGCTTGGGAGTACTTCGGAAAACCGTTGTCACTTAGCACAGTCCGTTGCTGCATCCAGAAATGCAACTTGAAACTGTATTACGCAAGAAAGAAGCTATACATCAACAAAACATGAACTCTATGCAGAAACGCTGGCGAGTTCTCTGGGCCCGAGCTCATCTCAGAACACTGAAAGAACTGTGTGGAACCGTGTGCAGTGGTCAGATGAGTCCACATTTCAGCTTGTTTTCAGAAAGAAAACAGGTGTCGATTTCTCTGTTCCAAAGATGAAACCAACCATCGAGACTGCTATCAGTGAAATGTGCAAAAGCCAGCATCTGTGATGGTATGGGGGTGCATCAGTGCCCACAGCATGGGTGAGTTGCATGTATGTGAAGGTACCATTGACTCTGAGCCATATATTAGGATATTAGAGAGACATATGTTGCAATCAACGTGATGTCTCTTCCCGGGAGGTCCATGCTTATTTTAGCAGGACAGTGCCAGACCACATTCTGCATGGACTACAACAGCGTGGCTTCGTAGACACAGGGTGCCTATGCTTGGCTGGTGTGCTGGCAGTGCAGATCTGTCTCTTTTTGAAAATGTATGGTGCGTCATGAAGAGGACAATCAGACAACGACAACCAGACAGTTGAGCAGCTTAAGTCTGACATCATGCAAGAATGGACAAAAGTTCCAATTGCAAAGTTACTACAATTGGTATCCTCTGTTGAAAATCATCTCTTTGTACTTTTGACAGTTAAATAAAGGTTCACATGAATTAATGAATCACAGATTTTTGTTTTTATTGCATTTTAGAAAATATACCAACTTTTCTGGACATGGGGTTTGTAGATGGTGCTCTCTGTTCAAAGGGCTCAGAGCATGCCTCTAAGCAAATGAGTGCCATGTTGTGGAGTTGAAAAATACAGTAAATGGTTCATCAAGCTTCATTTGGCCATGACTACATATGAGGAACAAATTCAACTGGAGGGGGTGGAAGATCGCTACATAGGTGCAACGTGAGAATATCAGCACAGAAAATGCTGTGTCCCAGACCCTCTTACAGATGGGGCATTACAGGACAGAGTGAAAGTCGCATGAGCTAGTAGACCAGACGTGTACATCAAGTCCAAGAATGCAGGAAGTATGAGATTTGTGCAGTGACTCATGAATGAAACTGAAAGCTGTAAGAATTACATACAGTGAGGCGGTGGGGTCACCTTTCAATTCTTCTCAGATGTTTCCTGTGGCGGTGAAGCTCCTTCACTTGTGCTCTCTCGATGTTCATGAAAAGGCGTCGGTACATGAGGAACTGAGATTGTCTCTAGAGAAAAGTTAAACGTGCGTGTTAGAGTAGAGCTGCTTTAGGTAGGTACTGAAGAACGAGTAATGAAACGCATACTAAAACTGTACTGAGGGACCATACATATTAAAACTGATTCGGAAAATTTATCATATAAACAAAAATTTTACTATATACACAGTCCCATACACTTGATATTTTGTCAGCGATATACCTAGACCTAATTTTACCCTGACAAATAAAAGCTTGGGATTCATCTACTCTGATAAGCCCACTTAAACTTGCCAGTTCTCCTAAACTGATGAGCAACCGATAGATGGCAGCACTGAGTAGATGTGGGCTCGCTATTTGTGAAAGAGGATTCACCATTAAATGGCAAAAGGGAGGAACGGACTGAATCAATTGCACAGAGATGAACTACTGACGATCTACATAGTCTTTACTTAGCAAGTAACACTATGAATAAGAACTTAAACTGCAGCTAAAGAGTGGTCCAGATAGCTTGCTTATAATTTACAACAAAAAAACGAGGAATTCAAGTTACATTTTAAGCGATTCCATTGCGATCATTTGAGTAAATCACCATATACAGTTCAACTTCAATTAAAATCCTAAGAATGGAGAAATAATGCCCATTTCCATAATTGTAATTCTGTGGCTTTGTTCAGCATTGCACTGTTGTGAGGAAATCGGGAAATGCATACCAAAACAATGGTTACACCCCCCATCATATATCATACGACTAAGGTGACTTCTCAGAGAAAAACACCACACTTCTTAATATGTCCTCTTTTAATTCCCATAGCCTGACGGAGGAATTATTTTGCAGTATCATTCTTAAAAATGATTGAGGCATTTTATACATTTCAGCTTACAACATCCATTTAGAGCAGGGGTGAGCAATCTTATCCGTAAAGGGCCATTGCGTATGCGGATTTTCCCTGCAACTCCCTAATTAGAGGACTGATTGGCTGAAGAGTCCTCACACCTGGGTTTGAACAGCTGACCTAAAGTTTATCCCAAAAACCTGCAAACACACTGGCCCTTTGAGGATAAGACTGGCAACCCCTGATTTATAGCAATCCCAATGCCCTAATTCTCCCAGTGTTACGTTCTAGTTTTGATAATGAAGCCTTCAGTGTGCCCTGCCCAAACCAGCACAGTACCAGTCTCTTCAGTTCCTCTTTATCTTCTGCAGGCCAAAGGACCTGGGAAGCTCTGTAATGCGTACTGAACGTGGGACTGGACTCACGCAACAGCCTGTCGCACACCTGAAACACACAGTGACATGGTTCACATTGCCCTGCCAAAATAAGGTCGTGAAAGAAGTGGAACCATCCAAGGAGGTCAGACCAGCTAATTACAACTCGTTGTAGGACACCAAAAACGTGCACTCCGTCTGGGTAGGTTCCTAGCTGGGGCACCTTTAGAACTTAACCCTTGGGGGCCTCAGCCTGCAAGAAATATGGGATGAGTTTGCTAAATGGATTTAGAATAATAATGTTAAGGGGAGGGGGGGCTGGGGCAAAAAACAGGGTGGCTGATACCCCCCTATTCTTGAATCACCTATGGTTCCTAGCTTATGTACTTATATGCAATAACATAAACCAAGAAAATCCTTCTTCAAAATTACATAGTCAGTGTTTGCCTGATATTTTGACCCAATATTTGTATTCCGGGGTTCTGCTTGAGATTTTGAGCCCCACACCCAGACCAATCTAATTATGATTCAATTTCATTGGGCCCCTGTCATTCAGGGGTCCTTGAAATCTTCCCCACTTTCCCCTATGTTATGATGCTCCTGTTTGTATCTACCATTTAAAATAATGTACCACCCCTACAATCATAGGGTTTGGAAAAAGCAGCTTTGGAAACATGCAACTGACTGACTTGCATATTTTGGAAAACACCACTCTTGCTGGCCTCTGCCTCCTTGCTCCGATTTTGCAGGTCAAGAGGTCGATCGTGTTGCCCAATCAGGAGGATTTCATCATCCTCTGTTTCCTCAGAAAGCTGTGGATGAGGCAGTCGCATCTGCACAACAAGAAAATGAGAGAAACGCAAACTGTACTTGGCTAAACTTCTTTTTAGGCTGATAAATAACACACAAGACTTACATTTCTAGTGGGAGAGCCCTTCCATGTGCCCCCAGGGAGCTCAGACATTTCTTCTCCATCTTGAAACAACTGACAGGAGGCCAGCTTGCGTCTGACTTGCTTCATTACTTTGGTAAGCTTTATTAAAAAAATAATAATTATATCCCCACGACCCGAAATGGAATAAGCGGTTCTGGAAAATGGATGGATGGATGGATGGATAATGATTATATATATACATACATACATACATACATACATACATATATACATACATGCATCTGTGCTTAAACTCGGTATGCACATTAGAGTCTTGTACCTATATATTCACAAATGTTTAGTCCACCGAGTCCTCACCTGGTGTTCCTGCACTTTTCCTGGACAGTCCCAGTCGTGGGATGACAGTGCCTGGCCACTCACCCAGCGCGATCCAGAGCTACAGATGGCCAGGTCTCCCTGCGTGCAAGCGGGGAACGCTCGCTTCCGAGGACTGAGATTCAGGGCTGCCTCACTGGACTGCTGGAGCAGCCTCCCCTCACGCTCTGCCTGCACGGAGATACTGTTCTCTCTCACATGTTTTTACTGATCGGTCGGTGAAATCGGCGTTGTGGGATCTGGCTCACTATCTCGCAGGTCTTCTGCAGCTGTTGCCTCTCGCGCACCCTTGCCTGCTGGGCCACGCGCCGGCGCACCCGCTCCTGGAATCTGCGCAGGTTTTCCTCCTTCTCCCTGCGCAGCTCCATCTGCTGCTTTTCCAGCACTGATGCGAGGACCTGTCTCGTACACACCCAAGGGGCAAAATACCACGTAAACCACATCCAATCAACATGTGCAGTACAGGGTTGCCAACTTTGGCATGAGATTTTCAATTCCAGACAAGTCTAAACAGACATGCACACGCAATTACATGTATTTAACAGTTTTACCACCGCGTAAATAGTCTGTAGGGTTTGCAAACTACCCCAGCGCGTTTGATAAAGCTGATTTTAGGTTTATAATGGAATAATATAGGATTTGCCGTAAGATTTCTTGCGTGAGCGTGAATCTGAAAGCCAGATGCGTGAGAGTCAGCAACCCAGGTAATATGCAAGTTATACCAAGCAACTCAAAAAAGGCACCGACTTCAATGTAAACCACATGAACCAGAGTACTTACAACAGGATGTTCCTCACAGTCGTCCCCACTCTCCACCCAGGCACCCACCGGCATTACTGCCTGGTTCCTCTCGGCTAAAATTTTATGATCGACAAGAATCGGGGCTTTGGGTTTACTCGCCTTATTAGCGGCATGTTTGTTCTCCCGTTTTGTTCCCTTTAATGCCGCTTTAAAGCTGCCTTTTGCTTTCGTGGTTTTTAAATGACTCATCTCGCAAAGGCTAATCAGCAGTCATTCTCGTCAATAACTATATGCAAAGGGAATATTTTCCTCATAAAAGCACAACTGTGTTAAACTGAATACATTACCTATCACTTAACTTCTAAAGACTACGCATATTCCCTAACTGAAAAGCTAATTCCCCAAACGGCCAGTTTGTTGGTAACGACGTTACCGCCATCGCACCCATTTAGTTCCAAAACCCGCAATCCTATTGGTTGCAGATTTAAAATCTCTTTGCTCATTCGTGATTTGACATGCCAATCTACGGTAGACCACGCCTTACGTGTAGTGAAAAATATATCCGGTATGGAACTTTCTTTTATCATAGAATAGTTCCTTAATGTGAAAGAAATTGTTGGTCTTGTTGGTGGCTTGTTGCTGGCATAGTTTAAATATGCTTTCGATTGATAATGGCAACCGAAATATATTAACAGTTGTGGGAATGTTAAATTTAAGCATAGTATCATTGAATAAACAATACCAAGACTTTTACACATGCAATTTTACTTCTTTAACCTTCTATTCCTGGTAATAAAGGTAAAAAAGGAGGGAAGTAAAAAAAGCATTGGAGATTATTTAATTTTCTAGGGTAATTATCAAGTTGCTCTAAATAAATTATGCAACAATCCTCTGCTTATACGTCTGTGGAATACCAAGAATTGTCACTTTCATTCCTGTCCCTGTTTACAATGCTTGAATTGATCAGCAACGCAGCCAACAAACAAAAGGCCAGCTGTCTCATGAGTATGAATCAGCAAATGAATGTTGAGTGTGTTTTTGCGTGTGTGTTTGAGTGAGAGAAAAGAACAAATTCAAGTTCACAAAGCGACACAGTCATATAGTGTCAAAAGTAAAAAAAAATGCTTTGAGGAACTCCTCAAATTCCATTTTTTTGTTGTATTGTTACTGTTGCTTTATACACAGCACATATTATTAAGCATTTTCACATATTTATATTGTAAGCATATTTACTGATTTTCTCAGAGACAAGTTCTGGTTGTGCCTGACATTTTTTTTAGCAGAAAACTATGTCATATCTCTGATACTGGGTGTGAAAGTGGTCTCTGAGTTCACTCATTTTTTTCCAGCCCTAATTTTCATCCACCCGCTCAACTTCCAAAATATGTGTGTTCATGCATTGTAGCAATAGAATCCACTAACAAACACACACACACACACACACACACACACACACACACACACACACACACACCTGCCATCTGACTGAATTTACTGTCTCATTCTCACATTCACTTTGCTGTTTTTGGATCTACATTCAAAGCCTCAGGTTATGCAACCACTGTGCTTTCAAAAAAAATTTTTTTTACTTTGTTGACATTCCCCACAATGCCGCTTTTCCAGGAGTTTTGTCTCCCCGAAGGCCATTATAAACATAAACACATTTCTAGGGAAGAACAGAAACAAAACACAACCAATTTACTGTCAGTATGAAGGCAACCACAAAAGAAAACGAAATAACTGGGTGCTGATCCAGAATATGAAATCACAGTATTATCCATCTAGAATATCTAGAAAATCACAGTATTATCCATCCACCAATCCATCCATCCATCCATTTTCTGCTGCTTATCCAGGGTCAACGGGGGCATCAATCTAAGCAAATATCCTGGGTCTGCCCTGGGGTCAACATGCCCGAAACACCTCCCCAGGGAGGTGTCCAGGAGGCATCCTAGATAGATGCCTGAACCACTTCAACTGGCTCCTTTTGATGTACGCAGGCAGCGACACTACTTTGAGCTCCTCCAGAATGTCCGAGCTCCTCACCCTCTCTCTAAGGCTATGCCCAGACACGCCGCAGAACAAAACAGGAAACTCATTTCTGCTGCTTGTATCCTCGATCTCATTCTTTTGGTCACTACCCAAAGCTCATGACTATAGGTGAGGGTAGGAACGTAGATCGGCTGGTAAATTGAAAGCTTTGCCTTCCAGCTCAGCTCCCTTTTTACCACAACAGAACAATATAACGTTCACATTACAGCCAACACTGCACTGATCCATCTGTCAATTTTCCACTTCCTTCTTCCCTCACTTGTGAACAAGACCCCGAGATATTTAAAGATACTTAGATATACCTCCGCTTGAGGCAGTAAGTCATCCCCCACCATGAAATGGCAATCCACCCTTTTCCAGTCGGGAGCCATGACCTTAGACTTGGAGGTGCTGATCCTCATCCCGGCCAACTCGCACTCAAACCGCCCCAGTGCATTCTACGAGTCAAAGCCTAACGACACCAACAGCACCAAAGCATCTGCAAAATGAACTGGACCCCCTCCGACCCTTGCCTATGCTTAGAAATTCTGTCCATAAAAGTAAGGAAAAGAAATTGTGACAAAGGGCAGCCCTGGTGGAGTCCAACAACCGCCAGGAACGAGTCCGACTTACTGCTGGCAATGCGAACCAAGCTCTCACTCCATTTCTACAGGAACCTCTTGGCCCGCAGCAATGGACCCTGTATCCCATACTCCTAAAGCACACCCCCCCCCACAGGACCCCCCAAGGGTCACGTTCGTATGTCTTTTCCAAGTGCACAACACACATGTAGACTGGTTGGGCAAACTCCCATGAACCCTCCAGTATCCTTGTGAGGGTGAAGAGCAGGTCCAGCATTCCGTGACCAAAATGGAATCTGCATTGTTCCTCCTAGATCTGTGGTTCAACCAACGGATGGACCCTCCTCTCCAGTATCCTGGCATAGACCTTCCCAGGGAGGCTGAGGAGTGTGACCCCCCTGAAGTTGGAACACATCCTCTGGTCCCCTTTCTTAAATATTGGGACCACCACCGCAGTCTGCCAATCCGAAGGCACTGTCCCCAATGTCCACATAATGTTGAAGTAGCATGTCAGCCAAGACAGCCGAACAACATCAAGAGCTTCCAAGAACTCAGGGCGAATCTCATCCACCCCTGGGGCCTTACCACTGAAGAGTTTTTTTGGCTACTTCAGTGACTTCAACCCTTGTAATAGATGTGTCCTTCTCTGAGTGTCCCAGCTCTACTTCCTCCAAGAAAGGTATATCAGTGGGATTCAGGAGGTCCTCGAAATATTCTTTCCACTGCCCTACTATATCCCCATTTGAGGTCAACAGGGTCCCGTCCCCACTGTAAACAGCACTGGTAAAGTCCTGCTTCCCCCTCCTGAGTCACCTGTCAAAAACGTTTGGACCATAGAAACATCAGAAATCAAAAGAATAGCATTTCCGTTCATTTTTGTTTTATTTCCAGTCTTCAACATTTACATGTTTCTTTGTCTTCTAAACAACTCTGAACATCAAAATGATTGAAGTGAGACCCTTGTACAATCTCTTAATTAATACAGTAAACTTATCAAAGAGGAAATTAGTAATATTAAAAAAACACAAAACAAGGCTAAAAAATGACAGTTTATTTATATACAAGAAATTTATATACAAATTATCAAAAAAAAAAAGGGTCATCTTGTTGTACTATTGCAGTGCTCTCCAAAGTAAAATTTCCAGTGGTTTCTGTTGTATGTGGGATTGTGTTTTTTGATGTCCTAAAAAAGGCACAAAGGATGTCAAGTGTCACCTAAACTAAACTATAAAAGGTGGTAAAGATACTTATCAGGTCTGTAATATATAATCATAGTGGTGTGAATAGGTTTGCTCGCTTATTGGCTGGGTGAAGACTCTGCTCTACAGGAGCCTTTTACAGGTGATGGGAGTGTCTTTAAAGGAAGAATAACCAAAAGAGAAATATGCAGCGATGAAAAATATTGTTAATTTCTCATGTTTCACTGAATGCATGAAGCCATTCTGTGTCAGACTTATGTTTCAGACAGAGCAATGCTTGACATATTTTGTATCAACAACACTGACGGCACTTAAAAAAGACCAGGGCGATAGATATTTTTTATTCGTCTGAGAAGACATCTGGCCCAGAGCTGGAGTCCAAGGCACTGTAAGGTCACCGTACCAAAATAAAAAATCTGCTCAAACTATTGAGAACATATATACAAACAGGTGCTCCCACATGTGTGTGTCAAACAAGCAGGATCTTCTCACTATTGTGCTTTTCAGCAGAGGGAGGGTGCAGATTGGGGCATTAGGGCAGAGTCTCTGCGTTGTTCTCTATGGAAGGGGCGTGGTCATCCTGCTGACGGGTGGCCACTATGGCGGCAGAGGAGCGGAGTCCACGGCCAGAGCTGCGGATGCTGTGCAGGGGAGAAGACGAGGCGGTGCGAGAAGGCGGGGAGCTGGTTGGGGTGCGGGGATACCTACGAGAGGAGCGGGCGGGGGGCTCCGGGGAGCGTGAAAAAGGGGGTGGGGTGCTGCTGTAGCTGGGCGGACTGCTGGGCTCTGAGTGGACATGCGAGTTGCCAAGTGACTTGTCCTCTCCGTTGGAGGAATTCTGGGGCACACAGAGAAGCCCAAGTCACATGATTGTTATTTGTCCAGTTGCCATTAACCTGTCTGCCCTATTGTTCCCCCATACACCTGTCCCCTGCCCTGCAACTGTAGTTGTGACAATATAACATGCGACAATAAAACTTGAAACTGAAACTGATGTGTGAGATAAAAGCAGCCTACCTTTTCTTTGAGGATGTACAGAGATACAGGATTCTTGCGCCTGTGCTCTGTCATGTTTGGTGCAACATCAACAGCTACTGGACAAAGCAAAATAAACTTAAACATTTAATTCATGACAGCAGTTTATGAGAAAAAACATTGAAATGGACCATGGCAGATTTTTTCCACAGCTTGAAATTCTTTATTAATGGATCTGAACAGTAAATCACCATAGCTGATGTGATGCAATTAAACTTGATTCTCCAAATCCAGCCCAACTGCTGCTCCTAAACGCCAGGTTTGGCTACCGTTAGTTTAGCGGATACTATCTTTATACTAGGGGCTAATTAAATCATTGATCCTTAAAGTCCAAAGATGGCTGCCTCTTTCTGCATCATGCTTACCCTCATGTGGGACTTCATTCTGCTCCACGGTCTCTGAAGAGCTCTGCTTCGCCCTCTGTCGCTTTTGTCTGAAAGGCCGAACAGACACAGGCTGTTAGGTGACTGCTTCCTCACATATACAGGACAGCTGCTTTTCAAAGTAAAAATGTAAAAAGTCAACCATCCATTACACTATGTAACAAATTTTTATTTTTATTTTGTTCCTGGGTACAAAGTGTGTTTTCCTAACCCGTTAT
>JAAGVU020000038.1:18783095-18797407 GCA_011763525.2 Mormyrus iriodes
GTCAGTGAGCTATTGATTAGCTATACGAGGTGTGTTAGTGGTCGAGCCAAAAATTACATGGGTGTATGGATGATTGCCGGAAATAATGGGGTGATTTTAGCAGAGGTGTTGAAATGGCTAAGCTAACACACTCTGACAGGCATAATAATATAGCCTTACACCAACATAATGATCATTTAAACATTGTTTTCTTTTGCTGCCTAAAACTTTTACACAGTTCTGTATGTTTCATTTTGGGGGTTCTGGGAGTAGTTGTGATTGTGCGACTTGAGCTTTAAGATAGTATAATAAAGTCTTTGTTCAGTTACTCTGTAATCCTGTTTATTTTTCAATAGAGGATCCACTCCTGAAGAATAAAATATTAGTATACTGTAGTGTTGTAGTACTCGAGACCAGTCTTGGTCTCGAGACTGGACTTGAGACCAATTTTTTGTGGTCTTGACCTTGTCTCGGAATCGAGTTTATTTTGTCTCGGTCTCAGACATAGAGGACACGAGGTTTTATTTCAAGACCAGTCAAGACTGCTCATCAAAACGCCTCAATATTTATCACAGCGGCTTAATATTCATCTGTTTGTTAATACAGTACTGTGATTGGGTGTGAAATATTCTGTCCCAAAGTTCAAGTGCAACCAATATGGTATGTCTTAATTGAAAAAATGTTATATTTGTACAGAAGCATTTCTATTGAAATTTTAAGAAAAAATGTCCATGGTTCAAATTATACTGAGACACAAATATTAGGCAATACTGCCCAGCCCCAAGATGGTGCCTATGCTCCACATTTTATGCTGTGTTGTGTTATGTAGACTCTAACATTAGTCTGTTTCTGATCTTGACTTGGTCTGGCCCTGCCTTGGTCTAGGTCTTGTCTCGGTCTCGATACACTCTGGTCCTGGTAATGACTTGGTCTCGTTTTAGGTGGTCTTGACTACATCACTAGTAAACTGCAATGGGACGAAAGCCCCCAAATTAAGCATTGCACAAGAATCTACTGAATCGAAACTTTTCTTCCTTTTGTTGACTGAGCTAAACAGGCACACAAGCCATACATTAGGGGCAAAGAAGACACCTGCCAGACAATAATCGGCACCTGAAAGATGTAAGAAACTAAAGTGTGCTGTCTTTCTTGTACAGGCCTGTAATTGATACCTTAAAAATTGCTTCAGCAACAGAGACATTAATCAGTACGTTGCTTTAACCACCTGAGCCACAGATACAGGACAATTAGTGCTGTAGTAGGTGCAGAAAGCTAGTGGGTAATCTTGACCGCGCTCCTGACCAGGTGGACTGATGGTGGATGGATGTAGTATTGTTAAAGTCACTTGGATTCATGGTCATTTGTAAAACAAAGACTTTATAATTCAAATAACTTCCAATGTACCCCAAAGTTCCCCTCCAGGCCTTATTGATATATATGATTTATTTATAAGGTAATTAGTAATAGTAATTAACATGTTTTCTCCTTCCCCTCGGCTGAATCGCCAATGTCTACAAAACACATGGCGTGAAAGCGTCCTGGTGTGGTATCACATGGGAGACAATACTGCCCTGGATTTGGATCTCACAATGGAGGCCTTATGGCTTCTCGCATGATGCAAACCGCACCGACCACGGGCCATGAGCACAACCCGTGTGGAACGCAGAAGACTCAGCTTGCCGGCATATACGCAATGGGAAGAGCCCGCAGTAACCTTCTGTGGCTACCGGAGGCCGTTGCTTTGCCGCCCTGTGTGGCGGATTGGCCTGTCGGCACCCGCCCCTTCGCTGCCAGGCTCGCAATTCACTGGGGCAGGCCTGCGTGGCATCCCTCCGTTGCCTTGACGACCATCCCCAGGCCAAAAGGGGTGTGTTGCCAGGACCAGCGAACAAAGGCAAGAATTGTTTGGCTGATTTCCTCTGAAGAAACACTCATGAAAGGACTACTGAAGGGAGCACAGCTCCCTCCTTGTGATTGGCCGGCCCCGAGACACAGGGGCCCAGTGATTTGACAGCATATCTGAACAATGACACAACACAACTCGGGGAATGCGGCACCTGGGTTTAGTGAAGCTGTTTGCCTTGCCCTACCCGGGCCCTGGGGACAAACATCACTCTCAATCTTCTGACCAGGCCTCACACTTTTTTCTTTCCCTCTAATTCCACGCCCCTAGTTTTTCTGTTTCTCCTCTGATGTCCGGCAAGTGAGTCTCTTCCAATACACTTTGATTGTGCCCTTAGTATACACCAGGAGCTCAGACTGTGGATGGCCCCTGCATCCAGGAAGTGCCGTAAACGGTCCACATCCTGTCAGGTCTTTCTGGATCACTAAACAAATCTCACCAGTGACAAAGGCAGGGGTGGAGCCATTCTTTATTCCAAGACCCGAGTGCATTGCAAAAACTGACAATGAGATGTGGTAGCCTTCCAGATTAAATGCATCGTTTGTATGCAAAGTGGATGTCTTATTTAGAGACCGAAATCTAAGGCTAACTCACAAAACTTGAGTTTAACAGTAACGGTGCAAGTCATAAACTTTAACATGCTACCAGCCAGATTATTGATTTTTAACTGTATCTAGTCAGAAATACTGTCTTATGTTTGGCATTTCGTATGACAAATTCCGTGAAGGATATGATCACCTGTCTATTATAGAGTCATTTATGTATAAAGCCATTTTCTTACAAGAGTCCACGGACCTTTAACATTTCTTCTAAGAGGAACCCATACTGGTCCAAGTTTGCATGCCATCTGCTCACTGCTTTTGCATTAAGACATTTTTTGTTCCGAACGCCGAAATCTGACAGGTACTCAATGAGCCATGTAACACTTGGCGAATGAGACACCATGAGCGATTCGGCCATTTGACATCACACATGGCTGAAACACGTACAAATCTGCTTTTTGCAGTGATGGAAAATGACACAGCGCTACTATACTGTGGTATAATGAAGTTATTGTTTATTAAAATGCTGCTTATGATAACATTTCATATTCCCTGCCAAAACTGAGATAAAGCTGTGTTAGTGATGAATAAAATTCCATTGTTGGATTGTGTCTACACAAGCATGTTTCCAATAAAGCCTGCAGTATGGCTGTCATTTCAAAGTGTGTGCCATTTGATAGATGACAGGCATCTCTGAATACTGCTTCTAGATATTAAAATAAACACCATCCTACAGAACGGCTATGGACACAATGTTCCATTACAAGGAGCCGACACACACTCTCCACCCTTCCAATTATATTTGTATTATGGATGGCGAAACCTTTGTTACAAAAACAACTTCCACCAAATTTTAATATACATGAAAACCCTGAAAAGGGTCTTATTAACAATAATCTGCATGAATTATATGGGCTCAAAAGTTTTTCTTTAGAAATAATTTGCAAAAAATCATTCAGGATAAAGTTTTAAGCTGTCTCACACCACACTGCTGAGATAAATGATTCGGTGACATTATGATGACATTTATTACATGTGATTACTTACTGAGGTTTAATCGGAATGAAATATATTATCGGAAGGCTTTGGTAGGACCAAACATTTTAAACACCGAAGTTTATCTGTGTAGACCTAGTTTGTAGTTAGACAGCTATGTGATAAATTAACACATAGTCCAGCGTCCACTGCCTATTAAGAAATAGTTTTTCCAGTAAAACAATCACAAAACTGGGACTTTCATTTGATCCAATTTAATGACTATGTGAATCATAGACACATATAAGGCTTCACCACCCACATCCCCACAAAGGTTCGAAGACCAGCGTATAAGTTAAAGTTTAAACAGACGACAGCCAAGGACGTGTGTGTGTGTGTGTGTGTGTACCGCTCGTACGAGCGCAGACGCATGCACACAAACGCAGAGGCGCACACACTCGCTCTCATACACTTTACCAGCTTGCCACATTCCCTCGATCCTTAAGAGTTCGCGCACACAGACGCAACAGGCTTCCAACACAGAGAAAACAACACAGAACAAGGGAGAAAATAAAGACTTTTAACAAGAAAGTTAAATCAGCATTCTCACCTGACAGGTTAGAAAGAAGAAGGCACAGGACTGGTAAAAATGCAGGGGCAGCTGACGCTGTCGAGAGAGCCTCCCTCCCTGCCTTCATCTTGGGTCTAACACTGGGTTTCTCTCCCAGACAATTAGCATGATTTGTCCACTCAGTGCACGTCCCTGGAAGTGCACAGAGCAGTTTGTGAGAGGCTGCTCTCTGCCAGGGTGGGTCCCCCCGCACAGGACTCCACCATTACAGAGCGCAGCCTCTGTGTGTGTCTCTGAGTGTGTGTGTGTGCCAGTTTGTGACCTTGCACCCTGTAGTCTGCCTTATGCATTAAAGCCTCTCATCCTATGTCTTCCGCCCCTCCACTCTCTACCTACTTAAGACCGGTACAGTTTTGGCTGAGGCATGAAAGTTTCTGCTCCCTCTTGCACAGAAGAGGCACACACTTGAAAATTTCTGCTCCCTCTTGCATGGGAGAGGTACACACTCAAAAGTTCCTGCTCCCTCTTGTGCAGGAGAGGCACACGCTCGAAAGTTTCTGCTCCCTCTTGCACAGGAGAGGCGCAGCTGTGATGGGGTGCCCACTGAACAGAGCACATGTTCTGGGTGGGGTTTGCGCATTCAGCTCTGCCGTGGCAGTTTGGCAGAGGTGCTACTAGCTGTCGAGACCCCACAGGAGCCTTGCATTCACACTTGGGTCTCTTTAGGGGACCTTATTTTTAACCTGGCAGAGGTCACAAAGATTTGCACAAACAATCTTTAGCCAAAAACATAAAACATGCTGTGAGGCACAACACAGGTTTCTCTCATGTGCTTACAAATGACAAGAAAAGAGACACAGACAACCTTCAACTGTAAAAGACTAAAATCTGGAATTGGCTGTCCACAGCTGGAACTATATATACCCATCCTTCTTATGAAGGTGGAATTACTACTAGCATAACTGTATAAGGCCAGAAGACTTGATGACTAGATGGCCATCTCAGAGGTTGTGGGACATGAATGGAATTCCGAGGTTCCTGTGGTAATAACCATCTGGTCCCCTCTTACTGTTCTCCTTTACTCAAACAGCCCCATGAAAAAGAACACTGACAAAGGAATGAAGATACGCCAGATCTCACCAGCTTCATTAACTCAGAAAGCCTAAATTTGGACCCCTCAATGCCCAACTCCTGGGCCAAACCAATAACACATCAGAGGTGGAGTCGATTTATTTACTGATTTGTTTCTCCTTATTTTTTGAAGGAGACAGAAAGAGATGGTAGAAGGAAGGGCATCAGAGATAAGGTGGCAAGTCTGGCTCTTTGTTTCTCTGTAAAAAGAGAGGGAGGATGAGGGAAAGGTCGACAAAAAAACGCATGGGAACCACGACTGAGAAAATACATCATCTTGTTGTGGTAGAAGTAAGACGTTTAATTAATTTAGTCTGATGTTTGGACTCACAATTAATGACAGGGACCAGATTTCTTTTGTAATAGACGAATGCTCCCGATGATTTGATGATTGGATATGAAGTGGATACGAGAAGACAGGATCGAAGGGAGCTCAAAAGAAAGTCTTGCTCTTTGTTGTTAGCTATTCACATTTACACTTTTATGTCCCTGGCTATTGTCAACAGTCCTACAACGGCCTACTGACAGTGTCCCATAGATTCTCATCAGCTTAGCCAGACTTTTTATTGCCCAAGCGTGACTAACATGCCAAGAACCAAAGTGAACACTAGAATCAGTATCAACTCTTTTGGCAAATATGGTAATATGTTATGTTGCCACGCACATGAAAAGACCAGCAAGTAAAGTAAAGTTGAGATTACCTGTGCATGTCCATCAAAGAAAGACAAAGAGGAAGCCACTCAGCTAAGTGAGTGTCACATTTAATCTATCCCCTTCAGTATGCTCTTCCAATGTATTCCTGTCTTTAGTCTTAGACATCACTCTGACTTTTTTCACAGTAGGAATTGCAGCCCAAAGAACCCAGGCTTGGTTTCATCTTCTGCTTGCATCACTTCCTTCATCATAGGACTGTGAAACTGCTGGTCTATAGTCAACAAAACTGACTTCTTCCCGGCCCTTGGCATGCACTCATCACCCTAGATTCCTAGATTCAGGTTCACCTAGTGTACTTTCTCATTATTTATTGCCCAGAAGAGTTTCTGCAACAGCGTAAGACATCTGTTCTCATCCTGCTAGACCTGGGGGGTGGGCAATCTTGTCCAGAAAGAGCTGTTGGGTATGTGGGTTTTTGCTGCAACTCGCTAATTAGATTACTAATTAGAGGACTGATTGGCTGAAGAGTCCTCACACCTGGGTTTGAACAGCTGACCTAAAGGTTATCCCAAAAACCTGCATGTACACTGGCCCTTTGCAGATAAGACTGCCCACCTCTGTGCTTGACCTATCTGTAGCTTTTGTCACGGTGACAACAAATGTACCCAACCTTCCCTCCTGAGGTCACCACAGTCTCCACTTGTGTTTCTGCCTGCCCTGCTGACATTACAGTCTGTATCGCTTGTTCTAGCTGAACCTTTCACCACAACATCAGCATACACTTTGGATCATCAGGAATCAAGGAACCAACAGGTAATGACAGATGGCCAGCTATCCTTTGCTGACCACATTGCACATTTGCAGTCCTATAGATTTACTTAGTGTAACATCAGGTTTATCAGACCTCATTTGTCAGAATGTGAAGCTCAGCTCCTAGTTCAGGCACTTCTCCTGACTACACTACTGCAATTCTTTACTCACGGCTTGTGCTGTTAAACCACTGTAAATGATTCAAGATACAGCAGCACGTCTGGTATTCAGTCAGCTCTCATGTCAGCCCTCTCCTTGTCTCTCCTCATTGGCTCCCAATAGGTACTTGCAGCAAGTTCAAGTGCTTGATGCTGGTTTTCTGAGCTATTAATGGAACTGCACCAACTTCCATCGAGTCACTGATCAAGACCGACTTTCCATCCTTTTCTTTCCAGTCAGCAAGCCAACGCTGCCCAGTGACCTCTCCACCACAATGAAATAAATCTCAATTTAGATGCTCCTTTCATGTGCTTCTTTCAGGGGGAGTTACCCATCCATACCAGCAGAGTCCCTTCCAACCGTCAAGAAATGTTTCAAGACCTATCTCTTCTAGGATTACCTTAATTAGCTCATCTTACTATTGACCTGTTATATTTTCATCAGCCATCACTTGGTTACGGTTTCTTGGCAACACTGGATTCTCATCCTTAATGCGAACTTGTACTTGTTATTGGTCACTTATTGGAAGCTCAGCTTAGCTGTATGTATACCAAAGTTGGCTCCTTAACAGCTGTATGCTATTGATTTATTGTCAGCCTTGCTGTATTTTTCTTTGAAAAACAATTTCAGCTAAATGAATGTCAATGTAAATGAACTCTGACTTAGTGCATTTGGTCTTGCTCAACATATAAACACACACAGTTGACAATGAAGACACACAATAGCTTAAAAGATAAGTGGAAAAGTGTAAAAATCATTGGGCGATTCCTACTTAATGAAAAAAAATCTACGCATCATCAAAGTGATTATTGCATCAAAATGATTATTGTCAATTTTTTCAGTTATCTATTAAAAACTTGCCAGTAAATAATCAATGAAAAGTAGATACAATTTTCCACTCGTATCTTTGCGTAAGCACAGACCTGTCCCTTTAAACAGTATAGTCATGCAGTCAGCGGTCAGCTGATTAGATACCAGCTAGCCTCAGTGAGGTCCAGCAGCAGAAACAGCTGGATTTGCGTACACATATACATACACAAGAAGGACCTGTTAACCCTCAAACACATATCAAGATGATTCGTTAATATAATATAGTGTCTTTTACACTATTTGCAGCATTATGATATGTTAACAAACACATCAAAACACTTTTTGGTATGGCTCAAATTTAAAAAAATTATGTGGGAGAAAAACCTTTTTCTTTACGCTTTGTAGTCTTATGTTAACATTACATGAGTGGTAGTGTGTATGAGACAACTTGTGCTACACGCAGCCTTTGGTACCTGAAACGCTACGCTCTGAACAGTTTAGGTCACATGCTCATCCTGATTTTTCAGTTCCCTGCTGTTACACAGACATTTCATCCACCCCACAGCCCAGAAGTTGGTATCCTGGTTTCCATCTGAACCATGCCTACACAGCAAAGCACTGTGTTTAACCCAGCCCATTGTACCGGGGGTGAGACCTCACTGCCAGTGACCTTTCATCTTTGAAGAACCACCCCCTAACGCCGTTGGGTTTTCTCTTAAAGTGACAGACTCCTTTGGCTCTGTTGATTTAATCAGAAAGATAATTTACTTTGCACAGTGTTAGGTGTTCATATGAGAAAGTATACATGCTCATTTATATCCCAAAGGGTAGAACAAAAAACACCTAAAAATTGCTTGCATAATATTTTTCTAGAATAGCGCCCTCTCCTGTTCAGCTGATTCATAGTTCTTCCCCTGAGGAAACGCTTTCTCACGTTGGCTGGGTTGCGATCCTTTCCCAGTCGTTTTCATTTCAGTTTTAAGTGAACACATTTGTTATGTTATATCTTGTTAGGCCTATATTTATATTTTAATATGACCCGACAATAAATAATGTAAATTAGTAAAGTTGTTATGATAGCCTAGCACAAGGAGAATTTGGGCGTGATAGTATTCCAAGAGTCATATCGGGTGAATAAAACAATTAAACCGCATCGCAGGAAGCCTGTTTCAAGTGAAATAAGCCCTTTAGTTGCCTAATTACGAATATAATCCTCCCACGATGAATGGTGATGTAAGGTCTGAAATTAAACTTGAAATGGTCTAAACCCACTGACGGACGCCCTCTAGAGATTTCCCCCTTAAATGTCCGACCTAAATGTATATGTTCCACTATACCGCACGGATTTTTCTTGCACAGTGCACTGTCTGCATATGTATATGTCAAGTGCTTTGGTGTAACTATGTTGGAAAGGGGCTTGTTATAAAAAATAATTCAAATCACATGAAGAAATTTAAAGTGTATTTCACACATTTTTTTTCAGCATCTATTCTATAAATATGCGTTTTAAAAAGACTAAAAAACAAGAATTTTGACAGGAATGGGTCTGAGAGGGGGCGCCTGTCAGAGTATTCTAAAATGAAGTTTTTTTCAGTAGAAGTAGACTAAGGTATTCTGGTGCACAGTAACAAAAAATAAAAAACGATTTGAAGCAGCCAAGAGCCCAGGGACAGTTGGTCTGAAGAACAAATGATACACCAACTTGCTAACTCCTAGTTCATGTGGCGCCCTAGCCACCCCCCCACCCCCAGTCAACCGCAACAGCTGATGTCAAAACGATGAGTGAGCTAATATTATTCATTATTCAATATTGTTTATTTTTTTACAATAACACAAAAATAATACAATACGTAACATCATATATAATGAAATAATTGACTAAATACTTAGGCTACAAATAAAAATTGTATCTTAGAGAACAGGTGTCATAATGCCTTAGACCTATTGTTTTTTTTGATCTCGTTAACTTTAACTGCGTTAACTTTGATGACCAATGGGGGAATTATATAGGAGCAAAGACTGTTAATAGGATTTTTCTACACTGAACATAAAGATTAGAAAACTGTTTTTTTATGGCACTGCAACATGTTTGTGTACGTGATTTAAAGAAATATATTGTTTTATGGCTGTACGCTGTTAACGCCACTTCGCTTAGAATGCCTTGGTTTTCGGTCACTCCTCAGTAACCTACCAGCATCCTTGACACAGTTTCCCTCCACATCTTGACAGCTCGGCGCCCCCATCTGAGACAAAACGTAACTAGCTGGCTAGTCGGCGCCCCTCAGAACGGAAGTTGGCGCCCTAAGTGGCCGCCTATGTCGCCTATAGAATTTAAATGCCCTGCATGCCCGTCCCCTCTGCCAGTTTTCATACTGTTTTATTATTATTTAATTATTCTTTTAAAAAAAATAAAAACCCGACGGTCGCTTCTCATTAAGGAGAGCGACAAAATATGTGAGAACTGAGAAGTACTGGCGGAATAAGCAATTTAAAGATAAAGTAAACACAAAATTTTTATTAATAATGAGTCAAACCCTTTCCCTTATAACGTAAAATGATATTTATAAGATATATGTAATGCTCGATTGCATCCTCCCAGTAGTTAAACAGATAATTGATAATTTAACTGGAAGGCATAGCAGCGGAAACGTGTGTTGCTAGGAGAAAGCGCTGAAACGGAAAAAAAGTAATTTCTCTGGCTGCCAACTTCGGCGTCACCACACAGACTCCCTCCATGCCTCCGAGTGTAACGCGAAGCTGCGTGGGCGTCCTGTGGGCCGAGCTGCAGAAATAAAGCGATATCCAACTGCGCTGCCTTCATGGAGGAGGATCATAGCCTTATCAAAAATTTAGCTCCACATTGCAAGATTACAATAAAGGCACGGCTATAATTTCAGGCTTCAGATTACCCATGTGTTATGCCCGTATAAATAAGAATGCAAGAAGAAGAAGATGAAGATGATGATTATTGTTAATGTGCACGTTTGAGACTTGGTGGTGTGTAGCTCCGTGGTTTAGGACACTGTTCCTGTGATCCGATGGTTGCTAGTTCAAATCCCAGGACTCCTGGAATAACTTGGCTGTTGAGTCCTTGAGCAAGGACTTTCTTCCAGGCACTTTCTCGAATATAAGTTGCTTTGGATAAAAAGCATTTGCTAACTAAACAAACATACTTGTCCTCAAGCAACACATAAGTGTGAAAACGTGGGAATTTATAAAGTGCTATGATTAATATTATTGGTCCATTACCGAGCTAAGGCTTTTTTAATTTGAATTTTACCCATTAATGTTGCTAGATATTTTAATAGATATTCTCATTGACTGTCTGGTTCAAGATTAACCATTGTCCCCCGTTCTCAAACCCCAGCACCTCCGGGAACATGGACCATTATATACTGAGTCTACATTATTATTGTTGACTAAAATAAAAATGATGATTAAAACACCTTATTAGTCATAAAAATTTGAAATTTAACACAGAACATTGTCATCATATAAAATGACTATGAAAGGAAAATGAAACTGATTTTGACTAGGTCACTGAAATTACAAACAGATTTGGTTAGATGCCACAGACCATGTGTTGAATAGTATTTATCCCTAATGGTCACTGAAATATTCTCCTATAGGAACATTTATGCTAAGTACTATGTATGCTACGCATTGGAGCTAGCCATCACCGCACAGTGTCACGAGCGCGGGTCTGACGGCGAGGCATGACGCAGGCACGGAGGGAATAACCCAGGGAGAGCCGGCTTTAGATCACCCAGTGCAGGGACTTTATTAATGCACGCAAACATAGGAACAGCACACAACGTCAACGACCCGACAGGGGAGCACAGGACTGGGGAAACTCTTATACACAGAGAAGGCAGGGATGAACAAGGGGCACCTGTGGCTGGTTAACAAGAGGCAGGAACATGAGGTAACAACAATGAGCTACAGGCATGGCTGATTAGCAGCCCCGCCTGTGGGAAACACAGGGAATAGACTGGTAGGGCGGGGCTGGACGTGACACCCAGGAAGGGATATGTCTCCCAGCTCCAGTAAAATGATAGTCGAGTCATAGTTTTAGCACGTTTTTTTTTTCATTTTAGGTGTGTCTGTGAATTTCATGTCATGTGATTTTGCTCGAAATAAGTCAGGATTTTAATTTCCACATAAGTGCACAATTCCATCTGTTATGAACCACTTTGAATCTGCTTCAGATTGCTTACCTACAGGACTGGACAGGGATGTTATATATATATATATATATATATTACTGTGCAGCACAGAGGCGCTGTGGGAATAGGGAATATGACATGCAATCGTGTGAAAGCCAAGCGAAAGTAATTACGAAAGGCTTCATTTCCTCTCTTGCACTGTGACATGGGCGGCTTAATTAAAACAAGAGCTTCATTTTATGACGAATGCTTTGTCCGCGCAAATAACAATTTATGGCTCACCTTGTGAAAACGTGTGCGTTTCATTAATAAGTTTTACCATTTAAAATTTTATTACCATACTAATTAAACATCTATAGCGGTCAGACAATGAAAACAAAAGCTCCAAATCAGATCTGAGAGAGAATTCTTAATATATTACATAGCATTCATTGAAATGTGTTGCATGTTTTAATGTAGGGTTGTTATGGGGTTGAAACTGAAAGACATTTGCAGTAAAAATGTTATTGGGAACGCTGGCGCAGTGGCTTAGTAGCTATGGCTGGTGTCATGGAACTGTTGGATTGGGGCCCCAATTCAGTGCTGAGTCAGCAATGTCATGAACAATCCTGTGCCTGTGAGTGGATTTGTATTCTGCAATAGGCCAGCATCCCCCTTTTTTCGAGGTGAATCCAACCATTCGCCTTACGCTCCCTGCTGTAGGTGAGGCATTGGGGCAAATGTCTGGCTACTGGAAAGAGGTGAAGAAAGTGAACAAATTAGCCCCAGCCCTCACTATTGAGAGACTCTCATGCCATCATTCAGTAAAATGGTTAGAGTAACCAAGCCAATGTGATTCCATTTAATGCAGATAAGAACTCGTTTGTGGGCTAATAAAGTGGGACAAGGGAAAATCTTATCACCGTGTACCCAGAAATGGTTCTACGGAATTTTTATACCCAATACAGTGATGCATAAAATGTCTTGCTAGCCTTGACCAAAGCAACATAGTCCATTTTACTTTGTTGTATTTACTTTATTAAACAGGCAAAGAAACACACAGCATAAATCTAGAAAATGTTTTGACCTGCCCTGTCCATTAAGATGCATAAATATAAATATTGCAAGGCTGATCGAAGCCATGTGGAAAATAAGAAAAACACAAATATATAGCGGTAATCGATCCGTTTTTAGTTAAATCTATGCTATTTGTTTAGTACCAAGCAGTTCACTAACTCATAAACTTTGAGTACTTTTTATTGACTGCAACAGTGGTTTAAAAAAAGAAAACACATGCGGTGGTATGCTAAATTGGGTCGCCAACATCCTACCTGATCAGGACAAGAAGCAAAACAGTGTGAGAGAGCGAAAGACATGCCCCATACCTAAGACTAATGTCAATTTATTTGTACAATGAATGCTTCTGTGGAGTGAAGGAGCTGTTGTTATTGCAGTAGATGTAATGTGCCCTCTGGCTCACAAGGGGACCTCACTGATCGGTCGTCCACCTTCAGTCTCCTCCTTCTATTTCCGTGCCTGCTGCTTCTAGAGAAACAGAAAAACAAGCACTCAGTTATTGAAGGTGACCAGTTCTCTCTCACCAGGCCTCGGATTTCAAACATGTCTGGAGTGGATAACAAAGCCTGACACTCAGCTCCCTCCTGATACAACAATCCTATGAAGACAGATCTCTTCACCATTTTGATAAGTTGCAGCAGCAACTCATACAGTCTACTTGTACTTCAACCAGTTTCGCTTTAGTTTGTATTTGGCTGCGGAAAAGTACCGAGTGTTTAAAATGATGCGCTGCTTTTTCTTTTGGTCATAGCGATTTGGGACCGCTTGTTCCCAGGTACACACTCTCAATTATATCCTGCCTAAGAATGCATATGGCAAATGAGACGGTAGCAGAAATGTTAAAAAATGAACTTTTCTGAAGAATATGGTTCATATAATAGTATTTTATTTATTTACACAAGGAAGTGGGAGTTTGCTGTGGTAGACTGAGCTCCACAAGCCAGAGAAATGCTCAGCTGAATCACTTCTGCGCTGGCGGAAGCTTCTGGAACAGTCTTCAGCAGAATGCCGGATGCTTATCTGGAATCATCAGATTGGGCTCCCAGTTTGCATGGCCAAAGACATACCAGCCACTGGAGCTGCTGGGGTTGTTTCAGAGTGTGCTGGGATCTCAATCAAAAATGCAACACACCTAACACCCTGCTCATGAAACAGGCCACGGGCTTCCGCAGCAGTGTGAAGAATCACAAATACAATATGCTGTGTGAGTTTCTTGGCAACCGTGGTACAATTCCTGCCACTGAAGCTAGGAGTGGAGCAGGACCAGCATAGGGCAATGAGACTAGAGAGAAATCGTCATTCTGTAACTGCTCCAATCTTTTCCTCAAAATAATGGTATTTGCAGTTACGTAAGGCTAGGAAATGACTTCGTATTTCCAGATCTTTCTGCTGGACTGTTGTTACATTATCGCTTAAAAAGGTAAGATACCCCCCCCCCCCCCCCCCCCCCCCCCACCCCCCCCACCCCCCCCCCCCCCCCACCCCCACCCCCCCCCCCCCCCCCCCCCCCCCCCCCCCCCCCCCCCCCCCCCCCCCCCCCCCCCCCCCCCCCCCCC
>JAAGVU020000038.1:18803310-18815154 GCA_011763525.2 Mormyrus iriodes
ATACATACATACATACATACACTTGGATGATCCACAAGGAGGAACAGTGAGTATTGCATAGTGTCAGTCTGTGTGAGGTGTGAATGTGTGTGATTATTCATATATATATATATATAATGCCCCTCCCTGCTTAAGTAAAACCAGTAACATTGAAGTCTCCACTTTTGATAATTAAACCAGGATGTATTAACTTGTGCATATGGTCTGTGGCCACCGTTTAATGTTGTTTAAAATTTCACATTTACACGGTGAGTCTGAAAGAATTACGTAATGATAACGCTAAGTATTGGTTTTATGCTTAATGAATTATTCATGATCATTGAGGCAGTCTGCTTTCCCGGGGCTACATTCCTTTTACTGCCAGCTATGAAATCAGGCCAGGGTAATCTTGCCAATACGGGTGATACATAATGCTGAATTCATTCACTTTTTTTTGTTATTAAGTTCAGATGACGTGGCTATGGACCCAAGATTCCACTTTGACACGTGGTGGGTTGGGCCAGATGTAGGACGCACTGTAATTATATCTATATACTGTGCACTGAAGTTTTTGAGAAGGATGATGTCACAAGGCGGGCGGGGGCAGCAGAAATCATCAGTCCACCCCTCCAATACTTTAGTACAGCTGTGGGCTTAATTTTAGCTTGGCATGGTTTTCATTGATTTATGCAATGTAAAAGCAGCTAGAAGGATAGCCATTCGCGTTAATATCTAGTCTTTAGCAAATGTGGTATTTTTATTTAATTAGTAGTATTTTTGAAAATAGGTTTTGCATGGAGAGGTTGAATTATCTCAAAGAAGTTTATTTGTGCATAGTTTCTCTATCATTGAACCTTTACTATACAAATGGGACTTTTTAATATAGAGTGGAGTTCTCCTCTAGGGGCTCTCGTCGTCTCTGTAAGTGGCACTTCAGCATTCCGCGTTACATCTGCCATTTTTCATGAATATTATGTCTAGCTGATGTATTCTACACCACAAAGTCTGTGCTTTCTCTGCAGGAGCTCACAAACACAAATACGTATCTTTTTGTTTCATAATTTTGCTGCCCACTTCCGTATTGTTGCCGGAGCAGTGAATTGTGGTCTTGTGTATTTCAAACAAAACCTTTCTGCCACCCACTCCATGTTCTCACCAGAGCCCAAACTGCAGCAGGCTAAGCTCAGGTGCTATAGACACACCTCAGCTGCTGCAGCTGAAATAGCACCACGTGGAAAATTCAGCCCTTAACTCAAAGTTCCTTACGTTACATAAAGGGCTGCTCTGGCAGACACTGTGCGCAGATATTGTTCATTTTGCCTCCACAGATAATGACAGTTACCGTATTTATACATATGTTAATATATACAGTTTCACAGTCTACACTCAAATGTCAGCTCACTCACTCAGAGGAATCTTTGCAGACATGTCTGCAGGGGACCATTCTGGACTTGTACGTTGTATAATATACAAATATTTCCCATATCTAAGGTGCTGGAGACACCTGATGGGCAATTTGGAGGAAACTGTTATGTTTATAATATCAGCCAGTGACACATGCATTGAAGCTGAATGTATTTCGACAGCTTCAACTGTGGGTGCGTCTCGGTGAGAACAGCAGGGACTACGGCGGGCAAATAGGAGGAGAAGTGGCTTGATAGCGTGAAAAATCATCTGGCCTTCTTTGCGGAAGATCCTGAAACTGACATGACTCAGGCAGTAGAGGCAGCTGTTCCCATCTCTGAGGCTGTCAGAGAAGCCGTGATTTGTAAAGCAGAGAGAGAACGCAAGCTTTGCCTAGTTGGTCCGTTGAACTAGTGGCGTTCCCCAGCTCAGTTTCTGTATCAGCATAACCGAACCATCAGCTATCAAGATAAAAGCTGGCACCCAATCTTATGCTCAAAGCCAAAGACAGTTTTTGAAACTCAGATGCTCTAATAATAGTGAATCACTGTCACTGGGAAGCTGCGCCAGTCGAAGCACGAACTTCACCATCCGGTTTCACTTAGTCTTGGACAGTGAGCACCAGGAGGTTTGCTAAGTCAGCGCCCCCTCAGAAGATGGCGCCCTAGATGGCCTCCTTTCACTAATGGGTTGACTGACAGTGCCTGGGAGCAACTAATAATTATCTTTACGGGCATCCCACCTCTGTGGGAAGTTCCTGCAGATTGACAGCAGCTCCCTGACACCTGTGAATGATGCGCAGTGCCCCGGAACTCAATCGTTCTGTCATTTGAATACCGTTATACCGTCCAGACATTATACTGCTATATATGGTATTTTAACGGTATTTTAAAAAGTAACGCTATTCTGAGAACACGATAAAATTTGCAGGGTGGCACTTGGGGGGGGTATTTTAAACAAAAATACCGCAGTATGCGGTATTACAATAATAACATCCAAGCCTAGCTAGCACTCCCCCACTCCCAATTGTCTTTCGTCCACCTCTCTGAAAGCAATATGCCTTAAGGTGGGGTATGTATAGTAGAACCCTGGAACTCGAACGCCACTTAACTGGACCAACTCAGACATCGAACAGGTCTGTCAAATTTTTTTCGACTTGTACCTTGACCGAAATCTTGGAACTCGACCACTCCTGCTGAAACTTGCATGGGTCGAGATCACTCAACTCTACTGTCACGTCCAGCCCGGCCCTACCGATCTGTTCCCTCGATGTTTCCCGTAGGCGGGGCTGCTGTCTAGCCGCGTCTGTTGATTGTTCTAGTTACCTCGTGTTCTTGCCCTGTGTTACTCCACCACAGGTGCCCATAGTTTACTCCTCCTTGTTTTCCTGTATTTAAGCTTCCCCAGTCCAGTGCTCTCTTGTCGGTCATTGTAAGTGTTGTTGCATGTTCCAATGTAGCCTGCCCCAGTCGGTGCTACCTCACCTGCTAATAAAGTCCCCTCACGGGGTTCACCCTTCCCGGTCTGCCGCTGCCTCCGTCCACCCGGCATCATGCCTCGCCGTGCAGCCAGCATTCATCACATCCACTAATTCAGACCCCGAATGGGTCGGTCGAGAAAAATCTAGCTGCTACTCAATTGAAAACACAGAACACAACAAAACAAAATAGACCTGCTGAAACGGAAGGAGACGTGTCTCCCCTTCCAAAAAATAACCCCTCTAACCCTCCTTCTCTACATCTGCCACTTCCAGTGTGCCATCAGCTTACCTCAATACAGGTAAAGTGCTCATATAATGTCATTTATTTCATGTTTATTGCTTCTGTATGTGTGCTTTTCATGTGTGTATTAGTTTTATATTGATTGTTAATGCTTTTATCATTAGTTTGGTAGGTACATAGGTTTAAATAGGGGGGTGTGGAACAGATTAAATTCATTTATTTTATTTCTTATGGGGAAATTCGACTTGGACCTCAAAAAAAATCGTGACTCGACCAGCCTTCGGGAACGAATTAAGTTCGTGTACTTGCCTGAATAAAGCTAATTTGATAGATGTGCGGCTTTGTGGGATAGAAGGCGTATCACCGGTTCAAATTCCTTAGGTCTTCAACCACAAGAAAAAGACTTTACAGGGGCACTGGAAGAACGACTCTCCCTGCATGCTGACTCCAAGTTTAAGCTGGCACATAAACGACCATCACAAAGCAAGTGCCCTCTTTTCACTTAGCCACTTTTAAAACTTAAAATGTCTAGCATCTGGCACCAGAGCGCACAAACAGCAGGTCACATGGTCCTTCAAGGGACAACTTGGGTTTATGACCACAAGTTCATGAATCCTCTCCAGAGCTATAGCTCTTATGTGGCCGGCCCAAAGTACACAAAAAGGCTGGCCTACATTAATAAAACTTTCATGCTCCTGTCTGAAGGCTAAATAGGCCACAGAAAGGGACCTTGCCTCACTCTCAAAAACAAAGCTTCTCAATACCCAGAAGCCACTGGGACAGATGGGCAATTGCTCTGTCCGGATTCAGTTACGAGTCTGTTGCTTTGGCCATTCAACTTTTATTGACCCACTTGGAGTAGGAGACGCAACTAATCTGAATCAGGTAGTGGTGAATTAAAGACTGGATCCATAAGTCACAAAATATTTTAAAGCAATTAACTATTAACAGAGACCAATCAAAAAGACCAAATTTAAGGAACGATACAGGGCAACTGTTAGCCAAACAAGTGATTAGTGTGCAGTCTGTGAACCATGCCCCGGCACTGCCTCCTGGCTATGTACCTTATTCTTGGGCTCGTTATGCCTTGACTTCTCCCCATTCTCTCCGTACCCCTGCAAAGTCAAGATCTGAGTTGTGAGGACCATATTTTTTTGTGCTAAACAGCAGGGAATTTGTTCCTCGACACAGTACAGTATCATCAGCTGCTTTTTATCCCAAATGAAACTGCAGGTTTACATTAGCACGATACACACATTTACACAGCAAAAACACATTTAGACATTAAGAGAGAATGACAGTAAATAATAGACAAATTAATGGTAAGAAAAGATTTCTCTGAATCATTGCTGCCTGCCTGACCGATAAAACACGATTTAAGACATTTGGTTATTTTTGTGTTGATCAATAATTTATCTGCCATCTCAAACGCTTCCATATCACCACTGTTTCTGTAAGTTCTGTGTTTTGTGTTGTGATGGCACTGTCAGCCTCTTAACTGACCTTGAAAGGATCAATATATCAATATCTGTACCAATTTGCACATCTTCCCCACCAATCAGGTGGTTAAATGTCTCTGTCTTAATGCCATATCTTTGTATCTATGCTCTTTTTCATCGCACTAGCACCAATGAGAGCGATATTTCAATTCAGTGTATCATATATCTGAAGCTGACAGTAAAAGATACTTTGATTTTAGACTTAAAACGACACAGTTCATGTAGACACACGTGTCGTTTTTGATACCTTTTCTCTTTTTTATCTCCCTTGCCATAGTGACAGCATTAAATAAACCATGTTCTCTTCCAATTTTATCGTGCTATGTGCAAAAATAACTTCCCTGGGTAGCAGGACTGAGTTACACACAGTACGAGAATTGCCCCCAGATGCCCCCAGATGTGTGAGGGCCCAGGCTGAAATGCCACTGGATCACAAAGTGGAGAAAAACAACAGTAATTATTCTCCCCCCCCCCTCCCCCCCCACTCGTTGCATCAGCACTAATCTTGGAGAGAGAGAGAATTATTAATTCACAGGGGTGAACCAACTTAAGTGTTGCCTTCAGAGATATTCTACTTCTGCTTTCCCTGTTAAACAGGCATTCCTTTGGAAGGAATTTCTACTGAAATATTCAAAGACCTCTTTGTTTTGGGAAATGCAAGTCATGAGGTAATTGCTTATTCACAGCAAGGGCACTAATATTTGTTTGCATTTAGGTGAAAAGTTTACGGAAAATGAAACCCCCTCTTTATTGCTGTGACCTACAATGCTACGAGTTGAGGCTGAGAAGATGAATATCAATGCGTTCATATTGGAGTGGTTGCCAGGGGCTCACTTGTGTGGGCAAACTCTGGCCACAGGAAGGGCTTTCTAAGAGCTGGGTGAGATCACTTCAGGCTTGGATTCCCATGCCTGTGTCCACTCACTGCCAACCGGAGCCTGCAGACTGGCTCATGCGCCATGCACAAGCACGCATGTAACCATGGCTGCCTTATACATCAATGTGCGAGCATGTTAAAAATGCTCCCTCATGGGAGTTTTACTTATGCAAAAATATTCTGAGGGCAGAATGAAAAAATGATTGGTTTAGAGCGACAACCAATCAGATTGTAGAGGAGGTGGGTCCAAGCAACTAGAAAAGGTGGGGCCAAGATGTCTGATCCCATCTTCTCTAGTTGCTTGGTGTCAAGCCTACCGGCAGAACGGCGAGGCATGATGCCGAGAAGAAAGAAACGGCAGCAGACGGGAATGCTGAACCCCGTGTGGGGACTTTATTCTTCCCCGGGAGCGGGGCACACAGAGACAGAGGCAACTCCAAACTGTGACTACAATACTACAATAACTGACAAGGGAGCACAGGACTGGGGAGCTTTTATACAGGGGAACAGGGAGGAGTGAACGAGGGGCACCTGTGGTCGATTAACGTGGGGCAAGAACACGAGGTAACTATGACGATCAACAGGCAGCCCCGCCAGCGGGAAACATCGGGGAAAAAGACCGGTAGGGTGGGGTTGGACGTGACACTTGGACCCACCTCCTCTACAGTCTGATTGGTTATCTCTCTCAACCAATCATTTTTTGTTCTTCCCTCAAAACACTTTTGTGTAAGTAAAACTCCCATGAGCAAAATGCTGGGTTAGTTATGATGTTGTCAGTGGAGGAATCTGGCCAGGCCTCACTACACTAAACAAAATACACAAACACAAAATAGAGTGTGGGGGGGGGTATCACGAAATAATTTTAACAGGGGCACATGTGAATTTTTAATCAAACCACGTGCATAACTCTGACAAATAATTAATTTGTTAGCACTTACACTGAAAACAAGAAAAGGACAGCTATATAAAAAATGTTGTTAATGCCATTTTAAGATCCAGTACTATGAATATTTTCAAGTTAACCAAAAACCTTATAAGACATTAGTGTGCTGTGATGTTTACTATATCAAGTTCAAATTTCAAGTTTTTATCAGCACATGTGGTCTGGGGAACACAATGAAATTGTTACGCTACAGTTGCGGAGAATGGCATCGGGGGACAGGACAAACCAGAGTGCAATATAAGGCAAGACAGCGCAGGGCAAAATAGTGCAATAAGAGAATGGCTAAACAAATAAGCAATAAACACGCGCAATGGGACCACAGCATGAAGTGGCAAATAGGCCACAGTATAGAAAAATAAATGAGGGTACGATGTAATATAATGCAATGAATGGTGCTGATTATTGATCTGATCTTGTAATACCCAAGCAAAGAATAATTGACTGTTCCACATTTCAGAACCCGTTCTGTGACTGTTCTGTGCTTCTAGGGCTTAATCACGAAATGATTAATAGTGTTATCAGGAAGGACTGTGCACGGTGGGCGCTGACAGCCTGTGCGTCTGCATCTGGCAGGATCGCGCCGCCACCTCTGTGAATCCCACTCTGCTGACCCTGTGCACCCATTATTACGGAAGGAGGCGAGAGCGCGGCGCGTTTCCATGGCGATGCTCCGACGGCACTTCGGCGACCGAGCTCCTCCGAGCGGCGGAGAGGCTCTTAACGCTCTCGCCTGTGACGCGTCGATTTCGACTTGAGTGGAGCCGTCGGTTCCGAGCTGGTTAATTGGCTTACCTGAGCTCACGGCTGACAGCCTCCAGAATATAAGAGAACCCAGAATACTGTGCTGCAGGTAGCAGACCAATATCCAAAAGCACAAACATTCCATCAGAGCGATCCTGCATTCACATGCAGCGGGTACTGTAGAGTTTGGGCTCTGCACTGTTATTTAGGTTGCTGGTTCAATTCCCCAGGTCTTTGCTTTTGTGCCCTTCAACAAGGCAGTTAACATGAATTACTTTGGTAATAATAACTAAATTGAAAAAAAAAAGCCTTTAAAAAATCAGGTAAACATGTGGATGTGATTAAAGGCTATGGGAGCTGTTTTTGCATTTAATGAATTATAATCTGTCCATTTTCAATGATCACCCAAAATGCACCAGGTTGTAAGGCAACAAACATACAAGTATATTGATCACATGACCTCCAGTCACATGACAAAGGGCAATTCAGAATCACCTATTAATCTGAGAAGAGTATCATTGGAACAATTCTACTGCTACTATTATTACTGATAATAATAATAATAATAATAATGGTAATAGTAGTAGTGTTCCTCTTCATATGGGTATAAATAAACCAAGGGTTGGAATGATTGTGCTTTTAGTGCTGTTTTTGGGGTGCAGTATTCCATTACCTGTCCCAGAGGAAGTTCAGGGATCACAGCAAGTTTATTCCATCCATCTTCCCTCTCTGCCCATCTCTCCAGACCCACTTTACCTCCTTTTGGTTTGGAAGTAATATTGTAACTGTGACCTACAGACAAACTGCGAAGTTAGCTGAGCAAAAAAGAACTTTTTTCCTCTTCCAGGTAGAAAATATACTCTATAGTGGCTGTAAGCAACGGTGCATGCAAATGTCATTTAACAGGAAGCCGTGCTGTTAGTCCCGATTTTAAGGGGATCCTGGGCTAATTATGAGTATTACAGAGCAAACACTGCATGCACAATAGAAGAGAAGACGTCTGTTATTGTATTCTTTCCTGACAGCTACCATAACTAATAATTATTATTTGCTTATTCCTCTTCTCTGGTTTCTCACAAGTTTAGTGTTTTGGGCAGTGTCTTTATCCTCAGGTTACAATTATACAAAATAGGTGTATCATTTTCACAATTTCCTTCTAATGGGGAAAAGATTCAGTAACATGTGATTGGCTGGCGGGTTGGCATATGATTGGCTGGTGGGTTGACATGTGATTGGCTGGCGGGTTGACGTGATTGGCTGGCAGGTTGACATGTGATTGGCTGGCAGGTTGACATGTGATGGCTGTTTTCTCACCAGTTAGCTTTGTTTCAGCACCGTAGCTGCTTTAGACCCTACTACTGAGTCCCTCATAGACAGACAAACAAAAGACACATTTTGGTCATATCAAGTTAAGTAAAACTTTAATGTCATCTCTGCCATGTACAGAACACAGAAAATCGAAAAAGCATCCCTCCTGGACCCGCGGTGCTGCATTCATGGCAGGACAGACATTACAGAGCTAAGGACAGAGTTTGGGAATAATCTGCATAATGCAAAGGAAGATTCCTGTAAGATTATCAATAATTTAAGGGCAGGGGAGACTACAATCTAACTTTTTTTACCTAACAAACAAACAGGTATGCAGCACATTTTTTATAATATTACACTTCTCAACTACACATTCTCCTCAACATGTAAGCTATTCCCCGTAACCCCCCCCCCCACCCAATGCCTTCTATCCCAGTTCATGATGTCCTAATGCGAGGGAGGAACAGGAACATCACAACCTGCCATAACACACAGGTTCTGACCTTCTACTGGACTCCTAGCCGAAGACAAATATGCAGTAGGCACGTCTTACACAGACATGTATTGTTCCACCTGGATTCTCCGTAATTATTGAGTGTCCTTGGTCTCCACGTATGGTAGTGTCCTTCACATGGATTCATCACAGACACTGGAGCCAAATATGTACTTACATTTACATAATGTTTACTGTTATCTAGCACACACTTTTGTACAAGCGACGTACAAATGAGGCAAATAGCACATTACAAACATATGTCCTGTCAAGGAATCGACTACTAAGTGCAGGAAGGTGGAGATTCCAAAGAACGGCCAGTGTCAAGTGTCAGGATTATCTCAGGACATGAACTGCCTGCCCCCCATACACAACACACACACACACACACACACACACACACACACACACACACACTGACCCACAATAGTAACAGGTCTGAGTTACATCACATGACAAGAAGAGGGAGTAGAAAAACAAGTGCTGTAATAAATAGCAGATGAGGTTTATGTTTATGGTTAGCATTTCTCACAAACATCTCCATTATTTCAGTAGTTGTGTCTTTAGCTCTGGTGCTGCTAACTTAGAATATTAATGAAGTTTAAAAGCAACCAGCAATATCAGTATGTTAACAGATACATCGTGCATCTCTGCATATTGTTTGTTCCATCCATGTAATGCTAAATAATAATACAGAGCGGAACATACTGCTCAAGAATCGTAAGAGAAAATCATGATCTCGATTCTGACTGAAAAACATCCATCCATCCGTCCGCCCGTCCATCCATCCATCAATCCATCCTTCCAGCCATTTTCTATACCCTCTTGTCCTATCCAAGATTGCGGGGTCCGAGGACTATCCTGGAGGCTATGGGCACAACGCAGGGAATAACACAGGATTGGGTACCAACCTATGGCACTACCCAAATAATAACAAGTCTAGATGCCAAAGGTACGCACTCTGCTTTACGGGGTACAGCAGTAGATGCCCATGACAAGTGTAAGCAGTATTGATGCAAGAGATACTCAACATCTTCCAAACAAAGCAAGAACCTCATAAGATGTCTATTCAAAGAGCAGAAAGTTCAACATTAAGAACATTCTGGGAGCATGGCGTGGCATCAGGCTAGTAGAGGTTTTCCTGGAACAGATGGGTCTTGAGGCATTTCTTGAAGGTGGAGAGAGTTCAGCAGTTGAATCTGCCATCGGGGAACCACTCATGAGTAATGTCTGGAGTGCGCCTTCTTGCGTGGTGAAGGGATCTCCAGGCAACATTGGTTTATATATATAAACTTCTTTTCTAATTTTGTACTTACTGCTTATCCACAACAACATGTGAAGAGGACTTTACATGCTGGTGCCTTTCAGCCTCACTTATGTTCTGCCATAAGATCCTGATTATATGAATTCTGGGAGACAGGCAAGGAAATGTTGGGTCAGTATAGAACACCTTACACCCCATTCTCTGTGGTCTGGCCACTCAGTGTGTGGATGCCATACTGCAAGCATCCAAGTAGCAGCCCACCCAGGGTGCCCTGACATAGCTTAGCATAGCTGGGCCATGTTACTCTCTCTAGCCAGTAACTACAGGACTACAGCTTAATCTATGTAGTGAGGCTGATGCAGACACAATGTGCACAATGTGCACGTCATCCTGGACTTGGTGCAGCCAGTAGCACAGCGCACTGTTAAAGGGCAGATGTTAAAAGCCTAATTTTGTTTGGCATTTATTGAATTTAATTTTAAGTCTTTGTATTTATGTTCTTCTGTGGTACAAATTTCAGGCCTGGTACCTCTAAGCCCGCAGATGAGCGAGAGAGGAAATGGGACGAAGGGCTGTCGTTTGCATTTCATAAATCGGAACTGCTGAAAACGGCCCAGAAGAATGGCATTTGCTTGTACTGGCACTTGCCCTGGAAGGAGAAAAGAAAACTTTCCAGTGGCTGTTTCTAAATATCTTATTCAGCTTTTTTTATGACAATCTGACAATACAATGCATACTTCTGCATTTCTGCCAACATAAATATCTTATTATATTTGCCAGGTCTGGGTCACAGGGGTGGGAGTAGGGTGGGATTTGAAGTGTATAAAATATTTTTTGTGGAATGGGATCATAAATGCACTGTGGCACTGAAGCCCTCTAGTGGCTTCTGACTGGTACTGCACTGCTGGAAAATAAAACGATGAGACTTTTCTGAAACCCTGATCTCCATCCTGGGTGTGTCCCAACCTTACACCCTGCGCTGCCCGGGATTGGCTCCAGGGCCCTCCGCGACGCTGATCAGGATAATCAGAAGGATGGCTGGATAGATAAATGCATTCAGAGAACTAATAATTAGTCTCAAATGTGATCTGGATTAAAAGAGCCAGTTTTAACTTCGGATAAGTTTTGAAGGGTTCGATTCTCGCTCTGCACGCGTGGCATTTATATCAGCTGGTAGTAGGAGTTTTGCTGTTTACATCTCACTGGTATAGGGTAAACCAGGAATATAACAAATCCACAAACTCAAGCAGGCTATTTTTTTTTTTATTTCTCAGCCATTTCGCCACACTGGCGAAGACCAAATTCACAATCGCGACTATAGTAGTTTTGTGTGTGTGTTAAGCTAAATTGTCATGATCGGCATCTGCCGATTCCCCCCTCCCTCCGTCTGGTCTACCTCTTGTTTCACCTGGCCACCGTGTACCTCAGCGGGCTGAGCAGGTGGCACGGAGGCTGTAGCCCTCTGTACCCAGGTTCGGGTCCAGCCTTCCCTGTTTTGTTTATTGGATTTGAGTCTTGTGTATTTCCTGTGTCCTTCATTGATTTTGGTTTGTATATTTATTCCCCTGTTTTCTTATACCGGTGTTTCCTTGTTGTTTACTTCCTGTCATGTTTC
>JAAGVU020000038.1:18823849-18846520 GCA_011763525.2 Mormyrus iriodes
TGTCCCAGCTTGCAACCTCCAACTCCCCACCACCTTTAGCTTCCCAGCCTTGAATCACTGTGTTAGTTAAATCCCAGCGGTGTCTAAGTGCCCTCTACTGACCCCATAAATATATCTGGGATCAAGTGCCTTAAAACTAAATTATCGTGTAATTCAATATAGCGTGCTAGCAGTGAGGTGAATCATGGACGTATAATGGCTCACACATCTGGATCTCAATTCAAATGTATCTATGCGGGTGACCATCCGGTCCCTCGATTGTTGTACAATTGTCACCTCTCAGTACCCCACGGAGGACAACAAACAACCCGTTGGACTCCACACCACGTGGGCGTGGCAGTCGTCTGCGAGTCCATCTCAGTACATTGGCTTAACCTGGGTTTTTGCGTTTTAAGTCTGTCGGTTGGCCTGGTCAGCTGTTGGTCTTTAATAATGATTTAGCAGAGCTCTGTGAAGAAAAGTGCGACCACTGACTACGGCTGGGATATATGTGATATTTTGACTTAGTCATCTATTTTCTGTCCCCACTATTCAGCATCACAAGGGTCCAGAACATATTGCAGAAGCTATGGGCGCAAGGCTGAGAATAACCCAGAAGGGGATGCAATTTATTTCAGGGCACACAAATCATTCACAATTTTGCAACATCAATTCAGCTTAGTGTGTTTTTGGACTGTGGGGGGGAGCGAGACCAGAATACTTGCAGGGAACCCCATTACAACACGGGAGAACATGCAAACCCCGCACACATAGAGCCAAGGTGGAGACTTGAAAACTAGTCCCAGAGGTGTGAGGCAGCAGCGCTACCCACTGCACCACCGTGTACAAGATCACATGATGTCCTACTGCACGTATCGGATTCTGCTGGGCTGAAACTGCTGTCGTAAAACAGCCAGTGCCCTAAAACTGTGACTGTGCAGTCAGACTCTTCTCAGCCAGACAGAGAGCAAACCCAGCAAAAAATCACGTACTGTAGTACTGTATTACTGGCGTCACCCCCAATGGTGAAAAAGTTTATGTTGTATGATATAGTAAAATTTGTCCATTCAATATTTTTTTCATATCATGTGTTTAAGGGGAATCCTAAGGGAATTATCAGCAAAAATGGTATAGTTTAATAATTATTGATATCGACTGAGATGAAAAAGTATATATGCTGTAATAAATGTTTTGCCATATCGCCCAGCCCTAAGGTTGATATTAGCTGCCACTAAATCAGTCAGGGAACATCCATGTCACGCCCAGTGGGGCGGAGCCCTCCAAACTGCAGACAGCCAAGAGTTTCACCGGACCTTCTGCATAAAAGGCTGATGACTTCGCGCAACCAGTGCAAAGTATTGTAGCTGTTTTCGAATGTGCCGTACTGAGTGTGTCTCTCGTTCTGCCCTGCCTGCTCCCATCCCGCCTGCCCGCCTGTTCTGCCCCGTGCTCCTGACTCTCATCTGCTGTGTGCTCATAGGACTGATTTCCCAGCTTTTGACCACTCTTATTCCGTGACCCTGACCCCATCTCAAGCTCATCAATTCCAACTCAGTTTGCCTTGGATCCTTCATAAACTCTATAGTCTCCTGCATTTGGTTCCCCCGTCCTGACTGTCTGCCAGCTCTGACAATCCACACACAGAAAATCAGTTAATCTGTTCTTATTTGGTTACTGAAACAGATGGATGTTTGTTAGTTTATTAGTTTCTGCTACTCCTCTGCTTATGTAAGCACACGGTACATGGCATATAGTTGGAGGAAAAGGGTATTTTATAAGCCATGATACAGCTCCCTCTATTCTTCCACCCCAGGTGCTATATTGATGTAATCTTCGCTTGCAAACAAAGCAGGCTGATGAAATTGCATCACATACACCCTGGGACTTGACAAATGTTGTGGCGTACAATTTGGAAAGGAGATCATGAGCCATGACCTCAACAGCAGAGAGAATCTATGCTTCAGAGCACTGAGCGTGCCGTTTGAGGGAGGAGTCATTGTACCGGTATCTTGAAAAACGGACACACGTCACTGCTCCTGTGGTGTGCCGGAGTTTGTGCTCGGCCTACATTGCGTCAATGGGCACCTGTGGCAGCATCTGGCATAACAGACTTATGGGCATCAAAGCTCTGCCTCTGGAACACAGGCAGCTTAAAACAAATTTTAAAAACACAGGTGAACACACTTTGTCCGTTGTACGAGGACTTATTACACGGGATTGGCAGATTTTCTATTGGTGAAGTGTCCCATCTCAGATAAACAGAGCGAGTCATGGAATTTGAAATTCCCAGCCACTGGCCACCTAATGGCTGCTTGTCGTCAGTGAGAACCAGAAGTGTAATCAGAAGAAGTTATTGTACCAAGAGATGGCTTCCGGATCTGCTGACTGCTCTGTATATCACTGCCTATCGCAAAGATGTTACACCTGAAAATAAACATTTTGCTAAATTAAACCAATAAATGTATCGTTTGATTTACGTCTGGTGTGCAAGGCACGTCTCCTTAACGATGCTATGGCATGTGATGGGAAGGCAGAGCCTATACCATTTTTTGAATTAATGGCTCACGTAGAATTAAATGTGCTTGCTATGTAGGGCATCATGTGCAGGTGCTTAATAATGCCCATTTTGTGCAAGATAAGGGAATCTGGACCTGTGCGTGTGGTTATTTTAAGCGCTGAGCTCGCTGTATGTAGGTTACCCTCACAATATGTTTATGCAGTGAAAAAACTATTGTTTAGTAAGTAGGAGTGATAGAATGAAATGTAGTGGTTTTATATTCAAACAAAAAATATATCAAAAGTTGCTGCCTCTCTAAACACTTAGGAAAAAAGGAAAACAGATGTAATGTTCCTCATAAAGATGTGAGCAAATTCAAGGCCACCATTGGGCAGAGGTCTGGTATTCTGGATCCAGACTGAAGAGAACTGGATTCTTCCCTCCCAAGGCTGACATTAATGAGAAACGTCAGATGTTTGACATATTGGACCCAGGACCTGTATTTCTTGGCTGCCAATATGTCAGCTCAGTTTCAGGTAATATTTTTTTTCCTAACCTTTTTATGCTGAGCAATCAGAAAGCTCTAGAACTCATTTTGTTCTGGCTCGTGAGTTGGGAACTTTATGGGGTTTCAGTGTCACTTGTTTCTTCTTTGGGGGGCATGTGTCCGGTTCCAGAACTGAAGGAGGTACTTTCTACAAGATGCTGTAATACTGATCTCAGCATGCAGTAACCTAAATTCTTCTGTTTACTTTCTGCATCCTGAATTTAGAGGAGAGTATATTTTTTAGTTCTCGGACAGACTTGTCTCATTCCGGCTGCTTCTGAATCCCCTGCCCACACAGAATCCCATAGCCTTTACTATTAGTGGTCTAAGTTCAGGGCCTGCAGGGAGGTTATGGAAGATCTTTATTCCTCAAGGCGAATGGAAATACTCCCTTTGTGGCCTCAGAGTTTCAGTTTGTCATTATACTAGAATATTTAGCCATATTTACAAAAAATATATAGATTTAAAGTGTGGCAGGGGGCAGCACGGTGGTGCAGTGGTTAGCACTGTTGTCTCACACCTCTGGGACCAGCGTTCATGTCTCCGCCCAGGTTCCATGTGTGTGGAGTTTGTATGATCTCCCCGTGTCGTTGGGGGTTTCCTCTAGGTACTTTGGTTCCCCCCCCACCCCACAGTCCAAAGACATGCTGAGGCTGATTGGGATTGCCCATAGGTAGGCATGCATGCATGCGTGTGTGAATGCTGTGTGTGTGTGTGCCCTGTGATGGATTGGCACCCCATCCTGGGCCGTTCCCTGCCTTGCGGCCACAGCATCCGTGATAAGTTTCGACCCCCCCCCCCCGTGACCCCGAATAGGATAAGCAGTTACAGAAAATGGATGGATGGAAGTGTGGCATTAATTGTGGTAGCAAGGCTTTATTTTTTCCTAAATTTAGGTGACTGACTTTTTTGTACAGAAATTACTCAGCCTTGTGTTTAATCATCTCAAGCAATAGCGACCAATCAGATATCAAAGCCCTGCTTTCTTTGCTAGCTGAAGGACCTACCCACAGCTCTCTGTAGGGAAGCCTGTAACAAGGCTGAATAACAGTCCTGTAATATTAACTCACATCCAGGTTAACAGTCAGATCAAGTTGTATGTGTACCTAGAGATAGGGGATGAGATCAGATCATGACCAGGTTTTATGAATCCTGGCTTTCTTTTTATTCTCAGTTTTTACGTTTGAAGTTATATACCTTGAATAATAATACAACAACAGCATCCTCTCTAGAGATTTCACTCCGTATACTTTTTGTCACCTCTTTGGCATGGCAAATAATCTGCCTCCCACAAACACCACAGGCATGTATGAGTACATTCCAGTCATACTCTACGTAGCCGCCCCGTCTTGGAGCTCCGACTTAAAACGTCTGAGTCCCCGGTGGATGAGTGGGTGGGCCAGCAAATGAGCTACCATTGTGGCTGATCATTGTGAAGCGCTATGCCCAGCAGATAGGTATTAGATTCAAATGTTTCCCTGGGTAATTAAGGGCTCAGTGAACTGTCACCAAATGTATCTAAATAAGGCAGAGAAGCATAGACACTACTGTCTTCCCCAAAACCACTGTCTTCAGGCATAAATGTAACTGATGTTCTCTGGTTGACATGATTTGGATTAATGATGGTATCACTAATATTAGTGAGATATCAACTTTAAATTTGTGCTTAGCTTGACGCTTGACAGATTACACTAGTAATATAGTGGCATTAACATCAAACATTAAAAGTTTGTTTCCTTTAGACATAATTGTGTCAATTAACCTATAAATCCCATTGATCCACAAATGGACATTTAGAGGAAGATGGCAGACGTTCATAGTTGCCTTGCTTCCAACTCATTCAATCATAAATAATTAAGTTAGTGGTTTAGTGGTTAACATCAGAGACTTATGCAGTGTTTGTGGGTATGACTTTTTTTTCTGCCAGCTCTGTGCACAGTGTTTGCATGATTTTTCTTTGTTCTTGTGGGATTCCTCAGTACAAAGGTATGACATGCTGGCTCTAATTTACCCTTAATGTGTGACAGTGTGTGTGCCCTGTGATTGACTGGTGTCCCATCCTGTATATTTTCTGTACTGAGTTCCTGAACATGGGTTCCAACCACATAGTATAACTTAGAGTATGCGCCTTGCTTTCAAGGTCAAATGAGTTATCTATTAATCTGGGAAAGGATCCCCATAGTAAAGTTACTCAACCAGAAACACATGTCTTTCAATTTAATATAAAAGGCTTTCAGGAACATAATTCATCGCATTCACTACTGTGTATTTCCACATAGAGAGAGATGCTGTAAAATAGCCATGAGCATAACTGTATTGGTGATATTAGGTTGTGCTGTCATTCACCACCCTGTTTAACCTAAAGGGAGTGGTCTGTGACTGAATACTGTACAGCAGTTTTCACAAACTGGGATAGGGACCACCCAATTATAAAACGAACATATTAGGTTTCCCTTCCTGGAAAGTACTGTTTGTTTGTTTGTTTATTTTCCAATAGTAACGAATAATTTATCTGTCAGTTTTTATTGAATTAGCAATGTTTCGTTTCAGAGTTTGAAGTCGGCCCACAAAACAGGAGTGAGCTGATACGGAAGTACTTTCTGTGCGGCAGAAATCCCTCCTGACTCATTTAACTCACAAACAAGACAATGGCTAGTTACCACTGACAACTCCCTCAGTCCCACTCACTATCCTAACTACACAGTAACTTTAAACGTTTGAATGTTGCTCCAGAAATAGAATTTTTTATGCTGTTAGTGAATACTAACTAATCACGTTCTTCTGTGCAATTTGACACACATTAGTGAATTTATATTACAATATAATATTATAATATATATTGCAATATATAGAATAGTTCATATGAATTTGAAAAGAAGTAATTGTTGGTATCCAACTGCTCATTGTCTAGTTTATTTACTTTTTTTCAGGCCTCTAGGTAGGAATATGAAATGTTTCAGTGCTACAAATGTATGCACGTACTGGTTGCCAGACTGGATTTATGACTATGATTAATAATCAGGGGAAAGCAACGCATGCGCGCCAGGGAACTAGGCGGGCGCCGAGCGCTCTGGAAACAAAGCGGGCGCTCAGTAGCTAGAGATGTCGTCATGTGAGACTTTCACTTTTAAAGTGTGGGGCACGTAAGACCAATCCGACTTGAGATTTTCCTGTTGCTTAACTTTTTAAAAACTTTCACTGTTTTTCTGGTCTGTTTATTTTTTTATTTTTTTATTTAACTTTTTTTTTGCAAATATCAGAATTCAAAACAATATCAGACATTTTGACGTATTTCGGGAATAATCTGCACTCATTATTAAAATAAATTAATAGCTAAAGAAAAACATTATTTGGGTTTATATTTTTATTATGCAGCAGAGTCTAACTGAATGCCTGGAGGAAGGCTGGAGTTAATACTCGAAGGGTGTGGATGTGTTTGAGTATATCTGCTGAAAGGGCAAATGATCTACTTTTCTCCATTTCATTATTAATAATATTATAAGCAACTGTTAAACTTGGTATGTTAAAGTCGGACATATTCTTTCCAAGTTGTCTTTTTGTGAAAGTTCTCTCACTAGCCTGCAAAGAAAATGTGACTGTTCACAAACGACGACCAGTTTCCTTAAATCAATATTAAACGGGGACGTCGCGGCGCTGTCCGTGGCATCAAAAGAGACACTGCAGGCTTTAGCGAATTCATTTCGTACTCCTGAAACTTTCAGTCTCCGCAGCCAAATTTTCTTCACCAAGAAATCTGACCATGAGAACGCCAGCAAGGAAGCTATTTTTCTTCCTAACTCTTTTTGTCTTTGGTGGTAAGTATACTCTTCAGTGGTACGACTAAAGTAACATTTAAAGCAAGTTTTGGTTTTTTTCTTTTCATTATTTTATTTTTAATATGTTTTATTCAGCGCATATTATGTAAGAGAACTGTATGCTTTAAGAAAAACCAAGCATTCTTAACGTAGATAACGCACCAGATCAGTATGTACTGAATTTCTACGGATTAACTCAAACCTCTTCCAAAATTTTGCCAATTGTCTGAATTATATCTAGTTTCATAACAAAGGAAAATGTTGTTTTCAATAGTAGATTGTGACCGCAGGAAAGATGTTCAAGGGTTAAATTGTATCGTTATTGTTGCAAACAACTTATAAATTATAAATACTATTAAAACCTTTGACCACGTTAATGGTACTACTGTACATTAGTGCACTTGGTAATGTACTGCCTAAAAAACTGTTAAAGTCGTTCTCATTGTATGTTATTGTCTCCTTTGGGATCGGGATAAAAACTTGCCTGAGTAGGAATTGTTCTGAGAGCACAGAACCGTCAGACTAATTACCAGTCATCATATATGGATTCGCCAGCTGAGTCAATAAGAAATGCTGGCAATGGGGATTCATGGTAGAAGATATTCCAATAAGAACAATAATTAACGTAATAATACTAATAATAAGAACAATAATAATAACAACAATAATAATAATAGCAATAATAACAAAACAACAACAACAACAATAATAATAATAATAACAACAATAACAACAACAATAATAATAATAATAATTATTATTATATGTACTTGAACCTTTTTGTGAGTCAAAGTCATTTCATACGAAGACTCCCATCATTTTACGCTAATCTGGTTGATAGCTGTAACTATGGCAACAATATTTAACCAATGTCAATAGTTTAATACAATAGGTTTAAACCAGTTTAATACACATTTTCAATTATCTTATCATTCCCAGTTGTGTAATCTTATGTTTTTGGCTCCTTCCCTGATAGACCACAGCACTCTGTTAGCCATGATGTGAAGACCATTATTGCATTTGCTTATGTGATGACTGAATGCTACATGACCTGCAAAGCTTTCAATATTACAAAGATTATTCACCAGCTTTGAGCCTAAGCTCTGTGCCACCACCATTTGGTTTGGCTATTTAGGGGCTACCGCTTCAAAGGCATTCAGCTGTCCAGAATGGATTCTGGTAACAGTGTTGACCATCTCCAGTGCAGATGGGCTGCCAGGTGTGTGTGGACGTGCCGTCAGACACAGAGGCCATCCGGGGAAATGCCATGAAGCTCACCTGCATCTCCTGCATGAAGAGGGAGGAGGTCAATGCCAGGACACGGGTGGACTGGTATTATGTGACGAAGGGTAACGAGAGGATCCTGGTGGGTCCTAGAGGCTGTATTTGTTTATTCCTCTCATAAGTTTTAATTTGTGACAATTTCAGTTATTTAAAAATACCTTTATGCTTATTTTACAGCAACAAATTCATCCATGCATGGTGTCAGATGTAAAGCTATCTATGAATTTGTAAGGCTAAAGTTTGATCTGATTCAGGCAACTAAGACTAAGCGTTACCCCAAGCTAAAACTGAAAATTAAACATGTAACGTTGAAAATCTGTCAAACCCGAGGCTGTAGATGGATTTTCGTCATGCCGAGATTTAATACTTTGTAAAAAAATGTTACAAGGCTGGATTGAAAGATAAGCGCAGCTTGGCTGACAGATGGCCACCGCTTTTGTGTGTCGCACGGTGTCAGATCTACACGTTCGATGGGCTGCCGCAGGACATCGACGGACCATGGAAGGGTCGATTGATGTGGAACGGCAGCAAGGACCTACAGGACCTGTCCATCACCATAATGAGTGTCACACTCAATGACACGGGCGTGTACGTGTGCGAGGTGCTGCGCCAGTTCCAGTTCGACTTTTACACACCCTCCTTCACCTACAGCAAGGCCATCCATCTGGTCGTGAGTGAGGAAGGTAGAGTGTCAAAACTTACTTTAAACCGAAGAAGACCCACGTTTTGGCCCTGAAACTTCAGAAATACCACAAGAAAAAGGTTTATCGAACTGAATGTTTTGGAATGTTGTGATTTTGTTTTACTTCGGGCAGTCAGTCAGATCCTGATGGCAAAGTACTCGGAGAACGTCATGTATGCCCTGCTGATATTCCTGACTCTCTGGTTGCTGGTGGAGATGGTCTACTGCTACAGGAAGGTCTCCAAGGCTGACGCTCGTGGGCAGAACAATGCGTGAGTTCCCTCCCCGATTCTGCCTCAGTGTCGGACCAAAGTGTCAGCTCAACCACAAGCTCAGGTCCACAGATGCAAAGCATTGGTCAGTAGAATGATTTGTGTAGCACACAGTGTGACAGTTTAAATAGTGTGCAGCACAGGGAACCATAGCTGTTGTCACAGACACCAAAACAGCGGTTGTGTATCTCTTGATGGCCTGACAGAAGATCCTCCTCCTCGTTCAGCTGAGTCCAAAGTAAAGCAACAAATAAGGAAAATGTAAAGCCAGCTATAACGGTAAATAAGCAAACTGAATGACTGCCTTTCTCCGAATACCTGTCTAGTGCTTCTTACTGGAAAAAACAGTGGGAGGGTTTTCAAAAACCTTGGAGGTGCCTGATAGCCCACAAAGGACTGGTGCTTGTAGTTAGATTTTCTCTTCTCCACTAACCTTTTACGCAAACAGTAGCTCAGTATTCCCCCTGGCCGCTGCACCTTTTCTGTGCCGCAGCCAGACAGCACCAGACAGGAAGTCACCTCGCTGTCAAGACAGTATGAAAGCCAGGTGGGCTGGGACAAAAAAAAAAGTCTCCCACTGGACTTCAGCGGGCCACAAATTAGCTTACGAGTCAGCTGCAGCCTCCTAGCAACAGAGAGTCATGGGGGCGGGGGCGGGGAGGGGGGAGGGTTGACGTGGGGACTGTAGTTAAGGAGGGCACAAGGAGCATTGGTGCAGATATCAAATGTGTCAGAGCATTCTCTGATTCTGAGCTGGGCAATGCTGCCACCTACCAGCCAGTGCAGAGTACTGCAAGGTAGGATAAAGTAACAATATGGGTGAAATGGAAGGAATAGATTGAATACTAAGATTAAACTGACAATAGAGTGGATTGATATACATGGTACCTCCTTGTTAAAGATGACATGTTTGTTGCACCTTAATTTATCTATGCCATGTCCATTTGGAGCTTTTTGGAGATGTGCGGCCTTCTGGTTGTGAACAGGGAAATTTCAGAGAATAAGCAACCACGATGTATTTTGCTGTGTTGCATAACAGTCCATTAATCGTCACAGGGCACGTTTAAAGGTGCCGTGCCGCAGGCAGACACTGAGCAATAAATGGATATATACAGAGGGATAATGCACCTTTTTATAGACCCGCATAGCTGCATTAGCGCATTTGATTTGCTCAGTTATTACATGTAAAAAGAAATGACTGATGTAAACAGCACAGCAGCCAAGAGCAGAAATGGTCCCTTTAGATCACTGCAAACTATCAAGTAGAAATTTTAGTAATGGGTACGGAAATTTCAGACTGCATGATAAAAGAAAAAGAAACAGGAACAGAAAGGGGGTGATTTGTATAAACCATTTTAGAGAATAAACAGGAATCAAATACCTAAGGGCAATTCCGTTCCAGATCTGCACTTATCTAAAACACATATTGAAATACCAGGTACATTTTGAACTGACATACATGGATATTAAATATGTTTCTCGATTCCATTTCAAATGACCGAGTATTTACTGAAAAATAATCACAGTACAGCTTTATTATATTCCAGTGCAAGCCATTGTTCTTAAGGAGTTCCGTAAGTGAGCTGAAATATCCCATGTGTCGTGGATGGATGGACAGATGGATCTGAACCACTGTAGTTGTGGGACTATAGACCTGCATCTTCTGCCCTCAGTTCAATGTCTTCTGCTTGCTAATGCCTTAAGATTGCTAATTTGGAACATTTCAACATTCAGGAGTTCTTAAGATGGCTCTTCACCTTTATTTGAACCTCTCCTTTCCTTTTCTACGAAATCAAAATGCTCGTTTAGATTGTTGAATGTGTTTCCCCTTTGGGAAAGGCAGAATCTCCTCTGAAAGTGGCCCAGTATTAATTCTTTAAGAATTGTTTGACCCAGTAGGAGTATTACTACATCAGTGCTTAATGTTTTCCTGATTGACACGTCTATATTTCACCACAGGAATTCAGTGCCGGTACTTACATTCCCCTCTTTTGTGTACCTGTTTATCCACAGGATAGACTACCTAGCCATTCCATTTAAAAAAGGGGGAAACGTGGTTATCCCAGGAATGGATTAAATAATTCTCTCGCAGATACGGTATTCTTATTTAAACCTTTACAGCGTTGGCTGTGTACATCCTTTCCATCAGACCCATCCTGTGCATGACCGTGGCTTTTGGGTTCGTAATTGAAAGGAACCCCCCCCCCCCCATGTCTCCTTTATCTTAAATTTATCTGCATCTCCAGCACTCACACCACCAACCAGGGAATGTTCATCTGTCTCCCTCATCATGCTTACATTCCACCCATTACATACATAATCAAGCTTGGTGGGCCAGAGAAAGATGTTTGATTAATCTTTTGATTAATGACATACTTGTGACTAAAGACACGCTTGTTGCTTTCTTTATGATCCCATGATTCTTTCCTCTGCTCCACGGTATCGTCCTGATGTCCTGACTCCCTCAGATGTTCCAAAGTGCTGTAGTCCAGGTTTGTCTGTCTAGTTATTTCCGCATTTTCTAACAATTGACATATTTAATTACGATTTTTTTTTTTTTTAGTTACTTATGATTTCATCAAAGGCATCTAATATCAGGGGCGGGGCAACAGGAGCACTGGCCCCAGTCAAAAGCTGATTAGCCCCCAGAGTGCCCACATGCCTGTTACTCACCAAGTCAAACATATTATTGGACAATGATAATGTTGGCCCCTCTAATGCCCTTTACGTTAAAAAAAAAATCTCGCCCCTGTCTAATGTACAACCTTGTCTGTGGAAAGACTGAACAACACAGTCTCCTTTTGTCTTTCAGGTACTGATCCTTACCTATAGCTGGAAATGGGATTCAAAGTCAAGCCATGTTCTTCCACAGCCCAACCAAGTCTTTTGCTAACTGGCACTCACCTCTATGATAACTCAATTTTTATGCCACTCAACTGTTGATTGGATGAATTGAGAAAAACCAAACTGAGCAGTCATATTCACAGACAGAACTTAAGCCTGGAACTGAATTTTGGAAACAGTTCCTCTGCAGAAAGTTCAAAGGACAAAGTTAGGAAGAACCAAGCCTGGGGGGAGGGGAAATACAGTTTGTCTGTAGTTACACCTGTTTTTACAGCAAACTGATGTATATTCCATCTTACTGAACCTTCACGAGCTGCAAAAACATAACAACAGAAAAGCAAATTTCCAAAACTCACCCAGCCCCTTTATTATATTTTTTGAGATTAGATCAACAGTGACCTAAAACCAGGTTTCTTCATTAGATGTTACAGTACTGGGAACCAAAATTTAGTTACTCCTCATGTAATCCAATGAAGAAAACTCAGTACTTCCACAGAAAGTGACTGGAGAGCCTTATCCTATGGGCCGAGTTAGTTCTGGACTTCAGTTAATCACATTACCAATAAACCCATGTGAATCAGGCGGAAGAAGTCATGGACATAATGCTGAGTCATGCACGTTTTTTTACACAAAGTATTTTAAATGTTTTTTATACTAGTACAAGCCCAGAAACAACCCATTTTACATGCTGCCAAAGAAAGGAGTTATAGGTGAACACCAGTGAAAGACCATGTAGCACGGTGTAGCTGTCTTCCAGAAAGTCTTACCGTGTAAACCTCGCAGGTTGTAAATGGTTTTTTATGTGTGTGTGAAAATAGGGAAGTGTAGTCACTTTCATGAATGCAGCTCAATCTTCACTGGTCATACTTCTCTGTAATTTGGACCAGTGTTTCCCAACCCAGTCTCCGGGAGCTGGGAGGGTGCAAAAATGTGGACTGTCTGACAGGGAGCTGGGAGGGAGCAAAAATATGGGTGTCTGGGTGTCCCTGAGGACCAGGATGGGAAACACTGATTTAGAGGGACTTTACCCTGGGACAGGTGTGCTCTTCCATTTTCTGGTCTTAGAAGTGAGGTTAAATTAGGCCCAAGAGACAAAGGAAACACTGAAAGTTGGCGAATGGTGTTGGCTAAGGCACCTCTCATCCTGAAGAATTGAAGCCTTTCTGTGTGCAAAGAGGTTTTGCTGTACTCGTGGAAGAAAGAGTTTATTATGTAATATCACCTCAGGTTCAAGCCCATACCCACACGTCTGATACACTATATAATATTTATTGTTTAATATAAATATGTCAATATATCTTCTATATATCATACTTGAATAAAATTTTGCTATAATTAGTTATGGTGTGTAGAGTATTTCTACTGTGGTCTTTATCTCCCTCTGGTGTGCCCACAGTCCCATCGATCGTGATACAAAAGCTTGCAGATTATCAGAATTTACAGGTCAGTGTTTCCCGGGTGTCTATATACGTTGTACGCAGTTTGAAATATGCTTCGTCCACTTTTAGGAATAGGCAAAACCCCATTTGTGACGTGGATTGTACAAATGGTTGTTTAATTTTATGTTGCGTTTTGTGGATCAGTTATCCAGAAGGAATTTCAAATGATGCTACAGTCAGGCAATAATTAAACACTGTTTAATGACTCGAACCGCACTCAGTGTTGTAGGCTGTTGGCGAGTCTTTGTGTGGAACAAAATACAGTATGTATTCCGTTTGTGGAGTTATATGTTAAATGTCATTATGCAGAATGACATCCTGCTTCCACACTCTCGTTTCCATTTTTGAAAGAAATGAGGGCAGGTATGGTGAAGCTAGGCATTTAACCGGTAATTAGCGAGTCATCGTAGTGCGCAGGAGAGCGCATCCAGTATAGCCGGAGCAAAAAAAGGAGCATTACTATTGTACTAACACACGTGTATAATGCACCCAAAACTAAAAGCGCGTGTTTTGCACTCTGTTTTTGAAGCTTACATTTAGATTTATGGAGATAGTAATACTACAAATTACTGCTTACTACTGATGATTTTTTTAAGAATGAAAAAGGCAGCGTAGTGGAGTTTAGACACTCGCCCTGCGCACATTTCGGGGTTTTGTATGAGCCTATGAACTATCCTCCACGAAATGACCTTGTATCGCACAATACATAATGCTACGGGGGAGGTTAGAAATATGTAGTGCGCATCCATCGCCATCAGGGGGCGCGCCGTTCTCGCAGATCCGGGCAGTCGCCGGCGTCTGACTAGGTACTGAAACGCCAATTGTCTGACACTTACCTGCTAATGATGGGGGGCAGCAAAGGCTTCGATAATACCCATGCAATCCGCGAAGAAAGTTAAAAAACATCAGCTATCACCTCTCCACAGAATAAACTTCAATTCTGGTAGATTGCTTGTAAATTGTCAGCACTTTTAATTTTCAAATTTCATTAAGAGAGTAAGGCTTGGTATTTCAGGCTGCTTTTTTTTCTTCTCACCACTAGCCAACATAAACCTTGTGAGTAGGCAATAACAAGCTTTAATAAGGTAACACATTGTGGTACATTTATCACACCTTTGTTACACCCAGTGTATTCATGTTCTCGAATTACCCAACCATCAGCAAGGGTGTGTGGTGCACCTACACCCCCGTGGTCTCCTTAGTGATAAAAACACATGTTCAGCGGCGAGGCACACCTACCTTAACAGCTAAGGTGGTTGTTGCTGACAGCTGAGGTTGACTTGGCAGTTGAAGGACATTTGGTAATGTTTTGGAGTGGTCAACATCATGGCCAACCCCAGGAGGCAGACAGAAAGTTTAGTGGGGCCCGCGGGGGAGGGCAGAGGTCTGAAAATGTTGTCTGATTGTTCTCAACATGGAATTCTGTCTCAGTGAACTTGCGTATCAGCTTTAAAGGTATTGACTGTCCCTTTTAAACTTTGAGCACCTGCCCCCCAGAAAGCTTATGCTTAGCCCCATTTAACATGTCTCAGTCATATTCTTTTAAATGCTTTTATAATATACTATTGTTCCGTTTTATAATAATCACTGATGTGATCCATAAACTGCATGTCTGGCTACAGTATGTCCTGATCTGAGGTGTGTTGTGTTCATTTTTAAAATGTTAAAAGTAAAAATGTTTTCTTTTCTTATATTTTTCATTTAGCTTGTATAGTTTTTATTAAGACTTTTACAGGGTGATCCAAACATCATCTCATTGAAATAAATATATATTGTATCTTGTATCATGTTTAAGGATATTTATTTGGGTAGCAAGTGCATATTTACTCAGAAAAAAAACAACACAATTTAACATTAGAACACTTAAAAATCAATAGTAACACAACAGCAGTAAAACAGAACTTCTTATGTTCTCCAAAAAAGTTACTGATGTCTTGTTGGAGAGCTAGATGAGCACCTCAGGGGGATCTCAGCCATTCCATGTATTTGTTAAATTTCACCACCAACTCAATTAATAAATTAACTTAATTAGTTAAATAACTCAATCAGGTATTACTTTGCCAAACAATTTGGGGTAGTGGCCTAGTCAAAAAATGCATACAATGGCCCCAAAAAGTATCTGGAAGCTTAAGCTATGCTATGCTTGATTAACTTTATGCTTCCAAACCATTTTTACAATGACTTTCAAAGAACTGCTCTGAGATAATCTATAGTGGGTGTATTAGTCAATTATTGTTAAGGACACACAGATGCTGTTCCTGAAGATGTAGTTTATTATCGTATTATGCATGAACATTCCATTAATTATGCTTTAGTAAATCGTACCCTTTTGCATCATTTTGTTTTTACTTTTAAAGAATATTTTCTAGATAGATGCAGATTTTTGGTATAATCATTCCATACTGTACTTATGCATGTGTGCTGTACATATACACCTGTCCAATGCTTGTTTGTGTCATGCTTACATTTGCATCACGTGTCCTTTATGTGTGACCCCTACATGAGAATTATTATGTACCTGTCCTTGTTCACATGTAATCTTGTCTTATTTATCTTTGACTTATCTGACCTATGCATCTATTTGGCATTACAAATATCCGTTGTTCCCTTCCCCGTTGAACAGCCTTTGCCAAGGCATCAAACTTGGCTTATGAATTGCAAAACACTGCCCACAGCGCACTCTTGCGTGCCCCCTGTGGCCATAAGCAGTTAATACACTAAATATCAGATAATTGTGTTCCTTATTTAGGAGATGCTGAATCAGCATGCTATGTTAATGAGCTTGCTAGCTATATTTTAGTGACGGTACTTGCCAGCTATTTATTTAATATTTGAGACATCTGAGGGGGCTTGGGGGGCCCCCAAAATGTCAACCACGCAGTGTTGTGCGTGTTCACACTTAACAAGAACTTGCTCAAATTTCAGTTCATACATCTTAAAATGAATTAATTCATGTTTATAGTTCACAATTTTGAATTTTGAACTATGTTCACAGTCCCAAAAATGAACTAGTTGCTGTTCATGTCTTCCGATACATCATACTTCATATTACAATATGAATGTTAATGTTTTGTCCATTATTGCTACTGTTGGTGTGTGAGCATTGTTCACTTCAGTTCATTCAGTTCACCGTTCACTGAAGTCTTTGATGTGAAGGCAAGGGAGGACCGTATTTTTACAGTGTACGGTGCTCATTTAGCACGTTCATACACAACATTACCTGGCAAAAAAAGGACTTTCTATCGTTTATTTTACACCTGGCTCGGAAGATAAGAAGAGAAATACAAGCTAGACTATCAGTTCGGCTCTCATAAATACTGGAAAAATGTTCTTAAATGACTCTGAAGCAGTACTTTATGATTTCTTTCTAGGTCAGCTTTGAAGTCAATATCTGGCTGCATACAGGGTGACTCCTGGCTGAAGGTACAACTCCCCATTTTCACATCTGATTCATCATCTGTTGACTCTTGACACATTGGACGTGAATGTTTTATCCACATGCTATTGTTGAGAAGCACACACGCCTCCACTAGTTGCTTGGACCCACCTCCTCTACAATCGGATTGGTTATCTCTCAGAACCAATCATTTTTCCTTCTACCCTCAGAACATTTTTGTTTACGTAAAACTCCCATGAATGAGAAGTATGAGCTGCGAGCTTTCAGAATTGTATGGACTTTTTCCAGTTAAATTCTATTCTTAAACCTATCTAGTGATTGGCTGAAATATTTGTTTGGGTTAGAAATGTTAGCCGTACTGTATCTGTAGGTGTATCAAAAATGTTGATGTCTTAGACCAATTCAACTATTGAAGAGCCTTTTAAAAAAAAGGAGTACTGGATCCACAGCTATAGGTTATTGAATCAAGCTTTAATCATGACTTATGACTGTTAAGGAGATGTGATGACAAATTCAGGAATATATTCATCCTACATGATGTCTATGACAATGGAATGATACATTAAATACTGCTAATGTTAAACACTAGCATTACCGACAGGGGAAAGGCCAAATTCTACCAACAGTCTAAAGGCTAACATATCACACAATCCATTGCCTGGTAATGAGGAGATGACAAGACCAGAGGGATTTGTTGTTTGCCCATGTTGCACTGGAGATGGCCCCACTGTCAGAATTTGCGCTAGATGCCTTATCGGTATAGTTGCCATGGCGACCTTAACAGGCAGATCATTGTTGCGTGCTGTCCCTGACTCGTTTTTCCGAATGACTCTGGATATAAGCTGAAACACGATGATGTGTCCCTTCCTGTTCTTTGATGGGCTTCTTTATTTTATATACGTATAAAGTACTGTGCAAAAGTCTTAGACAAAGAAAATGTTTAAATGTTCTTCATGTTGGTGTGAAACTATGATATTTCAGTTCAAAACTTCACCTAAAGTGACTTTGTCTACTACTCCACCTTTTTTGGGTAATCTGTACCCCATTGAGTTATTTAACTAATTAAGTTATTTAACTGAGCTGGTGCTGAAATTTAATAAATACAAGGAATAGCTGAGGTGCCCCTGAGGAGAGGTTCAGGAACTGAAGTGGTATGTATCTAGTTATCCAACAATGTTACAGGCACAGGGCACGGCGGGAGTGGGGAAATAAGGTGACAATCCGAGTCAAAGGGGTTTATTAAGGGAACTAACACACTGGGGAAAACCACAAACTAAAAGGACCACGAGGGGTCAAAAATAACAGGAATAATAGAGAACAAACTAAAGTAACACAACTTGGTAACAGAGCAGGACTAGGAAACAATGCAAAGCTACAACAAGCAGTACCATGACCAACAGCACAAAGTACATATACACCTAATACAATGACTCACTAGAGAACAGAGTAGGGCAGGCATTCAAATACACATAGAAAACTGGGGCACACAAACAGGTGTAAGACACAATAAATTAACCAATCAACACATAGTGCAGGACAACGAGCAACAGTCTAGAACAATCAACATGAACTGGCACAAGGAAATGGGCAACAGGTGGAACTAATAACATTTAACAAGCACAGAAACTAGGGAGCTTAACAAATACCAAAAACTAGGAAACATTAACTACATATTAGTTAATTAGTTAATTAAACACTATGAATTGAACGCAAGGATAATTAAACAGAACCAGAAAGGAAGTGAACAGAACACAAGCAGGGAAAACCAAGGACAAGAAAACTAATATAGGACATAAACACTGTGAAACAAAAATCCAAATAAACAGAGGAGGCTGGTCTACCACCCAAGGCCAGCGTCAAACCCATAACCAGCAGGAGTTAGTCTCTGAGACACACACTCAGCCCATTGAGTTAAGCAGCAGTAACAGAAGCAGGCAAAACACACAAGGGTTTCACAAGGAGTGACAAGACTGGATGGCCAGCGACACCTGCTGGCCAAATAGGGAATAGACACGAAGGACAGGACCAGACGGGTGCCGACCCTGACACAACAAGATATCAGTGACTTTTTTGAGACAAGAGGAAGTTCTTATTTATTTTTTATTGTGTTACTGTTAATTTGTACATGTTCTATGTTATGTATATTTTACTTTTAGCACATATACACTTGCTACCCAGATAAATATCTTTAAACATTTACTTTAACTGCCTAAGACTTTTGCACAGTACTGTACATATATTTTTTAAATGAGACAATGCCGTCTGTCTGGCCTGGAGCCATAAAATTGCAACCCTTTCAATGTGAATAGCCTCTAGATATGCAAAGTTTTATGAGAAAGGACTATGACGGATTTGAAAAAGCTATTCAGGACAATGTCTTCCTGTTGGGTACGTGTCCTGTTATTACACCGTCAAATTTTTTATGCTACATGGGTAATCACATTATGTATGCAAGAACCACATTAAGTGTACTTTGCTCTCCAATTGCTCAAACTTAAGTGATCATTGTCATTTTAATTACATTCCTTTTGATGAATATCACTGTCTTCATAAATTATATTTGACACACTGGGGTGAAAATTAATTAAACTTTTTTTTCTTTTATTTGTCCCTCTCAGAGCAGATCCAGGGCAAACCCTTAACACTCAGTATAAGTGACACAATGTAGAAAACAGGTTGCTAATTTCCTTGGTCTTAGAGAATGTCGTTTAATTTAAAATGATGAATGTATAATTAAATTGCTTAATGGACACTGTGATTTTTGTTCTAATAATTTTGCCTATCTATGCAGTTGTATGTAACGTACTATAGTCCTACCCAGGGCAAAGTATCAGCTTTTATTTGAGTTACATGTAATGAGCATCAATACACTTCCTTCCCACCATCACCAGATGGTTATCTTGACCTTGGGGTAGGCTGTATTGTCCTCTGCCCCTCCTTCAGACAGACCTGCTGACCCCTCCTTCTGCTGGAGTCAGTCCATCAACACCCGGGCTGACGTCACACTCACAGATTCACAGTATTGTATTACATCGACAAATCACCACTCATTCGATTAAAAGGCCCAAGGCTGAAACGAAGCTGTGAAAGCAATGAGCATTTACATGTTTTTCCTGAAAATAGCTCTCTAACATGGTTTCAGTTAATGATGTTACCGTACCTCCCTTGCAGCTACAATTGCAGCTAAGTGGTGCCTTGCATTCAGTATGTAACTTATAATATTCAAAGCCTGAGAACACTAAAAGCGTTCAGAAATATCTTTAGAGTTGTTTTCATCACTTAAGATGTTTTTCAATATGGTAGCTGGCATGAAAATAAATGTCTTTTTCCATATTTGCATTTTTGTGTCAGTCTACGATGTCAATAAAAAAGTATCAGTTTTTACCTTTGAGGGTACAATTACTTGTCACTGGGGCTAAACCCTCAAGGGTCTGTTAATTGTACCTTAGCTGTAGGTAAATGTACCTTTTAAGGTACAGAAATGGACACTGAGGAACATTTTTGTACCATTGGGTGCACATTAATGTTGTTTATACGTTGGGGAACCAAACTGCATCAGGGCTGTAACCTTTCTTTCTGACAGTGTAATATGAGATAGTAGATGGAATGATTTTATCCAGTTGATGTATGTCGTATCTATTATCTGCTCTTCATTGTAAAGTCTGCGACTGCCTTTATGTTTATGAAATGTAAGAAAACCTTGTTAGCCTGGTGAAATCACCGAAAAAATGGTTTCAGTTCAGCTGCCGCAGTTCTCTTGTGCATCATCTTCAGATAATTGCATGTAGTCAGTCTCCTTGTTTATTTTGTTTTTTTGCATGACGGTATCGGGTAGAAGAGTCGGATGGATGTTTGTGACAATGACGATGTTCAGAGCCATTTTCTCCCAAAGCATACAGTATATATTATGAATGTCATTTGAGGAAGCTTGCTTGAGTAAAAATACAGACCTCCCTTGCCTTCATGTCAAAGACCTGACTCCAGATTTTGGATTGAGATGTCTGTGATGTCTGAGACAAAGAGCATGAACATTGAAAGAAAAGGTAAATATTTTACTCTGGATTCTGTCTGTAAGCTTCTTTTGTAAACATGCCACACAATCCTCTTAACTCGCAAATCCAGCTCCTAAACTACTACAGCACCTGCTGCCCAAAAATTGGAGGCGTAGGGACAGGACAGGACAGGCAGGCAATTGCCTGGGCCCCCCGAGCTGAGCCGATTACACAGTACATTGCAATGACAAATCTTCTTTATTTGTGTATTTCATTTTTCACAGCAAAGTGAAAATAAAGGAATTGTGTTTATTAAATTGTGTTTGTCGGTATTATTAATTTATACTTCACGCTAAAATAATGGTCATAAATTTTACCATGTTGGGCGGGGGCCAATTACCATGGAGTTTTTTTGCCTACGGCCCCCCAGTGCCCCTAGAATCGCCTCTGCCAAAAATAGGAGATCATATTAAGCATTAATATGACATAATCTCTCTCACACACACACACAAGTAGTGCTACTGCAGTAGTGGGATTTTAGTGAATTCCATTTTGCCAGCTCTGGTCTGATGTGGCCCAACTAACGGAATTTCCTGTGGCTTGAAAATGACCAGGACATGCATAGTCTATGAACTGGCCGGTGATGCTTTTGCAGGTGTCTTGGAAACCATGTTACCCTTGCCTTTATCTTTCTCTGCTTGATAAAATATATTCATTTGAAAGACACAAAAAAAAAAAAAAAAAAATCTTGACCCACAGCATTAAACAATAAGGACAGAAAGACAAACCTTATTAGCATTCAATCTACTGGGGAGCTGCATGTCAATATGGCACTGAGCAGCCCAATATCAGGGCATCAATCCGCTCTCTGCGTGTCCGTATAATTTAGCTGCTTGTCTTTTAGCACACATTGTGGTGCTGTGATTGTATCTGGCTTCTCTGATTCAATTGAAAGCCTCTTCTCTGAGATTTATTGTTTCCTATCTTTGTCCTGACTCTTTCTCTCACCCGCGCTGCTGCGGACGCCCCTCGGCAGGCTAGACCATCAGCGGTAATGGGCAAGAGCAGCGTGAGAAAATATTGTATCACCTTGCTGTTCCAAGGTACCATATTTTCAGATAGTGTGTCGTTCGCTCCTCATCTTTATCCAAGGGCTTCATAGCTGTGGTTTAAGCAGGCCGGAGGCACGTGGAACTCCAGGGAGCCATCTGCAAGGGCAGAGCACTGTCCTATTCAAGAAAAAAATGCATTAACCGCAATCATATCCTTCTCCAATTTTGATTCATTCTGACTAAGTGCTAATAATACAGAAGGGGAAGATAATCCTTTTCAGACTCAAAGATCTGATCGCTCAGTCACTATATGAGAATCAGAAATAGCTCTGTGGCTTTGAGGATGTCGCTGATGCTCTCCGTTGCTGAAAATAATACGATAAGATATTCGGGTGGCCCTGCCAAATGTTTTTTTCTTGTGCTTTCCTTTGTAATTTTTAGAGATATGCTTCCTGAAAGTTTGTAGAAGATTGATTTCAGGCATAAGTGAGCTTTAATTATGCCAAGACTGATTGCTCTCACAATGTTCATGTGACAAAACAAAATGGTTGCTTAGACTCAAACATACCTTAGGAACGCCAAGTGTTTGATAAAAAAATGCTGGGCATATTGAAATTGGGTTTTTGATCAATTTTTTTAATACATTTTCCTTATTTTTCTAATCTATGGAATGTATTGGAAAACAATTTCCAAAATATAGTATTTGACATACATTCTCTGGCCACTTTCTTAGATTGACTTTGCCACCACCTGGTTGGACCTCTTTTTGCCTTCCGAACTGCGTTAATTCTTCGTGCCGTAGATTCAGCAAGGTGCTGAAACATTCCTCAGAGACTTTGGTCCATGTTGACATGACAGCATCACGCAGTCG
>JAAGVU020000038.1:18851917-18867126 GCA_011763525.2 Mormyrus iriodes
GAGTACAGTGAACTCATTGTCATGTTCAAGAAACCAGTCTGAGATGATATGAGCTTTGTGACATGGAGCATTATCCTGCTGGAAGTAGCCATTAGAAGCTGGGTACACTGTGGTCATAAAGGGATGGACATGGTCAGCAACAATACTTAAGTAGGCTGTGGCATTTAAATGAGGCTCAGTGGGTACAAAGGCACCAACAATCATGCCACGTTCAAATCACGTTTCTCCCCCATTCTGGTGTTAACTAACTGCTAACTGTGTAGACCTCTGTTTTATTTTGCCCTCGCTTGATGCATCATACATGTAGTCCATCAATTGCCCCCCCCCAAACGACCCAAGACATATAAAAACAAATACCAACAGAGAAGATGGGCTCAACTCTCAATAAGAGATTTAAGATTAAACCCAAACAATAAGAGAAACTTCTTTAGTCTCTTTGACACACATAGTCAATGCAATTGGTTGAAAAATATAATAGAAATTATTTTGTCTTTTCATTTTGTTTGATTTATGCCAACAAAAGAGTTGACTAGAAGCTCTGGCACTTCAGCATCGTTTAATTTATGCATGTCAAAAGCGTGCATTAAATTTTCGGCCCAAGACCAGGAATGTTTGCAGCGAGGAGTTTTAATAACAGTGGTTGACAGTGAGGTATATATAATGGGACTGGTCTGAGATAGAAAGGAAACAATTAGAAGTAGTAAAATAGATTATAGTTGAATGGCGGCTAATGACACTGAACGATTTTTTGCACCACTAAGTCAAAGTCAAAGTTGCCACTGATATGGCGAATCAGAGCGTCCCAAGTGCATTTACGTGACAACAGAGTCACCGGTATTAGGCAGAAAGGTTCAAAAGTCTTTGCTGATGCTACCCAATTCATCACATGGCCGTTTAATTACTCAGATTATCACAGTAACGAGGACGATCCATGGGGGTGAACTGCAATACAGGAGAACCGTTTAACGGGTATTTGTGAGGATGGGAACATTTCCAGGATTGATGCTGATTGCAAAGCAATGACAGGGATTTATTAAAAAAGGACCACATAGGCACAATGTGAGATGACTTTTTTCATGTGCCTTAATTACATCATGAAGTTTGACTTGAATAATCACGTCCAAATTTGACATTTACATCGCATCATTTAACAAACATGTACAGTGCGCTCCAGAATTGTTGGTACTCTTATTAAAATTGAGTAAAAAAGATTGATGAAAAAATTTGTTTGTGCTATGTTAATGATGATGATGATTATTATTATTATTTTGCAAGAGGTTCTTTTTTTGGAACAATATACTTCAGTTGAAGGTTGGAATAATTTTTTCTGTGTAAGATTAATTGACCATAAGCACATATTTTTCATAACCTTTTCTACTCACTTTTTACTAAGGGTACTAATAATTCTGCAGGGCACTATAACTTCTATACATGCCAATTTAACATAGAGTTCCTATGAAATGTTAAACTGAAATTAACTTTAGGGTCAATGACTTGCTACTGTAACTGGAATGTGCGACAGGTATTATTTCTCAACATGTTTACTTTCTCGGCTCGTTTGCTGTTGAATGAGACTCATTCCTGGAGTGTCACTGCTCAGAACTTTTATTGGATTGGAAACGCTCCTGTGGGCCACAATGATACATACATACAAACTTACTTTGTGGCAGCTATAGATCATTCCAAGATAATGACAGACTGTCGCACAAAATTAGATTTTTGAAGGTGATGAGAATTAGCATTGGTTATCAATGTGCCGAAACACCTTGAGGTTGTCATCTTCAGTCTACATATTTTCCATGAATGGCACAGGAGACAGTAACAATGAATCAATGGACAGACTGTGTGGAGGTGGTTCTTGGTGGACTTCTACTGGAGTCTGAGCCTCTAAAAAATTCCCAACTGCAATCACAGTCATGCTGCATCTCTGACGTGGCAAAGCATGATAACTGGCACTTTCTGGTAGAAAATTTGGGTGTACAATTTCTAAAATTGCATTAAACACTTGAAATATCCCATAATGCTCTTAATGCATGCTTGGTATAGAGCTGCCTTATCCTGCTTATGAAAACTGTTTCCAGAAGACCAGGTCCAGAACGGCGAATCTTCACATTACTGTTAGTGGGATGTGCATTAAAATTCTGGGGTGGTACACTTGGCTCCCTGTGGCTTTTAACAAACAAGCAGTCGGCATGGAGTTTCTCCACACGCCATTAATCATTTTACGTCTACCTCCGTATTTGAGTCTGCTGCACAAGCATAAACCTGGCAAAGAGATCTGAAAGCGTGACATCATGGGGAAAATAGGTCCCTGGGTGCTTTTTTCTGCAACTGTTACAGCCGAAGTCTCTGTATTTGCTTTGACTTTGAGATTGATCACTGCTTACATTTTAAGGAGAGTGACAGACTCTTGGAGCATCTTGTATGAATCTGATCTCAGATTTGCTCATTATATATATATATATATATATATATATTCCAACTTCATCCAAACCATCAATCTTCTAGCTTCTTATGCTGCTCAGGGTCACAGAGTGTGTATACAGTTTATCTAAGAAAAAAGCAAAACTTAATTGTAATAATAAATTCTGTTGCAGGCATTATTATTGTTAATCAATTACTAACATTATTAATAACACTACATTTTTTCATAAATACATTGAAATCCAAACAATTTGGAATTAAAAAATGCAGGTTATTTTCATTAAAGTTAAAATAGTAAGACAGGCTGTGTTATGGCGAGACATGCCACGGGCAGAAAAACAAGGGACAATCCACAGAGCTGCGGAGGTATATTAATAAACAGACCTGAACATAAAAGGGGAACCACAAAATAATTGGACCGCCAGGGGGGTATTCCACGAAGCAGGATTTCTTGCTTAGCTGGTTAACTTGGCAAATTTAAGGTAGTCTGAGCTAAACGTAAAGGAACAAAGATAAAGTTCATTTAGCCCAGACTACCTTAAATTCAACAAGTTATCTGGATAAGCAAGAAATCCTGCTTCATGGAATACCTCCCGGGGGTCAAAAACAAACAGGAAATAAAGAACTAACTAAATAAACCACAAAGTAAACAACTAGGGACAGGGACATCAACTACAGCTACTAACAGAGAGCAACAGCAACAATGACTGACCAAAGAACAGAACCAGATGAGACACTTAAATAGACAGCTAACAAGCCATGATGCAGGACAGGTGAGAATCACAACCAAATTAACCAATCATTAAGGGCTCAGGGCAACAAGGAACAGGTGGGGTATTAACAATTAATAGACACTGGAGATTAGGTAACAGGAACAAATACTGAGGACTATCAACACTAGGAGAAATCAAGGTACGTAAGTAAAACAGAACATAGACAAGGCACAGGCAGAGTAACCATAAACATAAATTAACCATAAAGACACCAGTGGATAAATAAAACCAAAACATAACAGAGATTTATAAGACTTGAACTCATGACAAGAAGGGTGCTTGTCTAAGACATCAGCGCTAACCATAGACCTACCCGACAGCCCAGAAAGGAGGAAAAACACAGCAGGGGAACACCTAATGGGATGGCCAGCGGGAACTGCTAGAGGGTCAGACGGGCATCGATCCTGACAGGTTGCCTCATTTACACTGGATAAAAAATAATTCTAAAACTCCAGAAACAATAGTGCAAAAATATGGCGACAGTCATGACAAGAGGGATGAAAAACAGTTTAAGAGGTTTGTGACATTTCACAGAGTGATGATCTCAACTCGAGAAGCATATTCTTTTCACAAGAGACATGCACACTCAACAACGAGACGTGCTGTGTATGGAGTAATTAACAAGAGTGGAACTTGAGTGCTTTGCGTAACTCAGCCGCGATCGATTACGCTACTGGCTGGATCTGGCAGTGTTATCTAGTGCAAATCTCTGCTTGTAAAAACATCATTACAGGACAAGAAATAAAATCAGCGGTGTTTTCTGGACAGCGAGTGCTGAAGGGGCCGTTGGCAATAAAACTTTATCGTAGAATTATAAATGTAATATCAGCGCAAAGAAAAAACGCAGCAAATGAGCTGCGCATGAGTGTGTTTCACTCGTGAATGTTTATGGAGTACGTGCAACAGGACTATGGACGTCTTACGTAAGACCTTCATGAAAATAGTTTTTCACCTGTGGTTTCTCACTGTTCATCGATCATTGCTCAGTGTTTCTGACATTTTTGCATTTGATATGAACATAAAACAGGAAACGATATAGAATTAGATCCCTTGTCTTTTTCGTTGTGAGACTTACTACTTGAATTTGACATAAAAAATATGTTAAAATAATTTTGGGACTTCATATCTCATAGTTTATTGCAGAATTTGTGAACATTATATTGCTCTATAACTGTTTTCTGTTCTGTCATCCATTGAGCTATGCAATCCCATCTGGCCTTGTTTTCCATAAACAATTCTAAACAGTTACACATACTTTAAATATTTAGCCCATGTGATTTTCCTCTCTATTATTTGGTGTAAGTATTGTTGGGAAGTTAATACATGTGGTGGAATATATTATTTCAGCCATCTAATTGTATATTATTCACAGGGTACCTGTTGAGTGAAGTTGTAAGTGATTTATTGGTATACATTTGCGAAGTGTTTTATCTCCTCTTAACACATGTAAAGCATTTTCACTGCACTTCCAGTAATTAAAAAGCATGATATGTCACCCTTACTGCTAGCATGTGCATTTATTAATGCAAATGAAAGTGCATAAAACACCAAACTGGACTAGGATTAAAAATCGGCCGTCGATTTTAGGGTTTCCAGATGATATCTTTTGCTGATCGCAGGGTTCTTCCAAATGTTTCCAAATTCAGGTCATGCGGTCATTTAAGCCCAATAAACAGTCTATCAACCTCAATCTGTGTCAAAAGATCAGGAGGGATTTTGAAAGCAATAGATGTCTTTCAGTAATTTAGTCACATCGTGATTTATGCAGTGACATACTTGGTGCCACTAATCGCTTATTTCTTTTCACAGGCAGTAACCACCAGATGATATGACACCAGTTCGAGCTTCTTTACATTGACTTTCTGTCAATTTTAGGTTCAAGTATAAGGTTTTCCTTGTTTGTCTTCAAAGCATTAAATGGGCTTGCCACATCTTATATTTTTGATGTACTGCAAATTCAAGTCTTTGTCAGAACCTCGTGGTCCACTTCTGGAAGTTTCTTCTGTCAGTCCCACGGTGTCAGTTAAAATCTAAGGGTGACCATACCTTTGCAGTTACTGCCGTCAGTCAGACGGTCTCGGTTAAAATCTAAGGGTGACCGTACGTTTGCAGTTACTGCCGTCAGTCCCATGGTCTCAGTTAAAATCTAAGGGTGACCATACCTTTGCAGTTACTGCCGTCAGTCAGACGGTCTCGGTTAAAATCTAAGGGTGACCGTACGTTTGCAGTTACTGCCGTCAGTCCCATGGTCTCAGTTAAAATCTAAGGGTGACCATACCTTTGCATTTACAGCTCTGGCCCTTTGGAATAAGCTTTCATTTCAGATTAGGTCAGATCAATCAATCACAGTTTTTAAATCCAGATTAAAGACTTATTGTTAGTCATTAGCATTTGCATCTTGAATGTTAATACTGCATATCATCATCCAACTATCCATCCATTTTCTATAACCACTTATTCCATATGGGTCGCGGGGGGTCCGGAGCCTATCCCGGAGGCTGCGGGCGCAAGGCAGGGAAAAACCCAGGATGGGGCGGCATATCATCATAAGACTAGATATTTTGTTGGATTCTATGTATAGTGATTGCTATTATTGGATTTACTATTATAAATTTTATGGTAGGATTTTATGCATAGTGTCTGTTTACTGTGTTGTACAGCACTTTGGTAAACACTTGGTGTTTTTAAATGTGCTTTACAAATAAAATCACTTGACTTGACTTGACTTGACCAGACTAAAAGTCTCCATTATTTGTTCCGGTTTCAAGAAAATTGTAGAATTGGGACTTTACCTTAGGCTATTTAGAAGGCAATATAGTGTGCCATAAATTTCAGGGGTAGCAAACAATGATAAAATCTACAGGCTATAAATATGTTGACGTTGTGCTGTAGATAATAACACTTTTATTGCTTATAGCCTATAGCTTTAAGGGAGACTCATCTTAAAGTTTAATACGGTGTCAGTTGGTTGTAGCATGGTCAGATGATGGAGATTAAAGGATAAAGAGCTATGGATCGCCTTCGTTTGGGTCAGAATGAGAAATGAGCTCTTAAACAGATGCATTGCGTATGACTTTTAAAAGGGCTAGCCATTGCAGTTGACAGCACATTCCCTTTACCCTGAACAAGTTCAGGTCACGTTCCAGGGCACCTTCATGTTGATTGGGTTGACTGACTGCCTGTCATCAACACCAGGCTATTTCCCTCCAATATCAAATAGATTTTGTCAAATGGGTATTGTTAAAAATAAGACATTTTAGCCCAATCCCACTACAAGCTGGTTCTGTCCCAGGAATGCTGTATGAAGAATCATTTTCCCCCAGAAAAAAATCTGTAATAAAATGCAAGACCTGCCTTGTGTCCATAAACTGCATATAGTCAGTGAAGATGACATATATACACATAATTTATTTATTGTATTTTAGTAGTACAGGCTCTTGATTTGCGTAAAATCAGGTTAAGTAAAGCTGAACTTCTGTGCACTCTATATAGTTCTCTCCTGCCTGACTGTAGTCTTGTGTTATTCCTGTTTTTGTTCCTTGTGCTGCCCCATTGTCCTGGAGGAACAATGTTTTGTTTCCCTGTGTACTGTGTGTATGCTTGAAATAACAATAAATGTTCTTGACTTGAAAACATTTGAGATACACTGAGTTCACAAGAGTTAATGTGAAAAGGCGACATATGCCTATAATTAAACGTACATTTTATCTTTTTATATATCTAACGTGTTTTTAGTATGCATATAAATAGTATATTTTTGGTTTGTGTGTTTTTGCTGTGAGGTATCATGAATTGTATGAGAAGGTAAATCCGACTACTGTAAAATTTGACTGATTTCTTCCATCGTTTGAGAACTGTCTGCATTTCATTGAAAGTTGGAGATACTATGAATAATAGCATCTCTTTTCACCTTAATAATAAATTCTATCTGTTTATTTGTATATTCATCCATTTACATCTACATACACACACTACAACATTCTTATGAAGGTAAGCCTCCCCCATTGACCATTGTCAGTATGTGTCCTGTGATGGACCGGTACCTCATCCTGGATGTTTCTTGCCACGAGCTTTGTGCTTTGTTGGAATGTATTCCAAAAGTGATCCTACACCAGATAGAAGTGCTTATGCTCTGTGTTTGCCCTACATCATTTTTACCTTAAAACCACTGAAAGGTGTGGACAACAGAGAGGCCAAGAATAACATTATACCTGTTTCTGTGCCAAGTCTCCGTCTATTCCTATAACAAAGTACATTTCAGATCTAATCCTTTCCTGCTAAAGGATTGATGAACATATTGCTATTCTTCAACCCGGCTCATATTTTTCTTAACTTCATTTTTCCACCCTTTGTTCAGTATCACTGAAATATGATCCTATTTCAAATGCATTATACACGTTAACCTTTAAAGACATGTTAAATCAAATTCTAGAATTTTCCTTGCCATATTATAAGAGCATAATGCAATTTAACTGCCAAAAATCCTGCTGGTCCCTTTTGATACACTTATGAAGATGCTATTCATTGCTGACGTTAGTCTTTCATATTATCTAAAAAAGGGTCCCCCACTCAGAAACAAATCTCTGTTTATGTGAAACGCAAGACTAGGTAAATGAACCGGCCAAACCCCAAGATTATTTCGATATAGCATTGGGATAATGTAACAGGTGGCAGGGGGGGTGGGGATTCAGATATTTAATAATATCCTTTTGTCTCAACGTGTCATGTCTGCATATTGTGTTTTTGAATCTATTTACCTTCATGCTGAGATTTTTCAATTATTCAATTATTTTTTTCAGCTGACTATTTAAAGGAACAGGCAACAAATGAAATGCTTTACAATAAAAGTGGTCTAATTGCTTCCTGCAGGCAGCTTCGGTCTGCATGACATCTGAGCTTGAATCCAAGGGGTTACTTGAGCCCTCTCATGCACCTGTCTGATGCCTTGGAACTAGCTATAGAGAGAAATAGATATTAGACTGAATTCTCTAAGAAATGATAAGTCCATTAGGTTGAGTTTCTTTTCTCCTTTAGAGGTGAGTTTCTTTTTTTAATGGCAACACTGTAAGAGACAGACTCTTGCAGACCGGAGTGGCAGTTCACAAGCTTTATTTTCAAACCACAGCCAAGCAATCAGAAGAGGGGCAGGCAGAGACAGGGTCACAGTCAGAAGTGGGGTGGCGTGTCTGCATTCTCATGGGGGGCCATGACACACTCATCCACAAATGTTAATATTTAAACACACACATTAATTATTAGTCATTAGGTAACCCTGGCCTTCAATGCAACAGGACAAACACGTATGGAAAAAAAAAAATCTAATCCTGTCAAAACAGGAACATGTGAATAAAGGTGCCTAACCTGGATAGCTGTGAAATCACTAACAGACACATTTCTACCTTCAGAAAGCCTTGGCTCCAGCCTTCCATTTCACCCACCACCTCCCACACCACAGTTGATTCACTCATACTTCAAACGCAGAACATCTTTGATTGTGCATGCAAAGCAAAACCTTAAACAAAAACAGCATTAATAAAGACACCCCCCCACACACACACACGCACACACAACCACCACCATCACAGGCGCCCCCTCCACCTCTGCCCTGCGGGTTTTTGAATGGCTGGAATCTTAATTACACATGATGAGCGAGCGGCCTCCATCGATTGCATTGTGACATGCGGCCGCCCCCATTGTCAACTAAATGAACACCTGGCCTCCAGCAGAACCATAAACCCGAGGCGTCCTGCAGGCCAGCCTGCTGCATGCTCGCTGCATCCCCACGCGCGTGTTTTTGTGTCTTCTGCGTTACATCATGGACTGCCAAACAGGACACAATCCAGACAATCCTTGGAGTAATTGAGGGTTAAGGGTCTTGCTCAAGGGCCCAACAATAAACTCACTCAGCCAATCCCAGAATTCAAACCCACAACCTTCCGATCACAGGTCCAGTATTCTTGCCTCCTAAGTGACAATGCCACGATGATACAGCCCCCTCGCAGCCATTCTCCTGGTCATAGCCAAGTCCCATCTTTTCACTCTGTTATTTAACTTTCATTTAAAACAGTGTCAGATCTTCGTATTTTTTGTCATTTTCTGCTGTCAGCAATCAGCATACTGAAGGATATTGGACTGTGAGAGGAAACTTACAAGCTCTATACACAAAGCAGGAGTGGGATTCAAACCCACAATCCTAGTGGTGCAGGCCAATATTTTCTCCTAGTCTTTTATGAGGATATCTTGGAATTCTGGCTACAGTTCCTCCAATTTTCTGTCAAATAGACCCACCCTTTGAGTTGGTTTTTGATGTTTTCCTTGAAAGCAATGGGTATGTTCTTGGGGTCATGGCTGGGAAGTTGGCTTTATTATTCCTTTACAGCTGAACCTAGAGCAAGGTGCTTGCTCAAAGGTACTGCAAGGTGGCTGTCTCTTCACTGTGACTCCCCTCCAAAGGTTCCTCTCACCTGTTTGTGTGTCTCAGTGAGAGCAAGGTGGAATAAAGAAAATTTCCCTATGGGGACTAACAACGTATCTCTGTTTTAATTCCAATTTTCAGCTTTGAAATTCCAGTCAACAGGAATATATCTTGTTTGCATGTTCTATTTATTTAAACCTAAAATTGATCACAAAACTCTTCAATTTTTATTTCATCTGCATTAGCTTTTGGGCCATGGACCTGTGTAACTGCCGCGAAGAGGTACCCAAGTCTTCTTAATATCAATCAGTGAAAGCATTACATGCGGCTACAGTTACTCCCATATCCTACTTACCTATGAAAGGCTCATGAAGTCTTTGTTATCCATTTCTTTGTAGTCAATGGTGTGTTTTGTCAGACTCAAATTTCCTTAGTCCAATACATTCAGGTTTGTTAATGGCTAAGAAATTGACTTGTACACAAGCCATTTTCATCTTAACCACATCCAGCTTTCTTTACCTTATTCTCCATAGATTCTATGATCCTTTTTCCACAGCTTTGAATCTTCCAGCTTGACAACTGGCAGTTCCACGTTAATCCAGTCTCATCATAAACATCAATTGTAGTCCAAAAAATCCTTAGCCACTCTAAAATGATAATACAGAGGAATGTAGGCTATTGCTGACTCTTCTAATAATATATTTGTTGTGTTAGAAGAGGATTAACAAAAAAGCTTAAAGAGATTATGGGGTTGACCTGGACACCATATAAATGAATGAGAGTTAGCAGTTAGTAACAGCTTACATTCTTACAGCTGTAGTATAGAATAAGATGGATTAGGAACAGGGGATTTGAAATTGTAGTATAATGCAAGCAGAAATTCCATGTACAAGAATCTCGTTTTGAGATGATCCATCATGTATAGGCTGCAGATGAAGGTCTGGAGATAAGGGCAAGCCCGGTTCTGCCGTTAACGAGTGGTGATGCAATCAGGGGGAAAATGTGTGGAAAATGTAATCTGGATCTGAAATAACCCTCGCTGATGCAGGTCTGACAATGGGTCAATCTCTCACAACTCAGGGAGGCTGGCAATCTTGCAGATATGAAATTCAAAATACAAGGTATATATTTGGAACAAATTTCAAGTTTGCCACAGGCAATATAAATATATACATTTTTGTGAAAACAGTTCAAGGCAGATGCTTCTATTCCTAGGATCACAAATTGTGCAGTTTACATTAAGCGAATACTTTTGTCCGAAGAAATTAATAGTTTTGTTTGCCGTTTAGCCCATGCTCATTCCCTCTGTTGCCTGAAACAGGGTCCTTGCGGTCCTGAACAGGATAAGCAGATAGAGGAAGGATGGATGGATGGATGGATGTATTTGTGCTGCTTGATAGTGTCCCAGTGCTGTAAGCACAGTAAACAAACAAAAGGGGTTTTATTAAACTCAGAAGGACTCAACTGAAAATAAACAGGATCTCGAGGGATCTAAATTGCTGGACCGGAGGTAGGCAACGCATAAACAAGATGAGGTTATGATAACAACGACGAAACTGGGAAATACAAGGCTGGGGAGCAAACAAGAGGCAGCTGGGAGTGATTAACACGAGGGTTGGAACAAGAGGTAAGATATACGAGGACCAAGCGTGGATTGTTAGGGCCTCGCCAGGGAGGAGATAGGAGGGTCAGGCTGGCATGGCGGGCAGGACGTGACACTCCGTCAGTCTTTACACATGTCGAGGCATCTAACCTCAAAAACAAAAATTTCAGATAATTTCTTTAAAATTTTGCTTAAATGACATACTGAGAGAAGACAAAACATAATAATATGTAGTGCAAAGTAGACAATGGTCTGTCAAATCTCAAACTGCAATCTCAAATTCAGCAGTTCATCCATTCATTTTCCGCCGTTACTTTTCCAGTACTGGGTCACGATGAGTCTGGAACCTATTGCTGGGAGCACAGGGAAAGGCAGGGGAATATGCCGGTTGGGATGCCAGTCCATTGCAACATATCCCATACTCCTTCAATTGCCACACTGTTGGACAGTCTTCCTGTCTCTCACCGCTACAGCCCTCCAAACCCCGTCTCAACTTTCTGTACATCTGAGCCTATTTCGGAAAGCTGCTGTCTTTGTACATATAGCTTTGGCAGGTGAGTTTTCTTTCTCTACAGCCTTGAATTAAGGTCTGATATCTCATTTCAGTTCTCCAAATGCATTGCAGGAAGCACTCATTCTGTGAAAGTATATCTGACTCTTTCAGAAAGTGCAGGGACGGCCTCTTGAATAAGTGGGGATAAATAACATCGGGGCAGACGAATCGAGAAAAAGTGCAGCACCGGTTTCTGAAATCTCATAAAGTGGCTGTCGGCCCTGAATCCGCAGAGTGGGGAAGTGAGTGCCTTATAGCTTAGCAAAGCAATTTCACAATAAAATACAAAGCCTGGTTTTGTGGTGATATATGGGTGGCACATTGTAATTTATAATTGGTACCAGCTTAGACTAAATTTAATTAAACAAGAGACATACTTTCTTCTGCATGCCTTTCTGAACAAAGTTATGAAATTAGTTTGAAAAGAGAGGCTTTTTTCTTTCATCCCAACTTGCGGTGCTATACATGCGCCGGTCTGCGGTCCGCTTCGTTTTTCAACTCTCTGCGAGCGGAAAAGCTGCGATACACGTATTTTCACGATCGCTATTCAGTCATGGTCATAATTACTGATGACTTGCTACAAGATGTACAGAATTTGTGTGGGTGTGTTGCATTGATCCCAAGAAATTAGATAAAATGTTGATAACACTAAAGCACACTAAAACAATCACTTTGGCTACTATGGCCACAGACACTGTATGGAGTCCTATAGTTTTTGTGAGCTTGTTTGCAGGAAGCTGTACTTTCAGTGCACACAAGCAATGCTTTCAGAGATGACAGCTCATAGTTTGATGCAAATGGTTTCATTAAGGGTTAATACATGTCCAGGGGTAATTATGGTGGGGGGCAGAAGAGGGGCTATAATTCATATAGAGAGGCCAACCTTATCATTAGCCAATGATATGTTTTGAATCAGCAAGTGACTAGGAAGGGGGCACTCTGGGGCCAATCAGCTTTAAGCTTATGGCCCATACATAAAAATGATTAGAAATTTTGGTAACACTTGACTTGAAGCTGTTATCTATAGTATAATATATTATACGTAATACAGTATATAATAATATATATAACATAAGAATTATGGATGCTTTGTACTGCATTATGAAGGTATCTATAGTGCATTATAGGTAATAACTTAATAAAGTATTCATAATGGCTATAATGCGTTATGCTTTTATAAATATTTAGAACCATGTTTATAATGCTTTATGAATGCATTATAATGTGTTATGAATGTGTTCATAGATTCTTATAGACGTGGCATTCATTGAAAGTCTTATTGATTTTTTTTTTCCTTTTTACATATGATAACACAGATATCTAAGTACCTGCATCCCTTAATGGCAAATTTAACATTCTGGTCCATTGCTTTCCTGTATATCCTTGATATGCATAAAGATGCTTATGTTAATGTGTGCTTCCCAGGGTCTGATTTTGGGGCGGTGGGTGCCCCGAGGCTAAAGTCATGGTAGGCCTCTACCTACAGCATAAAATGCTGCTGTAACAACCAAAATAAAAAAACTTCGAGCCCCCCTACTCCTCAGACCCTGGAGCTACAGCCCAGGTTAGCCAATGCATAAGTCCAGCCTTGGTTTTTCCAAACCAGATCCTTAAAAAAAAAACAGCTTGGAAGTCTCTTTCTACAACATTTGACAAGCTGGGCAAACCTTTCATATACTACATTTTTGCTTTTCCATTTTTAACTTATCCTGCTGTTGTGAGAGTAAGGGACAGACATTACGTTCTGCAGCAGACATTCTTTATGATCCCAGTTTTGGAAACTGCAACCCTACACAGGATATGCAGCTGGATGATGACCAGATGGATGTTACTGAGCAAACAGAGCAAATAATGGTGCTCACACACCTCAGTCAGAAGCCAGACTCAGTGACTTAGTTCAGATAACACATTCGTACAGGTAGGCACAAGACCTTACAGACTGGTTAAAAATTCATGGTAAAAGTATCATTGTGCATCGTGTTTAGGCATACAGAATGAAAGTTAGAGCGGGGGGCCTCTTATAGGCTACAGAAAGTACATATCAAGACCTCAAAATTCCCATATGAGGATTCAATTCAATTGAATTCAATTCAATTTATTTTTATATAGCGCCTTTCCCAACAGAGTCGCCCCAAAGCGCTTTACATGATATTTGATACAAGATACATGATAACGCTTCACAGGATGACTAATGTTCAGTCCCAGTATGCATTTGTACTTGTTATGAACAAAGTGATCGGTTTCTGTATGTAAGTATGCACCTATGCTGTGGCCGAAAGAGGTCTTCTGTGTTTATGAGTCCTCGTGATCATGGTCTTGTCACAATGAATTTGGTCTTACTGTGTGTTTTGATGCAGTCAGATTAATACCTAACAAGCCTCAGTGGTTATTCCCAGTGACTATTTTTGCCCGTGTGTGGGTGCTTTTTTTTTTTTTTATACCTGTACTTACCTATATGTCTTCCTCTGGGACACAACAGGCTCACTGCTGGACATTAACAGGCAGCTCCATTTACTTAAATGTATCATGTAGCAGATGCCATTATCACAGAGAGACAATGTTACCAAACAAATTTAATGTTGCACTGAGAGAGTATTCTTCTCCCTTAAGTCTCTTTTGTAACACCAATATGACAAATATACAATTTGTCACATATCTCCTTTTGCAAGTATGTCAGGACAATAGCTGAAAACTCACTAGGATGTTCACAGACATACCCCGCACCCACCCCGCCCCCCGCATGGCCAGAATACAGGAAACTTATGGCAGATGGTACATTTCGATATACTGTAAGAGGGTGATATTAGGGTGAAATCTAAAATTTGCATCCTTTCGCAAGATGAACAATCCACTCTTCAACAGGTCCGCGGTATGGATCCTCTCCCAACCACAGTGTTGACTTTTCACCAACACTATCCACACTAGCAAGTAATACACTCTGCCAGAGGCTTCCCGCATGGATTTTTATTCATATCCCAGCAGTCATGTCAAGTTATGCAATCTCCCGTCTATCCAATAACCTCATACCACTATAGGTTTATTGTATTTGTTCCCCCAGCTACACTCTGCCATGGATCTGGGAGCTTATCAGACTTATGCCTTTGGACTTTCTTGTGAGGAAACAATATCACTGCTTTTTGCTGACACTGACTCAGTATGTGCCTGTGGTTGTGATACAATCTCTAATTATGAGTGAAACATCTCTTTGTTTTTTTCAGGGGCCCCGGATTATACCCTCAATTACCTCATACTAATTGTTTTTTTTCTTTACAATCTAGGAAATGATGTTTGGTGATTGGTGTTATTGTGCAATTCCGTAAGGCAATAATAATACAAACAATAATAATAATAACCACCATCATCATCAGCATTATTATTATTATTAATAATAATAATGATAACAATAATAATAATAATAATAATAATAATAATAATAATAAT
>JAAGVU020000038.1:18867226-18888412 GCA_011763525.2 Mormyrus iriodes
AATAATAATAATAATAATAATAATAATAATAATAATAATGGTAATAAACGCTGAAGAAATGTGTTTACACATTCAATATTGTAACGAAGTGTTTTACATATAGAGTGCCAGTCAAAAGTCTGGACACATCTATCCAAAGAAAGTCACATTTGTACTATTCTCTACATTTTATGATAATTATAAAGACATAAACACTATAAAATACCATATATGGAATTACGCACTAACCAAAAAAGTATTAAACAAAAAATGTATTTGTCAGTGGGGGGGGCAACCCTGTGGGCTGCCAGTCAGAAGGTTGCTTATCTTTGAACTGTTGCGTCTAACTCTCCTCTCTGCTACTTGCATTGCCGCGACGTTGAAACCCTCTTTTCCATCCCACCGCCACCCGTTGGCCCTTGACACTTTCTGCCTTATTTATTACACTGGTTGCAGTTGCTGTGGGAGATTCTCTCAAGATTGGTTTTGACATGAGCTGTGATATGCAGATTAAAAATATATACTTTCCTCATTGTGGGAGCTGTGAACTGCCGAGAATTTAAACTGGCGTAGGGCTACTGAAATATGTGATAAAATCATAAAAATATACCCTTGTTGATGTAAGTAAATCTGTTTCAATCAACCAGTCGGCCTATCATTTTACCCTATGCTAACCACCTCTTTCAAGTGAACGAATTTTTAAGTTTACTTACAAGATTTGATGGAAAGTTGAAATAGTAATTTGCATTGCAATTGTGGGATGGAAACCGTGTTGGTGTTGTGGGTGCAGTGTGCCTTTGTTGTGACAGGGCATGTGTATTACGCTACTTACCGTTAAAGTGTGCATGATGAATAAAAATGCAGCAGTATTTTGTGTTTTACTACAGATTCCGTTTCAATGCAAGCGAAGAATGGAAGATTGGGCTGGCTTGGTTACTGAGTATGGTACAATACCAGGTGTCTAACCCATCATTCAGTTCAGCAGTGGGCTATAAAGAATGTGTAGGCTAGTGATGGGCTGTGACGGAAAGTCGTGCCCGCTCACTTTTGCTGGAGCCTGTCCAAAAATACATTTCTGGGTAACACCTTACTTGAGGGGGCACAAATAATATAATATTATACATTTACTTGTGTATTAATTAACCACAAAGTAAGTCTAAGTTACATACTGATCTAATGTTCATCATTATTGAATCGTGACACATCTTTTATTCCAACCAGTTACTACACAAGTTAAATACCGATCTCATATTTGTTCATCCTTAATGAATCATGATGCTACTTATATCCCAACAGTTACTACTGTATATTTGTTACTATATCTGTTACTATAACTTTTATGAGCTACTGAAGGAACTAGTAATGCATAACACAAGTAATATACTGATCTCACGTTTGTTCATCATTAATGAATTGTGACGATCTTTTTTCTCAAGTAGCTACTATATTTGTTTATGAGTTGTACTTCAGTAGTAAATGAATTATTACTAAGTATTTGTGCCCTGTCAGGTAGCGTGTTACCGATTTATACCACTGGACATAAAGGTGAGGTTTTGGGGTAGTTCTATTCTATTCATTAAAAATTCCAATGCAATGCCTTAATGAGTATGTTGTAACATTTACAAAGCAAAAGATAGAAGCTTAACTCGGTGCCCTCGTATACATCGAGCCTTGGGAGTCGATCATGTAGGTCAGCAGGTGAGTCATTGTGCAAGCGTAAAGCACCTCCGGTGCCATACCAAGGAAACTGTTGTGACATCACAGCCCACTCACATCAAACACCGATTGGCAGCTTATATACCCTTTGTGTGGCCTACTTTTTACAACCTTCATTCCCAATTACATATCCCACTGGCATGCCTTTAGGTTTAGTATACTGTGCCGGTATTTATCCTCTGGGGGTACAGAAATGGGGCAAAAGCTCATTTAGCAAATCGTGAACCCCCTTGGTTTTCCTGTTTATTTGAAAAGCTAAAGTTCTTCTCATTAAAATAGGGTGAATTGCTTTTATGTGTTACTTAGCTTAGTAATAATGTTGCCTATAAATTAAAAAACCGCAAGCATACTAATCAAATTAATTATTTTCTCTGTCAAATTAAGTGCAAATCTAGGTTTGTGAAAAGAGTGCAAATGATTGCTAATTCTGTACCAAGGTGGAGTTGCCAGTTTTCAGAAGTTAAGCAAAGTTTTAAGAAATGTTGAAGATCCAATTATGTGCTTACACCAGTCATGTCATGGATATCATATTAAGCAAGACATAAATATATATTAACTATATTATATATAGTACGGTAATCATATTATATATAATATGGTAACCATTTAATTTACCTTGGCTCATCCACTGAACTGAATTGGCTAAGATGTGTGTCTGAATGTGTGTGTTACATCTCTCCATTGTAGGCATTTGGCAATTTCTGAGTGAGCTATTTTAAAACTGGAACAAAGGAAGGCACTCAGACAAATGGATATGACTATTTGCAAAAACATTGTTACTCTTCAGAACATTGTTTGCTGTTGTTGTTGTTGTTGTTGTTGTTGTTGTCAAAAGCAAACAGTGTTTGGAAAAGATATGTACTGTCAGACATAAATGAAAAGCATCTTTTATGCTGTAGATACAGTACAATAGCTAATTAAAATTATATATAATATATAGAATTCACTGAAGTGTATTGTTCAGTAATTGCTCAAATACACAATTACATGCATTTGATGAAAACGTAATTATAAATATGCATTGCAAAGTCATTTAAAATATTATGTGTAGGTGTGATATTTAATATTTTCTAAGCAAGGGAGGAAAATAGCTTATTATGTGTGCCTCTCAATGTTTCAGGTAGATGATCTCATAATGGGTAGCTGAATATAAAGTTGGAAAAGAGAATATGTAAGTGTCACAGATCAAGAGTAAAAGCTGCAATTACTGTAACTAGGACTGTATTTTTAAAAATAGTGATACAGAAATACACTACATGTTAAAAATGCCTAAAAAATGAAACAGTGATCCAGATAACAAAACCCTGCATTTATAAGAGTATACCTTCTTTAAAAAAGAAATGGAAATATGGTCAGGGCAGACCAAGCCATTGTCCTTAGATTATAGAACTACTCTGAACTATTTAACAGAAATTCATGGGAAAAGCGCAGGATGACATTTAATGCAAACAAAAGTTCTTTGAACATTGTTTTCTCATTGTTATTATTATCGTTAGGTGCTGTCAAGCCAGTGTTGACTCCTGCTGACAATATAAACTGCGGTCCTCCAGGATGTCCTGTCTTCTGTCTGGGTTTTCAAGCTTCCCAACAACATTATTGTGTCGATTGAGTCCGCGCACCTTTTCGCTGGTCATCCTCTTCCTCTTTTATCTTCAACATTTCTCAGCATCATGGTCTTCTCCCTTTGTTCTCCAATTTGAGACCAGAGATCCATGAGCAGGAAATACGGGAAGGTATCCCCAGTAGACTATATTTAAAGAATTCATTGCCTTATCATCAATTCCCAGTGTTTCTCTTATGCCCTGTGTACTTTCAAGAAACTGTTCGCTACCTGCGTTGAAATGCAGGTTGAAACTGCACAGCCAACCATAAGATATGAGATTTGCACTTTGAGGAGTAAGGTTGTTTATAGTCTCTACTGTTGTCTTTGTATAATTTAATGAGACCCTGACAACAATATGAGTGTATGACTTTAAGGAGGCTTATCGAACCTTTAGTCAGAACAAGTCGTTGATCTATTATGCATGTACTTTGGATTACTGTAAAGTATGCTGTTTTACCCTACAGCTAAAGTTCTGCTGCCAGTGTCCTATGTCCATTCATTTTCTGTAATTTCAACTCAATTCAATTTTATTTGTATAGCGCATTTTCACAACATTACCTTGTCTCAAAGCGCTTTACATTATCCCTGCCCAAAGCCCCAGTGAGCAAGCCAGAGGCGACTGCGACAGGGAAAAACTCCTTAGAAGGAAGAAACTTTGGGAGGAACCAGATTCAAAGGGGGAGCCCAATCTCAGAGGAAGCCAAATGAACAAGATAGCAATCACTTATCCGACACCAGGCTGAAGTGAGCCTGGAGCCTATTTCTGGAAGCACAGAATAGCAGATTTGACAGAACCTTCACAATTCACACACCCACAATATGGCCAATTTAGAGAGCTACACTGCATGTTTTTGGACTTTTGGACTACCCAAGGGAACCCTGTGTCAACAGGAACAGAGCCAAGAGGGAACCAAGGACAGATGCATGGCGATGTGAGGCCACTGTGGTACTGACAGAGCCACCTCATTGCACTTTTTTTATTGTTCCATTGACTTTAAAAATAATTTCGTTCTCTTGGCCCTTGGACCCTGTTTTTAGAAATCAAATTATAGGTTAGCAAGGTTTCTCTGTACTTCCGATAGCAAGAGCTACTGAAGCTCTGCACATGCACTTTACTGCACTTCTAAAAGTCTATTCTCGCTTCTTTGCATTGCAGAACTGGTGTGGTAATGATCTGTCAGATCATAGAGGCAGCTGTCTTTGGACCATCCCTAATCTCTGTCACACGACACACTATCATTGATAATCTTGGCATCTCTGATACAACTTTTGAAAGGGGAATCTGACGCCATTATTTTCATAAACAGATGATGTTCCTATTGTAATTGTCAATTAAAATAATTAGCCAAGAGCATGTCTAAACCTAAATGTCATTCTATAAAATTGTGACAGAATCGTGGGATGCCTTGGGGAATGCCAGATCTTTTCACAGTAGTGTTGGATCGCATTTTCTATGGTTTTGTTTAAATGGCAACTATGTGGCAGCTCAAAAGGTTAGAAGACCCCCTGCAGCCACACGATGTGTCTGGCAAAACTAGAGAGAACCAGTCAACTATTGACAGTAGAGCTCTTGGGCACGTTTCCCTATCAGCAGCCGCCTGGCCTAACGCAATGAAAACCCCTCCCTTTAAATTTTAAAACTTCATTGCTTTACAACTTTATTGGGTAATGCTTTACATTACCTGCACCTTCATAATCCCTTTATAATGCATTTACAGAATATTAATAAGCAGTATGTAAGTATACCTTAACATCATAACATACCCTAGCAGCTTTAATATACATTAAGAACAAACATGAGATAGTAACAAACATTATAATCATATAATCATATAATGTTTGTTATTAATGTATATTAATAAGGTTTTTGTTCTCTGCTGCTACATTACCTGACTACATGTATATACCATGCTATATTATGTACAGGTAGCTTATAGTGTATACCACATTTCTACTTATAGTTTACGTACTGTATATTATGCACAGAAAGTTTATATTCAATATTATGTACAGAGAATCACATCATTGTATTTTTGTTACACAGTTTATATACCATATATATATTCTGCTGCTACATTCCTGCTGCTATATTATGTACACGCTATTCTTGTATATACTGTGTGTCTGCCCTCCTATCGCATCATGTGCACTGTGTGTTAACCTGCACTTTACCCCTGTAATTGTGTACATATAGCCCCCCATGTGTCTTATGTTGCACCGTGGTCCGGGGGGAATGACGTCTCGTAGCACTGTGTACTTGTGTATTTTTGGCACAACAATAAAGTCTGACTTGAGTTGAGTTGACTTGACTTTAAGGTGTTAAGGTATGTTAAGATGTTAAGGTATACATGAATACATGGGCTTAAGAGTCTCAATTCTGCTCTGCAAACATCCTGCGCTGTTCCAGGAGAAAACATGAAAAAAGGGAGGAGAGATGTCTGTATTGAGCTTAATATATTGGCATATTGTATTGGCATTATAAATGCATTATGAAGGCGCAATGAATGTTCTATGAGTGCCTAATGAATGCATTATGAAGGTGCAGTTAATGTGACATTGTTTTAAAGGGCAAAACACTGATTATATTCTAGGCCTGTAGTTCTAGAGCTGCTCACTGCTGTGTGCACTGGGCCTTGTTCCAACTTACTTCGTAATTAGTGCGGTGTAATCGGGCTGTTATTAAATTATTGTATTGATACAGCAATTGATACTATCAATTACAGGTCCTTTATGAACATTATTATAGCTAGGCTGGGGGGCGCAATGGGACACATTGAATTAAATATATAACTTTATTAACAAAGTACAAAGCAAGGGACAGCCAGAACTGCCTACATCATTGTGGGTAGATCTTCTACATGCTAGTCCTTTATTAGTAGAGCACAGAGTATGGAGCACTGGCTGGACGGGGTGTAGCTTGCGGGCTCAGCAGCGAGTCTGATGAAACTGAAGGAACCAGTGAAATTGAAGATGAGGTGATAGAATTAAACAAGGTCTTGTGACACAACCAGTAGAAGTCAGAGAACCAATCAAATGAATCCAAATCATAGAATCCAGAGATAAGGGAAACCAAGACAGGAGTAACAAGAGAGAATTTAAATAGATCAGTTCTGGTGTGAGTGGTTAAAGATTGGACTATTTGGTGGGGGGGGGGGGGCTTGGCTGTAGAGGATGCCCACATATGTGGCAGGGAATTGGTGAAATGGATTCTGAGCTGGATGTGAGATGTTAAAGTGATTTGGTGCAATTGCCCATTACTATTGGAATTAATTATCCAGTTGCAAAATTACTCACAATATAAATTATTATGTAGTATAATTTACACTGCACACATTCCACAGAACAGTAATTGTATCTGGTACACTATTGTTATGCTAACTGACTAAAATATATTTCATTATTCTTACTAGTTTTTGTCATCCAAAAAGAAAAGAAAGAAAGAAAGAAAGAAAAGGTTTGAATGTTCAGCGTCGAAAAAAATTATGTTTCCTGGGGACTGATGATAAAAAATAGTGTTGCAGAGCAAATACAAGTGGACTGAGCATAGTTAAAAAAGGGTAATGATTTTAGATACAGAATTATTTATTATTTTTGTCCCGTTAGAATGTTCCAGATTCGCAAAGGCCTCTGTTGTGGAGTGGTGCCACTTATATACTGCGTTTGTCAAACATCCGTCACCCCTATGATGATGCAAGGCCACTGGTTTGAGGAGTGGATTTAATGTGAAGTGGTTCTTAGTTATTATTTACATTGTTCAACAGATGGCCTCATCCTAAGCCTTTTCCAAAGCATGCACCGGGCTGTTTAATCCATCAGGGTGGGGGGATGTTTACTGATACAAATGCAAATAACTGTGCCCATCTCAGGGACTAAATGTGTCACCCTTGCCAACAGCAATGAGATTTCTTAACCCCTTTCTTACCTTTTCTACCTATTTATAGCCTTTTACAAATGTGTAGACATCTTTGAATGCAAGCATCATAAGACTCAGTACTAGATTTAATTGGCTGTTCCTGGAATTTGAAAAGAGCTTGTGTTAATGTAAAAAAAAACGTCTATGGTTGCCTTCTTGATAGAAATAAGATGGAAATGACTTATAAATTCAGTATTATATCTAGTGTTATAAATTCATTTACACGCTCCTGTACGTTTTCCCTGTCGAGCTGGCTGGCTGCTTGCCAGAGTGAAGAGAAAGGATAGAAATGGTGTCTTTCCCAAGACGATAACAGCAGTCTGCGTGTTTTTCCAACAACACCTGTTTTGCAGTTACGTTCTTTTCATTTGTGATTTGTTTATTTATTTCCACTGTCAATGAGATGTTTTCGCACTCACCGTACATTTTGTTCTTTTTATTCATCACACTTGGTCAATATAATTTGATAACTTAGAATGAAACCATAATATAATAGAAAACAGGTTTGAATGAATTGATGGATTGCTTTTTTTATAGTTTAAAAGCAAGAAAATACAACTGAAATGTTGTTATAGCATTTCAAGAACGTCATAATGGATCAGGGAAATTATTTGTTCTGTTTTTCATTGTTACTTTTCATTGTTCCAAGCAATTTCTACCAAATGAATTTCGAGAGGCGCATAATAAAATGCGTATTTGGAGTGAGCCAAAATGGCCGTTTCCCAGTTCACTCACAGTTCAGGGTAAATATGCCAAACCAATCGCGAAATTCACGTAATTCGTGTTTCAAGCTTGTACATTCAGTGCAAATAAAAGTTCTTTCATCTCACCAACAACACAGACTTAGAAGCTTGTGATATATATTATACTCATCTTACATGCCTTTTCCCTCTTGCTAAATGTTAACAGCATTAAGCACAAAGTAATATGACTTCTAGCATTTCCTTTGCTTTCAAGATGTGTCTCTATGATCCCTTCCCGCTGGGTAGCTGCTGAGTGGTTTGAGGCTTATTTGATGATTAAGGCGTATACAGTAAATACCCACTGATTCGTCTGGCTAAATCTTTCTCCGTGCACTGTTGCATTTTAAAATGATTAAATTGGAACGATCTTCACTCCGTGCCTCCGTTGTGCTGGTTAAATGTTGTGCATGCCACATAGTGGGACAATTTCACAAACACTCCGAGAAGTTCAACCACCCAAGAAAGTTTTCATATTCTGATAAGTTGGCAACATTATAATTAGAATTTGTAAGAGGATTTGATTGTGTTGCCTCTGACTAAGGAACTGTTATTTCTTATACTGATACTTCTGGAGAAATTTACATGTACTAATGTAACAGATGGAGTTCAAAAGCAATGTTCACTGCAAAAATGTTAAACACTGTAGGAGATAACAGCTCAAAATATTTCTTGAGGACACCCACAGAGACACAGAGCATAGCCAAGAGCAAACTAGGTGCCTGTTTTCATATTTATTAGTTAGCATTTGGAAATTCTCCTTTTCCTTTTTTGAGAAAGCAGGGTCCTTGGATCAATGAGGGGTTAAGGGCCTTGCTCAGGGGCCCAACAGTGACATCACTCTGCAGACACCAGGACTTTCCAATCACAGTCACAACACCCTAACCCAGCGAGCCACACATGGCCGCCCCACCAGTTTTTTTGCCATCTGACATGATTAAACTTATCTGGATGATTCTCCCAGAGGTCTGTTTTGTGATATGTTGAAATAGAACTACTCATTATCACTGTGTTGATGATCAAAGGAACCAGCTGGGTGGAACTAAGAGACAAGAAAATAATTTTTCTTGATGCGCAACGAAAAGAAGGAGAATTTCAAAATCAAATTTGACTTAAGATTTATACCCAGAAAAAAAAAAAAAACTTACCTGCATTCCACACCAAAGAGTTCGCATGCACCATTCAAACAAAGGCCACCCCCACCTCTGGATATTCTGCTCCCCCCCACAGTTCAAATACATGCTTTTTCAATAAATTGGCTTGTGTGCCCTGTGACGGACTGGCTTGCCATCCAGGTCTTTCCCTGGCTTGTGCCCCACACTTACTGAGATGAGAAGCTCCAGGCTCACCGTGACTTGGCACTGTGTGGCATCGATCTCATCATGTCCGTTAATCCACTTAAAGGCCATGTGCCCCTAAGGATGTTGCTGCCATCTTAAGCTCAATACATACATCTCTCTTCCTTTTTTTCATGATTTCTCCTGGAACAGCGCAGGATGTTTGCACAGCAGAACTGAGACTCTCAAGCTTGTGTATTCATCTGACCTGGAACCCCATGAAATGAGTCACATTGTTCCTCTGTGATCGGTAGAAATTAAATACAAAACAGCAATTTTGGAAAATTTGCACTTTCCCGTATGGGTTTTCATAGCAGTTAACTGTTAAATAGGCATATTAAAGGCCCAGAAAATAATGTGTGGAGACAGGGGTTAGCAGGTGAGGGGATCACATGATTTGGGTTGACTGTGCTGGTTTCCAATCTTGGCATCTGTTCACCCACATTGCCCCCCACCCCAGCGCCCCTAAGCTGCCCTTTCAACAATTACAAAAATTGCTACTAATGCATTTGACGTATGTAATACGACCTACGACCAAAACAACACGAAAACAACCAGCTAACCTTTTATAACATACTGAAAATGCATTAGAGAAATAGAGAAGTAAGCAGTGTCAACTCCCATATAATGTTTGATAGGAAGATTACATTGAATTACACTTTTAGCCCTGCGATGGGTTGGCACCCCATCCAGGGTTGTTCCCTATCTTGCGCCCATAGCCTCTGGGATGGGCTCCGAACCTCCATGACCTTGAATAGGACAAGCGGGTACAGAAAATGGATGGATAGATAGATTACATTTTTTCCATTGTGAAACAAATGAAAAATCTCCTTTCCATCACAAAAATTACATGATTAGTTACCATTTTTATTGTCCGTTAATGTTTTTTATCTTAGGTAGAGATACTGGTGTCTTCAGTTCCAGTTCTTGTTCATAGGGAATACGTCTAATGTGCATGTTCTGTGCTGTACCTGAGAAATGTCATTGGCACAAGAAATCATTGATATGTGAGAACAGGATGTGTTAGCAGCTGAACAAATCAATAGGGAACAGTAACTGGCAGCTGAGGACAAAAGCAAGTCTTGTTTTTTTAAAGAGTCTCTATAGCAAAGCAGGGCCTGTAGCAGTATATTAAACATTAATCTATTATAACATTGTATCTACAAACCGATCACATGTGGGATTCTCTTGCCTCCTCATTCATTTATTAAGTTCCCTGAGGTGTAGCACTAGGATGCAGTGGAGATTCATCCATCTCTTCTGGGGAATTAAATATGAATAGAGCATGCAAGGCTCCTCGATGAAAGATGTAATTCTGAAATGGCGCCATCGTTTTCACAAGCGGCTCTGTTCGGTGTCACCAGCAGCCTGGAAGTGCCAGGCTGCTGCGTTAAGGCCAATCCGACTGCAGTCATTTATATCCATTAGAGAAAACACAAATTGCATCGGTTCCCGGAGTCTTGTCTAGCAGCTCTGCCGATTTGCATGCAGATTGAGTTTCGACGCTGGCATCACAGGCAACTAAATCAAATCAAGACCTTTTCATGTTACATTTAAATTTACCCTAATTGCATACTGTAATCATTGTCAAGTTTTTCCTTACCTTCTTAGAGAGCTAGAAAAAAAGGGCTATTAAAAATATTTGTGGTGTAAAGTCTAAGGGCAACTCTGTGTATTCTGCACGTCATTCCTTACAAATAAGCACAACGGCTTTTCAAATACTTTGTGTACATTGGAATAATGGTGATATTTATAAGCCTACCAAACAAATGTCAAAGCATATTGGATGCAATTTGTTAAATCTGATCACCAGGAAAATTGAGTTACACACTGCGCAACCAGGAGCGCGACACCACTTCCTGCTCCCGCTGTCCAGCCGCAGCTCTGTGAGCTGTGGGAAGTGCTTTCCATTCTAATTACATTCCAATTGCATTAAAATTACATTCCTTTTAATATTTTTTGTAAGTTCAGAGGAAACCTGAAGAATGGGGACAAGGGCTATATCCTGGGATTTAATTGGAGAATATTTAGGGGTTGTACAAAAGGAAAATTCAGTAAAATAATCTGAAAAATGTAGCAAATCCCTCATTTAATAGATACATATGGAAGAAGAGGAGTGTCAGATCTTTTGTGATCGAATTATCATTTGTTGATCAGAAGAGCACACAATAGCATAATGTGATAGATAACAGTTCACGACATTTGCTAGAAATATACTATATTGCCAAAAGTATTGGGACACCGCTCCAAATCATTGAATTCAGGTGTTCCAATCCCTTCCGTGGCCACAGGTGTATAAAATAAAGCACCTAGGCATGCAGACTGCTTCTACAAACATTTGTGAAAGAATGGGTCGCTCTCAGGAGCTCAGTGAATTCAAGTGTGGCACTGTGATAGGATGCCACCTGTGCAATAAGTCTGTTTGTGAAATTTCCTCACTACTAAATATTCCACGGTCAACTGTTAGTGGTATTATAACAAAGTGGAAACAATTGGGAACAACAGAAACTTAGCCATGAAGTGGTAGGCCATGTAAAATCACAGAGTCAATAGCTACAGACCTCCAAACTTCATGTGGCCTTCAGATTATCACAAGAACAGTGCGTAGAGAGCTTTATGGAATGGAAGTGGGGTGTGAGTGTGAGTGTACCCCGTGATAGGTTGGCGCCCCATCCTGGTTGTTCCTTGCTTTGTGCCCATAGGCTCCGGACTCCCTGTGACCCTGAATAGGACAAGTGGTTTTAGAAAATGGATGGATGGGTATTAAGAAATTTATAAGACATCAGTTGGTTGGTATAGAACTTTTTCTAAAATTCTGAATGGTTCATAAATCTTTCTTTTAAAGGTTTTAGCGACTTACATAAATCTCCCTTTCGTTGTATGATGTGACTCCATGATCCCTCCCAGTGAATCCATCCATCCATCTTCTAACTGCACATCATGGTCAGGCTTACAGCGGGGGCTGGACTTCATCCCATATCCCAGGCAGCACAGGGCATGAGGCTGGGGGGCACATTGGACAAGTTATGCAAATAAAAATCTTCCAGAAGCAAGGCAGGGAACAACTCAAGACAGGACCTACACACCACGCAGCACCTCCAGTTAACCTGGGCATGTTTTTGGACATTTGTGGGGGGAGGGGACGACCAGAGAAAGCCCCACAACAACACAGGAGAACAAGCTATCTCCACACTCAGAGCCTGGCAGAGACTCAAACCCACATCCCAGAGGTACAAAACAACAGTGCCAACTACTGCACCACTTTGAAGTGGGGTAAACCAAGGATATGCCCTGTAATTCTTTTCTAAGCACAAATTTACATGTATATTTCCCCATTAATGCATACTTACATACCTATACCCACCTGACTAGCAGAACTGATGGTGCAGGCTGAAGGGCCCTAGCCGCGATTCCCTTGGCAAATTGAAAGCTCCTGTATGAAACAAATGCTTGTTATTCAGCGCTGAGTGGAGTTTGCACTGACATTTTACATATAGATTTGTGTTTCGTTTCTCTCAAGAAAAATTTCAGCAGGCTGACTGATTTGCTTCAGGCCAATGCTTATAGAATACGCCAGGGCAGTGCACTGTGAAGGCTGCTTTCAATTTTTTATTTTTTATTTTTTTTATTGGGCTGAAACATATTGAACACAAAAGACAAAATAACAAACTATATATGATTGGTACCCCTGTTGACATTCTCAGCATCATTTGGAATTCTCTGTCTGGAATAAACAGAACAGCATCAGTTTGATCATGTCGATGGACACTGGCTTTGGGAATGTGGAATGTTACGTCGCCATTAGGGAAGAAACCTGAGCTTGTTCTGGAGATGTCTAGATAGAAGTCCCTGTGGTAAAAGATCTCAGCCGGCTGTGGTGATACTTAGACTGAGATCTGTGCAGCTGGAGTTTTTCTCAGTGGAATAGAAGGTCAGCCCTATGTAACTGTTAGCTACAGACAGGAACACTCTCACTATTATTCGTATGTACGCACCAAGGGGCAGTATAGCGTAGTAGGCCTTCTTGGAAAAAGTACGTGAGGTCCACAAAGGGGGGGCTCCCTGCAGAATCTGTGGTCCTACAGTGGACTTTCACACAGATGTAGGGTACAGGGTCAATTCTAGGATTTTTTTGAGGTGGGGGCTATAATTCATACAAAGAGATAGGCCAACCTTATTATTAGCTAATGATATGTGTTGATTCAGTGAGTGACAGGGAAAGGGGCACTTCAGGGGCCAATCAGCTTTCAGCTGGGGCCAGTGCCCCCTGTGGACCCGCCCATGTATATGTCCCTGGTGGGAGACGATGGATTAACTGACTGCCAGCTGGGTGTTTTTGCAATGGTATTGCTGCCCTGCCCTTCTAGCCTGTGTGACTCCCTGTATGTCCTGCTTCACTGGCATGGCACTGAATCTTCATAGGTTCTGCCATAATAGGGATCACACTTCTCAGCCTTCCAGGTAAAACGTATGCCAGGATACTGGAGAGGGCTCCAGCCAACCTACAATTCTGGAGGAACAATGCATATTCCGGCCTGGAACAGTGGTCCAACTCGTCGACTTCGTACAAATACATAATGTTCCATGGGACTGTGCTTAGACGTGTATTTAGAGAAGGCATATGACAGCATGCCCTTGTACATGGTCTGGAAGATACTGCAGGAATATTGCATACTGGGGCTAATACGGTGAAATAGTATCAATAAAATGCCTGCCTTTAAAGTATGCAATTAACAAGGCTGTACTGCTTGATCATCATTTGAAAAGTGGAATTTTCCATGCGTATACGAATCAGTACATGGATGATGGGGGGGGGGGGGGGGGGCAGTGCCCACATACCCCCGTACACACTTTGGGCAATTGGGAAAAATTAGTACACCTATTTGGGTGTTTTTGGGCTGGGGGGGGAAATACAAACCCCCCACACAGAGGGGGGGGGGGAGGGGGGGGGCGGGGGGGGGGGGGGCGCAGTGCACACATACCCACGTACACACTATGGGCAATTGAGAAATACTAGTACACCTATCTGCGTGTCTTTGGACTGTGGGAGGAAATGCAAACTCCACACACAGAGTGGGGAAGGGATTCATACACCCGGCCCTGGTGATGTGAGGCTACGGAACAACCCACTGTGTCAACTTTTGGAATATATCTTTAAATATAAAAAATATGGTATTTGTATTAGCAGACCGCGTGGCCTAATGGATAAGGCGTCTGACTTCGGATCAGAAGACTGAGGGTTCGAGTCCCTTCGTGGTCGGCTGCATGTGACTCTTTTAGTTAAGCCAGTGATCAGATCACTACTTTAGATTCTCCTTAGCAGAATAGTTATATACCCATTGGGCTGTTGAATGAGGCCCTTAACCTCCTGAAATGCCGCAGAGGTGCCTGATAAATGGCCTGACCCTGCACTCACACCCCAAGCTTCACATTCAACTGTATGTGTGTACATCTCAAAGGAGAGCATGATGGGATATGAGAAAAACAGAAAATATAGAACGAAACATCTCATTTTAGACATTATACATGTTAGGCTGTGATACAAATGTTTTCCTCTTGTGATTTTTGAGATTTTTACTGAACAATTATTTACATACATATAACAGAACACAGAACAGAGCAAAATACCCCGCCCCCCGCACCCCCCAGCCCAGAGAGAGCACAGCTGAAAGCAGACAGAAAAGGATAACTAAAACAGTAATAGTAACTAATAACAATAACAATAATAAAAATAAAAATAGTTAAATAGTTTAATTCAAGTAACATGGCCTCAGGATATGACCCCCAGCCATTCCTTGACCAGCTGCACGTTCTGAAAGCAACTTTGAACGGTACAGCTAGATGAATTATTAATCCGGGTCTCAGACAGTTCCAGCAGTAGCAAACAAAGGAGGGTAGACTTCCAGACAGAGGGAATGGAGCGGTCAGGAGATTTCCAGCGAGAGGCTAACAACGACTTAGCCAACAAGGAGGCAGACAACAGGAGCCTCTACTGAGAGCGAGAAAGGGAAGTCCAGGACTGCAGGGGACAGAGGAATGGGACAGGAAAGAAATGAAGATATCTGCCCACATACTCCCAGAGCACAGCAACTGGAGGACAGTCCCAGAATATATGGAAAAAGGTGCCGGGGACTTGAAGAGGACAGAGATGACATAGAGGATCAGGCTCTAATCCCATAAGATGCTGTTTCCTGGGAGTGGGGTACAGTCTATGAACAAATTTAAATTGTGTTTGCTGATGATTGGGATTTTTAGAGCAATTTTTAATATTTTGACAAAATGATACTCCAGGATAGAACAGGGGTGGGGGAGAGCCCCTTCTGCCAAATGGAAGTGATGGAGAGAGGTTTATGAGAGGATTTACGGAGGAGGGAATAGAGACTGGACACAGGCTTAGACATGGGGGAAAGAGGCAGGGCAAATCTGTACAGTGGATGAGGTGGCAGGGGAGAGGACTGCAAGTCCTAAGCATGGAGCTCAGCTGGAGGTAGGAGAAGTATGAAGAGGAAGGAAGATTAAACATTAACTTAAGAGACTGGAACGATTTGAGACCCAAGCTGTCAGAAATGTTACCCAGGGTGGAGATACCCGACTGTGACCATGGTGAGCTAGAGATGGGGCGGCTTCCAATGTTCAGGACAGGATTGTGGAGCAACGGAGTGTGGGGGTGCCACATTGGGAAGGGGCCCAACAATTTCTCAACCCTTCTCCATGTTTGAAGGGTATGGAAGATAACAGGAGTGACAGAGGCAGAGATAGATTTCAGTTTAATGTGCAGAAAAGGGAGAGAGGCTAGATGGCTGGGATGAACAGATTCTGCTTTGATGGGAAACTGGGGGGGGGGGAGGAGGATGCTGGGGAGGATTGATCCAGCTCCAAATTGGCCTTAGGGTGAAACCAAAGTGGTACAATTCAAAATCAGGGAGGGAGACACCCCCATCTAACTGGTCGCAGGTTAGAGTAGAGTGTCTGACGGAGGGTCTTTTACCTTGCCAAAGAAACATGGAAATGACAGACTTAACAGAGGCCCGGTATCTAGGTGGAGGAGGAAGAGGAAGCATAGAACTAATAAAATTAACCCTTGGGAGCATGTTCATTTTAATAATGGCCAGCCTGGTCTGGAATGAGAGGGAAGGGGATCGAGACTTTAATACCCTCCAGAGCAAGGCGGAAGCCAGCAGCTGCGAGTTCCGGGACTGAAGGGTACTTGTCCAACCCCAGGTATCTAAAAGACCTTGCTTGAGTAATAGAAGAGGGAAATGAAGAAGACTGACAGACAGGATTCAGTGGAAGGAGAAAAGACTTTGCCCAGTTAATCTTATAGTCAGACAGGGATATATATGTTTGAAACAGGTTAAGGACCTGGGGAAGATCTGTGGGAGCATTGCCAAGATAAAGAAGCAGATCATTGGCGTATAAGGAAACGGTTTGAAGGACAACTTTCACTAAGATAGGAGAAACAAGGTCTACATGATGGAGGGCTGCAGCTAGAGAGATTAAAGAGTAAAGGGGTAGACGACAGCCCTGCCTGGTGCCTCGAGAGAGTCGAAAAGGAGTACAGGTGTTGGCATTAGTCAGGAGGGCTAAGGAGAGGGAGGAGTAAAGGGTCTGGACCATGCTGGTAAAATTAGGGCTGAAGCCCATTCAATCAAAGACCCTCCACAAAAATTACCCTCCAAAGTCATCCTTTCAAAAGCATCTAAGGAGAGAAGGGCAGCAGGGAACGGAAAGAAGGGAACAACATAAAGTATATGCAGTAGGTGGCATATACTGTCGGTGGCATGGTGGAACTTAAAGCCAGCTTGATCAGCATGAATCAATTTAAAAATCACCGCCTGCACCCGATGAAGGAGCACCTTAACGAGCAGCTTGACATCAGAGCTTATCAGGGACAGCGGGGGGTTGCTGGAACAGTCTCGGGGGTCTTTACCTCGTTTAAGAAGTAAAGTCATCAAGGATGACTTAAGGGAAGGATGGAGATGAGAGATGGAAATAGCAGAATTCAGCACATGGAATAGGCGATAGGTTGGGTCGTCAGTTTAGCCAACATTAATAGAGATAACTTCTTCAAGTCTAGGGGTCAAAAAGCTATAAATTTGGAGTTTTGAAGCAGAGATGTATTAAATTTCCATTGCAAGAGGAGGTAGAGATGGTACAACTAACTGAAAGAAGGCACACTTGTGATCAGATAAAGAAGAGGAAAGCAGAAAGGCATTAGAAACAGCAAGTGCAAGAGGGTGAGAAACAAAGATGTACTCTATGTGAGACTGAGATTTGAAGCCAGGAGAGAAAAAGGAGTATTCTCTGGTGGAAGGGTTAAATACAGGGAATGAGTTGACCGAATTGAGGTCTTCCACAAATTTACACAAGGAACAGGTGGAGGGGGGGCACCCAGTTACCCACAAGAGGGGGAGATTTATCCAGGACGGGGTCATGGGTGGCACTGGCATCAGTTCCAATAATAAGCTGAAACTACTGGAATTTAAGAATATGGTCAGACAGGTCCAGGAAGAATGAGGGGGGTGGAGCCATAAACTGTAACAAAGCAAACCTTCCTGCCCCCCAGGTCAGAAAGGATATAGCAAAACCTGTCGAGAATAAGAATCTGAGGAGAAATCGAGAATACGAATCTGAAGGGCCCACCTGAGCAGAATGACCACCCCACATCTCCGAGAAGAAGCTGAAGAAGTGGAGATAACCCTGCAGAACCTGGAGGCCATGCACAATGCATCCTGCCATAGTAAATGGGTCTGTACCAGGAAGGCAAGATCGACTTGCTGCCTTTTCAAAAAGCCAGACACATTGGACCTTATTTCCAGGGTATCCAGGGCATTCCATTCCATGACATTCCATGAAACTATGTTTACATTAACTATGAACTAAACTACAAAAACAAACAGCAAGATGTAAATGAAAAAAGCATGTAAATAAAATCTCAAAATGCCATGCATACTCCAGAAGCGGAAGTCTCAGAGAAAACTCCCCTCCCACCCCCCCAGACGAAACCATAAAGCCCCCAACCCCGTGCTCTGGACAGGCAGCACAATGATTCCAAGAAATGAAAGAAAAGAGACTGTAGCTAGCTCCAGAGCACACCCGCTCCCACCGCTTCCGGCTAACGTCGGAAAATGCTGCACACGTCCCCCCACCCCCATGTAAACGCGATAGAAACAAAAACAAAACCCATACCACTGTCGCTGCCCCGTATACAGAACAGAAAGGAAGCCATCAAGAGTACCATCAACTAACCAGACAATAGTGGTACTCCAGCAGACATTCAATTAGTAAGCTAACAAAAGTAAGCATGAAGTTGTAACTAACCAAAATCAGAAGCATCACACAACAGGGCAATACAAAGGACAGGACTCATAGTGATCACAATGACCTGCATGAAATGTCCAGCAAACTCGTTGGAGATTAAAAGAATCAGACAGGAAGGGTCCCAAGAGACTGGAAATGATCCATAGCGGTGTGTGCATCCTCTGGAGTAACACACAAGACCTGCAGACTTCCGAAAGAGAGCTTCAGACATGCAGGAAAGATTAAAAAAAGAGAAAATCCAAACTCCTTCGCTCTCCGGATCAGTGAGTTCATCACCTTTCTAGCAGCTGCTGTCTTAGCGCTAAAACCTTGATAAAAAAAATATTCTCCCATCCTCGAAGCTGAGGTCTTGTGTCACATGATCTCCCTGATACAAATGGTGACGCTAAACATGCTTGATTGTCTTGACTGAAAATTTCCTCCTGAAGACATACAGACAATGCAATGTCAATATTCACAACAGTGTGGAGGGTCTCAGTGCTGGTAATATGCAAAGTGATTCATCTGATGCTTCATTTTGCTGTACTACTGTAGTCATGATAAAATAATGTCTACAAATAATCCATCTGGAACAGTGGCTAACATGACAGCCAGCCACGCACCTGGATGCAGATGGATTACTGCTGATCTCAGTACTCTTCCCCGAAGTGGGTCTTATTTTTTCTCTACCTAAAATTGCTTTTGCTTTGCTCAGCAGAATTTGGTTTATCTTCAGGCAGAATCTACTTGTTGTGGTTGAGGTTTCTCCAAAGCAGCAATGCCTACAATCTGCTATTTGACAGATTTCCACACTTTCCTGAGTCTGGACTTTTCCTTTAGCTCAGCCGTAACACTACTGATTGTAAAGTTTACGAGTTTAAAAAGTTCAAAGCAATGTTTGAGGAAATAGAGAATTCCCTCAATTTATGTTACTAATCCATTACTGTAAAACAATGTCATTTGAAAACCCCCACAATCCTGCATAGCACAAGTGGGTATAGAATGAGTGTTACCCTTATATAGCACTTTTCAATACACCCAAAGCACTTTACAGAACCATTTCAACCATCACTGTGTAGCACCCACCTGAATAATGTGTTTGCTGTCATTTTGCTCACCACACAGTAGCTAAGGTAGCAAAAGGGCAGGAGAGAATTCATAAATTGCATAAATGGGATGATCAGGAGGTCAGATTTGAAAGGACCACAGTGGTCAATAGGGTACCACCCCTACTCTTTCAAAAGACACCAAGGGATCTTTTCCAGCCTCAGGATCTCAGTATTATGTCTCATGCAAAGGATGGTGCTAATTTTACAGCACCGCATCATTCTCAATGCAATGGGATGTACACAGACTAGAGGATGGGCTAACCGGCTAACCACACCAACAACCAACTTTCCTACTTGGTTCACCATCCAAGTAGTAGCCAGACCCAAACCAGCATAGCTTCAGATGGATTACCCAGAGTGAACTACAGGTCGTATGGCTGCTGAAAGATGGACTAACGGATTATTACCATTCATAGATTCACACTTAAGAACAATTTGGTTATTACAATTAACTTCCGCATATTTTTTGAACTTTGGGGGGAAGCTAGAGAACCTGGAGAAAACCCTACAATGACCTAGGAAGAACATGCAAACTCCACACACATAGAGCTAGGGTGGCGAGTCAAACCCTGGTCCCAGAGGTATGAGGCAACAGGGCTGACTTACTATTACTGCACATAATGTCTCTCTGTTGAAAAATCTTTACTACCTTTTTTAATAAACGTATTCCTTGCCTGAAAAAAAAACATTATACTGTGGAAATCAGTCCTGAAACTATGGTATGAACTGGTATTAAAACTCATATAACTCAAGTGCAATCAACCAGCCTGGTAGTATGACATAATGAAATAAGAAATGAAGTTGTTTTTTATAAGCTTTTCAATTAGCCGCAGCGCTGCTGCATGCAATAAGGGCTTTGTTTGCTTTAGGGGGTAAGCATCTATGTCATGGCAGTAGAAAAATTACTTCAGCAACTTTACTTGTGGTCAAAAAATCCAGTCAGTCAATCATGTAAACACAAATTTAAATGGCAAACTAAGAAGTATCCTGTGGAAAACAGACCTTGTGACCTTTCAATGTATTATAATGATCATTCGGTGTTTTCTAAAGTAATGAAATGCATTAAAATAGACAAACATATTGATAAAACAATGGAAAATTCATGCAAGGTCACAGTTAAGACCAGTACCCACTAAACAGCAGGCAGTTTCAAGGAGAAACGCTTTATCTTTCGGTAGAAAAATGGGTTCAGTCTAAATAGACAAGCCTAAGCTGTAAATAATGTACCTGTTTAATTCTCAACAAGTAAAACTTGCTGGCTTAAGGAAAAATGACCATTTTGTATTCAGTCCACAGAGTATGTATATTTTCAAGACCTTGCTAGATGTCACATTGCACCATTTGGTATCCTTTTCATAAAATGTAGTGTTACAGCAGGGCATCACAAAGGGGGGGGGGGGGGGGGTAACCAAAAATGGACCTATTTGAACTCTTTTTTCCTTTTTGTTTGCATTCCGTTTTTTTCTTGCCTTATTTTCTCAAATTTTTT
>JAAGVU020000038.1:18893497-18918778 GCA_011763525.2 Mormyrus iriodes
ATTTGCTGAAGTCTCTGCTTAGAGTGCGATGATGCAGAGCCAAACCAGACAGAGATGGAGGATGTAATGACTGATTCCGTGTAGAACTGAGCCATAAGCATCTGTGATGGCTTCAACTGGCACCAGAAGTACAGCCGTTGTTGGACCTTCTTAATTATGCAGGTGATGGCTGTGTCCCATTTGAGGTCCTGTTGGATGGTGGTGCTAGAACTATGAAGCTCTTAGTATCTGGATTGTACTAACTCCTTGGGGGAGTCCTTTTCAGCCCTGTCTCTGAAATGGTGCAACCCATTTGCTGACCCTGGGCATAGTTAATATGGGCAAGCAGTTCTGACCTAGCACAGTTAAATCGCACAGAGAGATGAAGGGCGGCCTTTGGGCCAACAGGACCTCTCATGGCGGCACTAATGTACTGTCCATCACAGGGCAAGCACTCAGCGAGGAATTTTGCAGATGGACCTCCCAACCCAGTGGGTGAGTTAAGAATAGATCAGATTAAACAGGAGGGCTCAGATTCATTGGCAGTGACTGCATAGAAGTCTTAGCAGTTGTTTTATGATAAATATGTGGGTCACGGGGATGTGGGGAAGGGAGGGCACGTGTAGATTTATCCCTTTTGTGATGAATGTCTGTCCACTATCATTATTATAAGGAATAAAGTTACCATCACCACGGGCATCACTAGGGCTGATATAGGGCAGCTTTAGGGCCCCTAAAATGTACATTTGCCCCCTGCTCCAATAAATCAATATACGACTATAGGGCCGTAGGGTATTGAGGTATTTTCTGTACACATATACACATATAACCAGCATAATATGTCAGAGAACCACCTAGCAGTATGTTAGCTGTGAACTAATTAGTTTATATAGCGTGTTTTTATTCATTGTCATTAAAATCAGACCCCCCCCCCCATTAAAGCCTTAGACCCCCTTTTTTTTATTAATCTCTAGTGAAGCTCCAGGTATCCATCATGTTTAATAAAAAAAATGGAGTATAATAAACACATATGTGGCTCCAGAGTGGGAATTCTGGGGAGGGGAGTTATAAGGGCCTGAAATTACAGGGTATAAGCTCCCCCGGGTAGCTCTGATGTATTTCCAATGAGGCCAAACCATAACCATAAAACAGTGGCTTTACTGGTGGCCTACTGAAGGTGACAGTTTTAGCTACAGGAGAACAGCACAGACACAAAAAGACACTAAAGTGCTCAAGATGAAAATATGAACAAGTGATTAGATATGGTGGAAGGGCCAGTAAACAGGGTTTTTTGCATGTTCATTGTCCGTGTTCAATTGGCGGTTTCAGAACGATCTCCTTTATCGCCTTTTCCGTTTACATGCTGTGAAGTCCAGTCTTACGCCCGGCTGCCAGCAGAGTACCAGCATGTGGCATTTTAGGGATTAGAATGCACTGTACCTGACCAGAACACCAGGCCCCCAATCAAACAAATAGATGACTCACATCCATTCACATGCAAGAACATTACTCTTGTCTTTTCGTTTGATTGTTTGTTTGATTGTTTTATAGTACTAAGCAAAGAACATTTTTTGTCATTGTTTAGCTCCTAATTCCATGATTCAAACTATTTCAACAGAAAATACAATTTTTCCCCACATATATATTCTACACAATCAATAAAACCTGTAAATAACATGAATGTTTGACTTCATTTTTGTAGCAAAAGTCACAAGATTTCGTACCCGTGTTTCCTTGAAGGATCCTTGTATAGTGAGCACTTAGGGCACTCACTGGTGAAACACAAAAGTGAAGCAAGTGTTTTTTTTTCCCCCACATATTACAAGTCCTTTGCGGTTCATTGTTACATTTTTACATTTACATATTCAACAGGAAGATGCTTTTATCCAAAATGACGTACATTTGAAAGTGAAGTCAGTGAATGCCATTAGCAATTAAGTTTACCGGCCCAGTGCAGAATCTCTGTAGTTTGAAGCAAAAGCTAACTGATCAAAGGTACAGTGCAGTTACCCACTGTGCCAAAGACCCCCCCCCCCGCAGAAAGAGATGTCAGCATGGCAGTGTCCGTAACCATAGCAACACTCAGCACGGAAAGAAACAAGTCAGAGAAAATGGGTGACACGGTTAAACAACAGCCTGAAAACTTTCGTAATAACAGATAAAGGTCTGCCCTTTCATCTCCCTCTGTCTCCAAAGTGACAGCACAACTCAATGCGCTACTCCGACCATGTGTGGATTTGTTTATTGATATTGAAGGACATTGCCCAGCAGAGTGTGACCCAACAGGTTATCTTGCTCCCATTTTTCTCCGTGTTGAGCAGTTGCAGGTCCCCGGCAGAGGTGCAAATATTGTGGTTTCCAGTGTAAATAATACTCTCTTTGGTTTTTTAAATTTAAATTCCGAACAGGGTTTGCCGTTCGCACGGCCCCCGTCACTAAAGAATCTCGGCTAAATCGGTTTAATTTCCCCTCTCGATGATTAGCGTGGTGTCAGCTGACCTGGCTTGTACCAATCAGAAGCCAGACGATGCAAATCTACCTTAGAAACGGGACCCGTTTACGGCTTTTGCCATTTTTGTATCGCATATGCTAAAGGATCTCTTACCATTACGCTGAGAGCACTGTAGCGAAAAAGCAATTGATAAACAGAACATTTTGGCTATACAAACTACAAAAAAAAATCACCGTTGCTAAAATAAAGAATTGCCTATCGAATATTATCTCAAGGCGAGATCAAAATAAAGGCGTATGTAACCTTGAGTTTTCTCTATACATTAATCTTTACACCCACAGTCATTCTGTACCAGCACTGCAGGTTCAGTTGAGAGCATAATAAAATCAAAGTTTTTGACAACAACAGGGGCCACCGGTTAGAACCAATGCAATTAGATAGGATGTAAGCAGGCTTGATGGTTCAATGTAGTGCCACATGGTGTTTCCATGTTCTTCAGGTACTCCAGTCTCCACCTGTAACCCAAAGTCATGAAATTAAACAATTAACATTTCCATATTGCCTGCAGTGTGTGTATGTGCTGGTATTCTGGGATGAATTGGAATCCCTTCCAGGGGGTACCCCTGCTTTATGCCCTGTGCTGCGAGGCCCCTCTTGACCATCTCCAGCATAAATACTGGAAAGAGATGTAGTTTAAGCATATATATTTTGCCCCATATTATTTGTTCTATAGACTATGTGACATTTTTTCTAAATGAAGGCTAACAGTGTTTCCAAAGGTAGAGTTGGGTCTTAGCAACTGTGCTACCTGCTATTCTAACCCTTTATACAAAGTCACTCATGTTGTGTTGCACCGTTGTACTCGCCGCTATACATCAGCTTTATGTTTCACCAAGGGATCTGTGCTGGGTGTCGTACCTGCCGCCTTTCTGCCCGAATCGCTGCATCAGCGGTGGCCCGACCGTGTCCCACATGCCACCTCCCTCATTAATTAAATGGCACGCAAGGCTGAGCTGGTCTTGACAAGGCCTCGTCACTCATCTGCTCCCTTGGTCGGCCACCATACAGTTTTTGATGTAATAGAGCGACCTGACATTGAAATGCATGTGAAGTGTCCTTCTCTGCAGTTTGAGGCACAGTCCCCCATCAGTGGAAAGGGACGCAAGTCAGCTGCTGGGAACAAAATACCAATCAGGAGGGCTTCAATGCCCAACAGCTGCCGGTTCAGTCTATCTTGCACAAGTCTGAGTCAGGGACTGGGAAATTAGTTAGGGGGTATTGAATACATCAGTTAAACCCATGTTCGAAATGGTGATCGCAGATTTTTTGCACAAATTGTTTTCTGAAGACAGGAGCCACTAGTTACCCAATTTAGTTCAACAAGTCAATGGGAGCTCCCCATTCAAAAATATAACCACTGAAAAATGGGCCAGTATTACTTAGTTCACACTTAACCCCTGTGATATTTTTAGGGTTGAAGTTACCCCAGTCCATTTTCAAAATGAGGATAAATTCTATAGAATCTAGAATTTACAACGGAAGAAGTAAAATGCACAGGGGTTAAGGTGTCAGAGGCACAGTGATGTGACTGGGCTGCAGATAGACAGCTGGAAGCAGGCGGAGTCATCGTGACATCCAGCAGCTGTTACCTGCAAAAAACAATAGTCTGTTATCTCAGGGTGGCAGTATGTTGGCCATCAGTTTTGAAGTGTGCCTACAAGCTTGTCATTATGTATATAGGGGTACAGTGAAAGCCCACAGATAAATAACATGCAGCAAATTAATACATGGAGCCAGGGACTGAATTCATACTGGCCATTCACTTAACTGACTTTGGCAAAGCATTAAATGTACCTGTCGTGGTTCGAGATCAGTTCAGAAAACTAGTGGTGCAGTTTGCTATCGCTGGAAGAAAGAACCCTGTGTGATGCAATGATTGATAATCGCTGCTGTCTACCGAACCGCTGTTGAGCCGAGCTTATGGCTTGTGCTCCCTGTATCTCATCATCACTTCTGTGTACATAAACAGCACAGCAAATTATCTACCTAATGAAACCATTTAAACTGTGAATCTTTTCTGAATAAGAACGAGGTGGGAGTAAAACTTTGTCGAAGTTCAGGCTGGGCCCTGCTGGTTTATAACAGATCCAGACACTGTCATTGTTCCTCTCCATTCTCATTGGATGGAGGTTGTCTCTCACCTCCCGCCCCTGAGTCACGTGTTGACACTGTCATTGTTCCTCTCCATTCTCATTGGATGGAGGTTGTCTCTCACCTCCCTCTCCTGAGTCGCGTGTTGACACTGTCATTGTTCCTCTCCATTCTCATTGGATGGAGGTTGCCTCTCACCTCCCTTCCCTGAGTCACATGCTGAAATTGTCACTTTTGGGAGTATAAGGGATGAATATAGGGGTATTCCGTGTGCTTAGCCAAAACTGCACTTGATAGCAGGCGATTTGAAATCCAGGTGCAGCCATTCCAATGTGTGTTTAAGCAGCTCTACCTTATTTTAGGTGCCCTAACTAAAGCTTTACTTGAGAGCCCCCCATCCCCAACCAAGAAAATTTATGATCATCTCACGTTCTCCGCAGTGCAGGTTATCCGGGGGCCCAAGGTAACTACCTATTCTGCCTATAGCTAGAGCCGTCTTTGTTTCCACGCCAACACAGTGCTGTCCGGCGTCTGGTCAAAAAAAAAAGGAAAAGTGTTCCTGAATACAATTTTACATAAGTTGTCATTATGTAAAAATTGTTATGCCGGAGCATGACAAAAGGAGTAGGTAAGAACAAGAACTAAATAACTAACCACAAAGTAAATTAACACTAAAAATAAAACTAAGATGACCCGGGCAAAAAGACATGTTGGGACCATACAAGGAGCAGAACACTTAAAACACAGCTACTAACACACAGTAACAACCACAATGACCAACTCAGGAAACAAAGCAAGGACAGGTGCATATATACGCACGCATGGCATGGGGCAGGTGTAGGCCGTTACAAACTAAGGGCAACGAAGAGCAGGTGAGGTCAATTAACAGATAGAGAATGTTCAAACAGCAAGGGAAATTAAATCAAGGAAAACCGCACATACTACAAACAAGGAATAAACAAGGAACTGTAACTGAAATATATGATATACCAAGAAAATACAAAAACACAAAATAACAAAAATGTTAAATTAACTAGCTGACCTCTGGAGAGTCTGGATGATAGGTGACCACTTAGCCCATTAAGTCATGTGGACAGGGAAACACTGGAAGTTAAGGACAGGGGATGGCCACTGACACCTGCTGGCCAAACAGGGAATAGACCAAAGGGGCAGGACAGGAACTGATCCTGACGAATATGTTATATATGGAGGGATTCACATTAATTGGTGCGATACCTGTGGCAAATCAATACTTATTTTATATGTATTTGCCCTGTTACAAGAAATTACCTTGCATGTTAACCTTTATACAGTTAGTGTGTATGGTAATCCCTTGCTATAACGCGCTTCGACTTTCGCGGCTTCACTCTATCCCGGATTTTATATGCCAGCATATCTAAATGTAAATCGCAGATTTTTCGCTGGTTTGCGGATTTCTGTGGACGATGGGTCTTTTTATTTTTGGTACATGCTTCCTCAGTTGGTTTGCCCTGTTGATTTCATACATGGGACGCTATTGGCGGATGGCTGAGAAGCTACCCAATCAGAGCACCAGAATGCAAATGGCGCATGACTGCAGTGTTCGTATTGTAGAAATATGATACTAATATTAAAAGAATAATCATAAATGTAATATAATTGGGAAAGTAAGTAAAACGAGTGCATTACTGTATATTATAGCAAATATAAAATAATTTTTGTTAAAATGTGTATTATTACAATGTGTTTACAACTGTATTATGTATTAAATAAAACTCAATGATATACGACAGGTAAATTTGTGCGTAGTATATAAACAGTGTGTTTACATACATAATTTCAACGAATCTTACCTAATATCTAAGAGAATATAAGGGGTTTATAAGGGCTTAAAATATACAAAAATAGCCATATAAATATATGGGTTTTACTTCGTGGATTTTCACCTTTCACTGCGGGTTCTGGAACGCAACCCACCGCAATAGACGAGGGACCACTGTAGTTCTTTTGCGGTATAATAGTTAAAACGCAGAGTAATTTCTTGTCATAACAGCACAATTGCACACAAAACACGTACACATGCCAGTCACTAACGATCAACCTCACCTAAATACTAGCTGATTGTCCTGGTCCTTGATTACATGCACCTGTTCCTCGTTACCAATAATTACTTATGCACTCTGAATACAAGCTTCAGTGCGTCTTCCCTCTCATACTTGAGTTTCAGGTCAAGCTTTTGTTTCATGTGTTAGAGTTCTCCTGTTTTTCATATCTTGCTTGATTCCTGATTTCTGCCTTTGGATTGTCACCATACTCTATTCCCACCTGATCTGACAATGCTTGGCTTTCAACTCTGAACATTCCATACTTGTATCAAGGTGGTTCCTATCTCCTTGACAGTGGGTGAAGGAGGGAATGTATTTGCCCGTTCATAGACTAGTATCCTGTCTGAGGTGTAACCCTGCTCTGTATACTATTCTCTCAAAGACAAGATCCAGTACCCTATAATGGAGAAGCAGCCAGTAGATGGATGGATGGATGGATAATCACTTTTGGAACCTTTAGCTCACATAGTTTTCCATATTGAAGTTGTGAGTTTTATTATTATGAAATTATGACTACTCCAGAGGAGTTTCTAGCTAGCAAAAAGATCAGGGGCTAAGTCAAGTTTACCTGGGGTTTGACTTTTTTTTTTTTTTTTTTTTCTTCAAGGAAGATTGGTATAGCGGTTAAAATACTCAGGGCTAGGCTTAAAATACCCTGGGCCGTGGCCCCGTGTTTTCGGACCTAACAATGCCCATGGACTACTCCAATGCTGAAGAAAATATTCCCTCCATATAGTCATTTTTTAAAGTCACTGTGACAAGTTGCTTTCCACTTTCTTCCTATATGATAAGAAAAGAACAGCCTTTGCACGCTTCAGAACTGACAGGAATGATGGATCTTAATGTTACAGCCATCATCATTGGAGTGTAAATTTCCATCGGGCTCTGCAAGTCAAATTTCCTGACCTACTTCACTTCTCTTACCAGGAGCAGGCAGTAGTAGGGACCCTTCACCTTGGCTTTAGTTTCATATTTCTGGGGCAATTTCTCTTGATAATTTTTATAAATAAATCACAGGGTTCTGACCTTACTTATAGTTTTAAATGAGATGAGGGATATTATTTGCCGACCTCTAACTTTTTGCTATTTCTGAAATCCTTATCTGCTAGTGTGGTACCTTCTGACTGGAAGCAAAGCCCATATTCAAAAAAGGGGATAGAAGTAACCCATCAAACTATAGGCCAATTAGTTTAACTTAGCATAACTGGAAAAGAAATGGAAGCTATAATCCAAGCGAAAATGGTAGATTATCTGGATTCAAATAGAATTTGGAGGGATAGCCAACATGGATTTAGGAGAGGTATGTCCTGTTTAAATAATCTACTTGAGTTCTTTGAGGAAGCTACAAGAGAAATCGATCACGAAAAGGTCTAGATTTCCAGTAGGTCTTTGTTGTCCCCAACAAATGGCTCCTGCTTAAGCTCAAAGAAGCAGGGATTTTAGGGACTGTAGCAGCTTGGATTGAAAACTGCTTAACAGACAGGAAGCAGCAGGTAGTTAATAGAGGCACAATGTTACAGTGGACCTACGTTCATAGTGGGGTACCGCAGGGTTCAATTTTAGGACCACTATTATTCCTAATTCAGATTAACGATATTGACACCAATACATACAGTAAACTGGTTAAATTTGTAGTCGACACCAAGGTGGGTGGTGTAGCAGATACCAAACTAGCGGCACAGAAGCTACAGCAGGATCTTCATTTAATTAATACCTGGGCTGATACCTGGCAGATGAAATTTAATGTAGACAAATGTAAGGTAATCCATGCAGGGAGCAGAAATATAAAGTACAGATATTTTACAGGTTCCACTGAGATTAAGGTAGCTGATTATGGGAATGACCTTGGTGTGTATGTTGATGCTTCCATGTCCCACTCTCGCCAGTGTGGGGAAGCAATTCAAAAGGTCAGTAGGATGCTGGGTTACATCTCTAGCTGTGTGGAGTTTAAGTCAAGGGAGGTGATGCAAAGACTATACAATTCCTTGATAAGACCCCACTTAGAATATTGTGTGCAGGTTTGATCACCTTACCTTAAAAAGGGCATTGCTGCCTTAGAGACGGTTCAGCATAGGGCTACAAGAATGATTCCTGGTCTTAGAGGAATGTCTTTTGATGAGAGGTTAGCTGAGCTTAATCTGTTCAGCCTTGAACAAAGGAGACTAAGGGGGACATGTTCCGGGTGTATAAGATTCTAACTGGTCTGGATGCTAACCAAATAGTTACTTCAATGCTAGTTCAAATACAAGAACTCGTGGCCATAGGTGAAAAATAGCAGGAGAACATTTTAAATTGGATTTGAGAAAGCACGTTTTTACATAGCGTGTAGTTAGAATATGGAATAGTCTTCCTGTTAGTGTAGTACAAGCTAAAACTTTGGGTTCCTTTAATTAGAACTAGATAAGATTTTAGCAACTTTAAGCTATTAGTCGAATTGTCCCCAAACGAGCTTGATGGGCCGAATGGCCTCCTCTCGTTTGTAAATTTCTTCTTATCTTATCTACTTCATTAGCCATCCCGGCAATAGATTTCTGACCTCCTGGCCCACAGTAAGAAATAAATTTTGGGGGGGGGGGGGTCCCTGGTAGATTTTGCTGATCAGGGTGGTGTCCCCCCCCAGTAAATATCACCAAGAAGGCGGGGGGTCAAACTGTACTAACTGACTACGTGCCTGATCGGGAGCTAACAGATTTTGAGGATTTGATTCAAACCTGTTATTTTAGTAAATGGCGACCTGCCTGATATTTACCAGATTCTGGCCAGAATTCATTAAACATTGACTGCATTCACAATGTCCATTATTGCCTCATGGGGACTTCAGCTGCCATCCTCAAGTTAACTTGAAGCCTCAGGTAGCTCGTAAGAGTTCCTTATGCCCATATGAATACATGTGGCGGGATTAGATTATCGACATAAAATTAGCTGAGAAATTTCAGACTTCAGGAATTTTTAAAGGATTTCCTGACTGTCCGGACTATCAGGAGTTCTGATACCCAGATAATTACAGTCCATTCTACCCAGCATAACCATCCCTTTTAGAAACCAACATATTTGGCAAAAGAAAAATCCTTTTACGGTAACCATAATAAAAAATGTTAATAACGTTACAGCAGAGTCTCAGTCAAACAGCTGAAACATAATTCTTAAAAAACAGACTCTTCCAAGCCCTCAACAGCTTAATGTAATTGTTTATCAGGATATACTGATGGGTTAAATATCTATTTGACAGGACCCCCCCTCCCCCACCGGCTGTTTCCGGAGGGTTCCTCTTCACCAAAAGGACACAGTCTGGTGAATGGGTAGAAAGATATTAGCTGTTCTCTTACCACAGACAGGCATCTTATGAGCTAGATCTCCCTTCATGCAGTGGTTGGTTATCGATAAAAGTTTAAATTCAATGGCTTAATAACAACACCATAAAATATAATGAAAACATAAATGTGCGAGGAAGTTTCAGTTGAGTTTATGGTGAATGTTGCCAGAAAATTGCATCTGTGGGCACTGTATTGGTTCTGTCTTGGTATCTTGGTTGCCTTTGGCCATCTCACCTAAACCCTCCTGTATATTCGCTGGGCGCTTCCAAGACCTCAGAGGTGCTGGCTGTCGGATGCAGCACGGCATCTCACAGTGTGACAAATAGCCGCCGAATGATTGGATCTTGCGTTGGGTGGTATGAGGGAGTGTGTGTTCCGGCTGGTGTGTGGAAGTCCTCGCATGGAATTCCTAACATTCCTGTCATCCCGCTCCAGCTTCAGACAAAGTGTGCCGTCAACGGGACCCATGTTTTCCCACCGAGCTTTGCCATCAACCTGACAGGGAAGCTATCCAACCCAGCTTGCTTTGTTTGTTTAACTTATTTAGCTGTATGAGTAAAATAAAATCATCAAGGCTTTCTACTCCAAGGTGGCACAAAGATACATCAGCAGCCTAAGTGTAGCAACAGCAGTGGAGCGCAGGAAATGCAGAAACCCAGGTTGCGATGGTGCCTGACCAGCCCGACTCTCTGCTGGTTGGTTTTTTTAGAGTATAAGACGGAGCCTATGGCTCAGAGATTAGAGGTGAGGACTTACAGTACTTAATATTCATCACAGTGTTTTGTGCAGAGATGCAGGTGGGATGAGCCCTAGAGAATATATGGGCTATGGGTCCCATCCGCCTGCTTCTTTCCTGCTGAAGACCAGGAGTATAGAACACGAGGAGAAGGTGGTAAAGTGTCCTAAAGCCACTTCCCACACATGGCAGCTATAATGAAAAAGGTTCAACTCCGCATCTTCTTCAATGACAGTATCAAAATCGTCTAATTAAATGGGCAAAAATGCTTCACATGAATACACAATAAAGTAAACGGGTTCATTAAGAGTTCGAGATATGCAAGCTCTTTGTGCACAGTGAATGGCTCAAATCAGGCCCTGCTTGCATATTGTTATTTATTTATTTATGCAAAATTAATGCGTAATTAAACCAAATGCTATACAGTATGGTAATCAACTGAACACAAATTACAGCATTATCACAAAGGGCATAAATGCAAATTTGTACAGCTAAAGCTGGATTCTGGTAATGAAAGACATCCTTGGAGAATTCACATTCAGTATTTAATTTTTTTATTTGCAGATGTTGTATGAAATCTGATGCATCATGTACAATCAACAAAGACCTGGTTCCCACATTCTTGTGTTCTATGCTAGATATTTTGCACATTTTATTGTCACGTTTCTCTTTCCACATTATTGAAGATAAACTAAAAAACAATTAATGTTTAATTTCTTCCTATTTAAATTATTCTTCTTCTTCCCAAACAGTACAAAACATTCTGACGACTGGTTCTATAAGAGCTTATTAATAAGCTCTTTGGGCCCATGTTGAATCCACTGAGTCAATAGGTTATTTAATATTTTGTGCTTAATTTAAGGATGAGGATTAAGAAATCCATTCCAGACAGGAAATGGGAAAGTGAAAACTGCCCTCGACAAATAAATATGAAGTTTCATCTCAAAACTTCAACATCAAGATCATCCCAAAAACCTGCACCCACACCAGCCCTCCATCGATCAGGTTTGCCATCCCTGGAATAACCCTTAACGACCATTCTGATTTCTTTAAGTCTGGACCCAGTGCCTGAGTAACATGATCCTTCTTTGAAGCTATCAGCCTCCCCATGATCCTGACCTGGGTAAGTGGCTGGACGATGGATGGATGAATGCAAGGATGGATGTTCCTTGACCATGACTTCTTTTGTAAAATGAGGCATCCCAAGCTTTCTGAAAGTCTGACGAAAAGCATATTTGGGAAGCCAGGTTTCATTGCTGGGAAAATGAATCCTTCTGGATAAAATGAAAATGATTCATTACCGAATGAATGGCTTGAAAATCGCAAATCACAAATTTGGCACTAAATGTAACTGGTGTCAGGGCACGAGCGTGACTCCCACTTTGGATATATGAAAGGTTTTACCACGTTTGCAAGTGTTACTTAAGGTCAGCTTTGAGAGGTAAAATCAATTGGACTGAGAAGAACAGATAACGAAACAGCCACTTTGACCTGTCCCCCCCAGTCAACTGCAAAGTGGATGGGGAATGTGACCAATTAAAACTGCCTTATTTTTGGCCGCTGCAACTCCAGTTGCTAAGAGACGTGGGGAGAAAGGGCTGCGGGAGGTGTGCAGAGACTGTACCGTGCCCTTTCACAGGCGTTTGCTTGAGATCACATGATAACATCTCCTGAGCTGGCGTATCGCTGCGCAGAAGTCGAATGCAGCACCTGTTGTCACCAGAGATGGAAAATGCAGCGGAATAAAACGTTTGAGGCATGAGAAAGTGCAGCGTAAAAATGTGCGAAACGGGCTGCTTTAAAGCTATCCTCTTCATAGCCGCTTAGGAACAACAGGAAATGAACTAAACTGCAGACACTCGGTTTGTTTATTTACGTGTTAGTTCTTTACTCTGCATTACTCTCCATGTGGGAATACGGCACGAATGGAAAGAACTGAATATACGTCATCTCAGATTGCTCTTCAGGTTGCGGTCACAGTCGTTGATTTGCTTTTTTTTGCTTGCTCAGAAGAATGTAACATTAAAAACGTTACATATGCTCTGCTTGGAGGCAGTTGCTGGAAAGCACAGAATAGGGCTTTTATACTGTGAAGATGTTCTTTGCCGTTCCCTTAATTGGCCATCAACACTCCATCAACCATCCCTTTAAAAAATGCTCCCCCTTCCACTCATCCCCAGCTCATCTCTCTCTCTCTCTCTCTCTCTCTCTCTGGTTTCTCAAGTGATTCACCCAGCTGATGTTCAGCATATTTGCTGCCCAAAGCCCAAGATGCTGGGTTTTTAATTAGGTGTTAATTGTGCTGAAGGCTACGAACTGTCCCACATGTACTCATATGGGTGTAAAGAGGCTTCAAGTTAACTTGAGGATGGCAGTTCTGGGCAGATGTTCCTGTAATGGCTTCAAAACCATTAGAAGCTGCCTGGGAACTTTATTATTAAACCATATTTCTTTGGCTATGTGATGTCAGCATGATGAAGATGTGAAAGGATGTGCTACTTCTGTGTGGGGATTCCAGCGCTACTGTCATCCAGAGCAGAATGATGGCTATGGTATCAGGCCGCTCTTTAACACACAAGTGGAACAGTCATGGTTAGCATCTGTAAAACCCCTGGGTCACACTGGGGAGATGATGTCACCTTGAGGACCAGCCTGTGAAGTGTGGACATTGCAATCACTTGGTGTCAGTTTTGGAAAGTGAGAGAGGTCAAATTCGCAGCTGTTAATTCTTGATGTGGTGCCCCTTGGTAGAAACTCTTGAACGAATGCCTCAGATTAACACCCCCCCCCCCCCATGTCTGCATCAGACCTTGTGAATGAATCAGTTTTCTTATAACTGTACTTATACCAATTCCATTTCAATAAATTTTTCTGTTGCATAAAATGGATTCTTACTACCAACAACAAGCCACTATGTATTAAACACACAGCATAAACTATACAAGTTCAATGCAAAGACTACTGACACACTTTCACCCTCAATTATTTACAAAATATCCATGCCTCCTGCAAGCGATGTTTGCTTAGATAAGTCTTTGTTTGTGGCTGGTGCGTGCAGATTGGCACTGATATTTCATAATCAACTAAATGAATGAGCCTTCACTGAAGTTTAGCATAGTGACTGATACAGCATCAAAACAAGCGCTACGTTAATCTGGTGCTTCTGTTTGTACAAGAATGTGTCAGGCTCTTCAAAGTCAAAAATGTACTTAGATCAGAACACAATGCTCAGTTATGTCTATCAGTCCCATCCAGTTAAGGACAGAGTCAACTGAATTATCTTTGCCAAAAGCCAAATGGAATTTGAAAGGGGGGAAATTATCCCCTGAAACACACGGGCTTGATCCCTTTCATTTTTTCTGATGTAGACAATTTGGCACGCCAGAGTTAATGACAGATGGGATATTGCAAAACATCTCCTTCGCCTCTTGCAGAGCACAATTACCTCCCTGTACCAGTAGATGGATACTCTAAGGCTGAGGTCTGTGGAAACTGGACTGTCTGGTTTTCGTCCTTAGCAACAGGCTGAAAAAGGACACTATAAAGCTTGTCAGCAGACGTATCATCTTTCTGACGTGGGAAAACAAGACAGAAGCCTCCAGATGCAGCTGCTAGGCCTCTGTCCCACACACGCCCTTATTCACTTCAAGGCTCTTTCTTCCACAAAGGAGGAGATGTTGTGTGGAATAAGGTTCATCCGTCCATGAGGCTGTGTACAGGCAACACTGCTGAGGCTTCAAAAATGACATTCCTTATCTCAGTTTGGTCCCAACTTACTAATAGCACATCCTGAATTATTTCCCCTGGCACCATGGTTTCCCCAGAAAAACTCTCTAGGAAATGCAATATAAACAGTTAATGATCTGGACTAAGGTATGTTGAATACAGGAAAAGAGAGAATCTGTGAAATCAGTGTGGTATATGATGAATTTTTGAGGCTTTAATACTTGGAAACTTTATAAAGAGTTTAACCCAAGCAAACTAATTATAATGCTTTTGCACATAGGTCACTACCTCAGAACAGGCCAGCTGCTTTTATTCTAGGCAGTGAGGAAGTAAAATTCCTGTATTGCCAAACAAGCTAAAGAAATGTGTAATTTTTTTGGACATGTAACATTTAAATGTTCTTCTCAAGCAGCCCCAGCAGATCAGCTTATCACAGAAAATGTCAGAGACAACTGCTATATTTTGGTAACTAAAATTCCCAGAAGACGTTTCTTTAAAGTACGTCGATGATATTTTCAAAGCAGGGTGAGGTCCAAAAAGACACAGCCAGGGTGCTGCAGACGGATCGATTCAGTACTGGTTGCCTTTTCAGAGGATATTTACCCCCACCCTTCTGGAATATTCCATGTCAAAAATGCTGGGAAAAGCAGCAGAGCCAGGTAACACAGGAATTTTGAGAAAAGATTATACGTTGTTATTGATGCTTTCACTTCTCAGGCAAACTATGCAAAAAAATATACATTATATATATATTTTTATATATAGACGATATATCTCGTCAAACCATCATTTACCTGTCTTCTACCTGAAGCCTATCCCAGGTAGCATGACAGGAAATGCCATCAACCAAAGACCGCACTTTTAAAAGCAACATTTTTTATTCTTCAGGATGGCGACCAGAGTCCTGTGACACAGGGACTGGAGGATGGAATGGGAGGATATTATTGGCACCCTTTAGATATAAATGGGTAGACATTTTTCTCATAAAACAAAAACAAGCAAAGCCTCAAAGACAGGACCATCACCCCGTTGGGTTTAACTCACAAGCAAAAATGTTTTTTTTTTTTATTATTATTTCCCTCACAGTTCACTACAGATGAATAGAGGGGTTTTCCATAAATCACATACTGTCTCCAATTCTAATATTATGCATTAGTGAATTGTTCTTTTGACATGTTTCGAAACACAATCAGTGCGCTTAATGCAAGGTGTGTTTCTACACTGTCAGATGGCCCCTATCAAAAAATCATCCCTCCACCCATAACTACCCGCTCATCCTGTTCAGCGCCACGGGGAGGGAAGGGCAGGATCCTATCCCAGAATTCACAGGGCACAAGTTTGGGGTACACCCTGGTCAGGATGCCAGTCCATTGCAGGAAACATTTACACACAATAATATTCTATGGGCAATTCAGAGACACCCTTTAGCTTGTGGGAGTTTTGCTTTGGCAACTTTTTCTAGGGTCCCATATTTATGCTTCGATTTTTTTTGGACATTTGAGTAAGCTTCATCAGCATAACTGCTTGCCTGAAGGATTAGAAATGAATTACAGATTCTAAAGCAGAAAAATGATGATGTTTGCCAGTCCAAAAGAAACCAGTCAGAGTGATATGAGCTATAGAATTCCAGTGTGTTTAAATATAACTGCAAAGACACTATAGACATGGGAGACATGCCTAGCTGTATCTCAGACTTCTATACAGAACATTAGCTGACACCATTAGCTATGACATCACATTTGGGCTTTGGTGGTCCCAGTGTGACACAAAATAATCACCCCAAAGCACAGTGGGACAAAACTGTTACAGCCTTTACTGGGGGCAACAGGGTCTGATAGCCTGGCATTCATTCCCAGCATGTGCTTCCTGTCCCCTACTCAGCTTAAGAAGAACACAGACCATCCTGCCAAACTGCGTGGAAATATTTTCAACCACTAAATTTAAATTGTTGTTGTTTACTATATATATGCACATGCACTATAAAATATTAAATAACACAAATTTTTATTTACATAAAATTTATATAAAATCGTTTATATATGATTTTATACCATGGCACTGTCGAATTTGCGAATGTAGATGGTGTCATTTTCCATGACCTCACACATATTGCCAGCCAGGCGAATCACAGCAGTAAATCAATGCGCGGTTGTAATCTTTAATTCTAAATAATGTTAACAGAAGCTATAAAACCAAAGAAATTTGTACACTTAGCCAACAACAGTGCTTCAGACTGAGGACCAGGACCTGTGGTCAGTGAGGACATCTGTGTCTTGTCCCAAAAGGAGGACAAAGGCTCAAAAAGGAGAGGGGGGGGCAAAAAAGAATGGCATAAAAAATAATTGCAATCTCCATAGTATGTATGTGCGTGTGTTTTTTTGTGCAATCAGAAGGAAAAAGGAGGACAAGGGGTCTAAACAGAGGGTACCCAACAGCAGTCCGGGCGGAAGGCTGGAAAAACGGACTGCGCAAACAAAATCCAGACTGGTGCTTTTCCACTAGCGTACAGGAACCGAACAGTATCCAAGCCGTACTTGTGAAGAGAGACTAGTTACAGCGTGGTTGCAGCTCTCTTTGGTTTTCCACTGTAGAGAGGTCGGCTCAGTAGAGACGTTGCTGGGTTTTAGAATAAGAATTAAAAGACTTTTATTGACATTATGCCATGCATAATGGGATTGCAGAACAGCCGCCCCTTCAAATGCAACATTCAATCATTTCCACAGTAAAAGTAAAAAGTACTATATATTAAAACTCCTTGCAATGAATTACCAATAATACGAGTATTGCGTAGAGAATTACTAATAATATAAGATATTTCACAGAGAGTAAATACTGCACTTGGCTGTATTTATTACACAGAGAATTATTGCACATCCAGAGAAGAGGTGAGGGGGGGAGGCAGAGATACAGAGAGAGGGAGGGTCAGTGCATGTTAAGGTTCAATGCTGCTATGGCTCTGGGAGAGAAGCTGTCCTTGGTTTGATGGTCCTGTAGCGCCTACCAGAGGGCAACTGGTCAAACAGCTGAAAACTAGGATGTGAGGGGTCCTTCAAAATGTTTTTGGCCCTGCCGAGGCTACAGGAGGTGTACGAGTCTTCACTGGAGGGTAGAGAGCAGCCAATAATCTCCTGAGCTGCATTGATGACACGCTGAAGCCCCTTCTTTGCTTCAGGGCAGCTCCTCTACCACACTGTGATACAATATGTCAGTACGCTCTCTGTGGAGGAGCAGTAAAAAGTCACCAGCAACTTTTGACCCAGGTCCTTCTTCCTAACCACTCTCAGGACATGAAGTCCTTGCTGTGCCTTTTTAATGACCACTGTGGTGTTTGCAGTCCAGGACAGGTTAGCAGAGATGAATGTACCCAGGAATGAAAGCTGAGACCCTCTCCACACACTCACCGTTGATGTTGAGGGGGGCCAGGTCTGCATTGATCTTTCTGAAGTCAAAGATGATTTCCTTTGTTGTACAGTGTAAGGTTATTTGCTGAACTCCAATCTGACAATCTAAGGATCTCATCTCTGTAGGTAGACGTATTCCCCTCTGAGATGAGTCCAACCACCTTAGAGAGTGACAATGGAGAGCAGCAGGACATGAAACCGGAGAGACGCTTATTTACTGTTCACGCGGTGTACATTATGATTTACTACTTGCTAATATCCACTAACAAGTCTGTGAGAATCACCATCTTATGTTAGCATCAAATGTTAATGGAATTAGCATTTGCTTGTGTAAATTTCCATTACGAATCTATTCCATTCAGTTGTTCTATAGTACTTTATAAAGTTCCAAGTTATCGGGAATGCACCAATACGTAACAATGCTCGAAAACTACTAATAATGAATCATGTATAGAACATGCCCCCTTTTCCTTAAAATAATCTATGTAAGCTCAGTTTGGTCTCGCTTTTGGCCCTCCTAGTAAACAGGGCCATGACAGTGCAAGTACGGGATGGATAATTTATAACGGACAACCAACAGTTCACGTTGCGGCTCGGCTGTTGGTGGCAGTGGAGAAGCGCCAAACAAGAGGTCACCCTATACGCAAGTCCAGTTTTAATAATCGGTAAACAAATCAGATTTTACCCATAATGCAGCTGAATACCTGAAGGCTCATAAAGCTAAATTAATAAAACAATGTCTGAATATATGAATATTTTTATTTCTTTGCCTCCAGAGCTGTGTGTTTAAAAACATGTCATGCACGACTTGCATTGCATTTACCTGCTTATATCACGATTGCTGCACATTTAGCTTACCTAGTCTTCCTTTTCACTCCTTCCATCTGCTGCTCTCCAGACCCCTTCTGCGTCACCGTTCGGCGATTCGTTCTGCCTCGCCATCAGTCTTAAATAGAGTAGAAATCCTGGAATCCACAGGAGAAAATGTGAACAGTTGTTTAACACATTTAGTGGTGTTACCGGTGTAAACAAATAACTTATAGATAATGAAAATGAAAATGTCTATATGGGGAAGGTGTTATGCATAGTGTTACTAAGGCACATTTTAAAATTCACACGTTGTTTTCATTATCTTGTTTTTGTCACTGTCTGGTATCTGTTTTTTAGACACCTGTACCATCATATATTCACACATTTTATTTTTTGCATTTTGCATTTTTGTTTTTCCCAAATCCCAGAGCAGGCCAGGATTTTTTACCTTCCAAACTAGATAAATTCATGCTCAGAAAGTCACAGTGTTGAGCCTTGAGGCATTATATAAGTACTTTCTTTGTATAAATGTTCTTGTAAAGAATCGCAAAGGGCTCACTCTGACAGTTTTTGCGTTTCTGAAATGTCAGATATTGCATAAAAAAATAGATCAAATCCTGATTGAAAAAATCAATGCATTTAAAGAATGTCATTTATTGTTATTTATTACAATTGTAAATCAGATCGAATTGACCTCCTCCCAAAATAAAAGCCCCCTGTTTTTGTGCATAGACCTTTTAGTGTGGTCCTCACTCTCACTCCAAAGGCTGAACAGTGGGTTATGTCAGCACACATCAGATTTTGGTAGTACGTTTTTGTCCTGAAGGAATCTTGACTCCGTTGGTGACGTGTCTCAGGAAGGATGGGGACCAAAACATGACGGAAACCCTTTCAGTGCAGTGGTCGATCTTCCCCCTGTTACTTCAAGCCCTTTCAAGATATCTGATGTATTACAGCTGCCTGAAGGCAAACTGTTAAATAACTACCAGCAGCATGAAAAGACTAAGAAACCTTCAAAGTTTGGCACTCGTGCTGGTACCAACATTTTGGATAAGTACAGTTGATGGCGTTTGGATGTCCTGGAGGGGGTGGGGTGACAGAAGCCTGCCAGGGTAGACTAGGTTGATTGGCAAACATATGATTTTTTTGTGAGTCTGTGACTGAGTTTGTTTTTAGTGAAATATGAAGAGGGGGAAGAGCGATATTGACCAAATTGTTGGGCTGGCTTTTAGGGTTGAGTTCTTCTTTTTGTTACAGCTGAATAATGATGAAGTGATGCTGTTCACTGGATTGGATACAAGTTTTATGTAAGAGTGCTACATACAAGACGCCAGTTAACCGAAACCATGAGGCTCGAGACAAGCTCTTGGTTAACCAGTGGTGGCCTAATGGTTAGGGAAGCATGCTTATGATTGAAAGGTTATTAGTTTGAATTCCTGGCCAGTAAAGTACCATCCCCATACACTGCTCCCCAGGTGCTAAGTAATAGTTACCCACTGTTATGTCACATAGGGGTTAAATGCTTAGGACATTTGTCGTTGTGGTGTGTCAACAATGACAATTAATTATTTTCATCTTAACCAAAACCATGAAGCCCTACTTCCAGTTCAGAGCATGAGCACATTAACCTTGCTCATTAAATGGATACAGGTGTACCTGATTAATGCACTTGGCATCTGCTTCACCCTGTTTACCAAACCGTACTAAGGGTACACATCAGAATGAACACATTTCCCATGCAGAGTCTCCTGTTCTCTTAAGCAGGCCTAATCACTAACGTACGGTGCATCATTAGCTCGAAACTGCAATCAAAGTAAGCATATCTTCAGCTCAGTTAGTGATAGTGGCTGGTCTGTGATGGTGATACAATGCAGGGGTGAAGGAGGGAAAAATGACCTATAGGGGCATGAATTTTACGTCACATAATGAACATTAATAACCTCTTAATCAGTCTGATCATCACCTAACTGCGTGCGCTGAAGGGAATACAGGTGTTAAAAAGGCAAACTGTCAATCTGACATTAAGGAAGATTAATAACAATTTCAAGCTAGATGAACCTTAATCAGTTTGAATCTCCTTAGAAACTGCAGCTATTTAATGCCCTAGAGATATCAAGAGATTATTATTTCCTCTGCAATGCAAATCAGTTTGTGCTCCTGTAAATCTCCTATTAGTGTATAACAGCCTTACCTGCACTAGAACCCTGTGTTGGTGTAGCAGATACTGTACACTCAGTGTTGGTGTAGCAGTTTCACTCTGTGATAGTGTAGCAGAGATTCAGGGACCCGGCAGAATGTTCAGAAATTGACGTGAGTTAGGCTTCTTCACTCCAGATGTCAACTTTCAATAGAAACTGAGAGATTGTTTTCGCTAAGTATACGAAGGAAGAAAAACTTCATTACTGCATCCCATGATCTCTCAAAGATGCACAAATGACATTCCCTGTGGTAATTATCACAAAAACACACTGACACTTCGGGAAGAGGAGCACATTTAGATGCAACACAAGACTGCCGTTCTGTGTCATGCTGATAGTATTGATTGCTTTATGATGATGTGTCTCAGCATTTTAAGATTCAAATTCAGCATGTGCAAAACACCAATGGAGATTTAATAAAAGACCCATGGGCAATAAGGACAGCAAGCAGAAGCCGCATGGAGATATGCAGACTGTAGCTGGTGTATATTTTGGGGTCCTGACCTTCATCACAGCATGAGGTGATGCCTTCATTCATAATCTCTCACTGTTTATCTTTCGATCAAAATCTGTGGGTTAGACTCAGAGGGTTATGCTGAAAAACATATTATTTTGTAATAAGGGCATCAAATTTATATATGTGTATATGTATACCTTTGTCCATATGCATTATTAATTTATCACTGGTATAAGTATTAGGTTAAAATGTTAGTTTCAAACATGCCAATAAAGAAGTTCTTTGCTTTTCATCCTCAATCATCATTTGATGACATTTGAGACTGACAACTGATGGCTCATGACATCACTCCGTCCTGATACATTTTTCTCCTAAATTTCTTTGATCTTAAAATTCCTTATTGCACTCAACTAAAGACCAATAACTTTTGTTGAGGTTAGTAGTGAAGAAGAATGACTTTGAAATCCACGGTGAGTGGAGGTCAGGGACTCTACCAATCACTGACTGGCCTGATTTTCCTTAATCACTCTGTTGGTTTCAACTGGTGATTAGCACTATATAAAGTACTGCATAAGTTAGGAACAAAGCATGGATAAGTCAGGGTTTTCGCTAAGAGGCTATTTGAATTCTTGATGTAGACCAACACTGTCAAATTTTTTGCTTTTCAGGAATTTTTTTCGTAGTAAAGCCTTGATATATGGTAGTGATATATGAATTATTTAAACCTAACTCAGGAAAATGTCAGAAAAATGATTGTCCCACAGAAATGGGGAGACATTTTCATTTATATTTTGGAGGCTTGTCATCAAGCACCGTTCCACTTAATGCTGCGATCCATCCAAGTCGCCTGTTCAATCTATGAAACAGAATTATTTTTCTTTCCCCATGAACTTCATTAATAGCAAATCAAAGACATTTTTGAGGACCAAGCACAAGCTTTTAGACTAGCTAAATAAATAAATATAATCTTTTTTTTAATGCAGTAAACACCCTATAAAGATCCCAATTCGATATTTTTGCCGCAAGGTAATTCATAGTAATGAGCAAGTTACAAATGGCCATAGAAAAGCAGCATCCATAACGGAATGAAACGCCTCTGTTCTGACACTCCTCTCTACCTATATTGATCTAAACACTGCACTAACCCAAATGAGACTCTCTGCATTTCCATTTTTGCACCATTCTTGGTGTCGTAGCTGGACTGTAGACTGTGAAATATGAAACATCGGCAAGATGCCTTTATGGCCATGAATCTGCTCCTCAGAGAATATCCTGAGAAACTAGAGTTTCACAAATGCAATCATATTTGTTGAAGTATGTTTGTCTGAATTATTGAAGTCCATTGCACCTGGACTGAAAGATATTTTTCAAATGATCCCCAAAAACAGAAATTCAAATCCAACAATCCATCTGGGATTTTCCCTGTCCTGAGTCCAGTATCCTGGGATACGCTGCAGTCTTACTGCAATCCTGATAGATAGTAATTTGTAAATACCCAAATACAAATGTCGTACTTAATGTTGCTCCTCAAAAAATACACTAAAACATCTAGCATTTTTCCCTTAGGAATAGACTTTCCATTGCAGATCACCGTTTGGGAGAAATGACGTGTCCAATGTCTAACTGTCTCACCTTACTGCACTAGTACACTAAGACACTAGCATTCAGGAGATGTTCTAAACATACAGCCATTAATCCACATCATTAATCCCTTCCGTATAACTTGAGCGAAGGTAGCTTAAAATCTTTAAGTAAACACCAAATAGATCCTCCTTTGTCAAAAATTGTAAATCCTTACTGGAATTTTAATGCATCCTTCCAGGAAATTCTTTTAGAAGATCTCAAGAAAAGAATGCATTGACTTCTTAATAGTGAAATACAAAAATTCTATTTATTTCTATTCCATCATTTATATTATATTCATCATCCGTGTATTAACTGTTTCATCAATCCATATTAATTTTTTTATTAGTTTTGGGGGGGGGGGGTGGATTTTAACATACAGTCAAGGTCACAATGATCTGGTGCTTATCCCAGACATAGCCGAGGGTGGGAGGCAGTGTGCTCTGTGGATGGGAAGCTAGTGCATCAGAGCTAACTTAAACACGCACAGCCGAACATTTCAGCAGCGGCGGCAGAGACAAACTGTATGTGCATCATGTTTGAGAAAACCCAGGGCCCTGGTGGTGAACACACTGACTGACATGCACAGGGCTAGATCAAAAACCATGACAACTCCGCTTCGGAATGACATGCACATCTACAAAAAAAAATCCTACGTTATTCTTTGTAAGCACACTGCAGGCAGTTCTCGACTGATGTAAGTTAGCCGCTCTATATGTAAGCAAAACTTGAACTAAGTTGGATCTACCTTCCTGTGCCATTCACTTTGTAGCAAAAAACATATATGCTAAAATATACTAATCAAATCACTTGATTTATTACTTGACACTTGGTAGAGTGCATTTGACTGGGTGAGTGTACAAGTCCCATTCAGCACAGACAAAACAGCGCTCTGAAATAAACAGCGCAAATAGGAAGTATACAAAAAATGATAATAAAATAGTCATTTATAAAAAATAAAGTAAAACAGACAAATAACTAAAAAAAAACAATGAAAAGCGATTCTACCAAAAAACACATAATAAATAAATGAAAAGATATAAGTATAAATTTACTTACAGATGTATGTTGCCTTTTTGCATTAGTGCTTCCATAAACTGTATGTATCTTATAATATGGTTTGTATAAGTCTGGATTTCCTTAAGTCGTCTTTATGTAAGTCAAGAGCTGTTTGTATTGAATTTATCAGGTATGTAAGTTTACACTTTCAACTGACTTGCCATTTTCATCCACTTATTTACCAGGCCAAATCAGGTTAAGAACCTTGTTCAATGGTACAACAGCACTATCTCCAGGGCTTGAGCTGGCAATTTTTGAGGGCATGTTCTCTGGCTATTGCATTCTGTGAGCAGCAGTATAATTACAGCTAAATGGTGATAAGCATTATAAATGGGGTCTTGGGTTACTCTTGTCTGAACAGTGTTAGAAACCGCTTGTTTCAGCGAAGAGAGTATTTCTATCAAGCATGAAGGTGGCAGTGTGGCCTTACATAGGATGACCGGGCTTTGGTCGAAGGGCCTTTGCGAGCCTCACTTGCAGGTCACCGTGCTCTCCAGCAACCTGCTGACAGTGGGCACAATACAAGCTCACCCAGCCCTCCTGCATTTCCTTTATCAGAGGAGATGCTCTACCATATTTTTCCAGCCCCTGGGTTTTAAAAGTGAACACAGCAGTACAGGCCATTTTAAGATAATGACACATTAAGCTGGTGGGGGGGGGGGGGCAATCGGGGGAGGACAACCTGCCTGCGACGCACAAACAAACAGGATCACGCTGACTTTCTAAGGCTTTGGGTGGCGTCGTCTTGAAACCGAGTGCAACTTCAACCTGAAGCGACAAGGAGACCAAGCCACACAATACAGAGATCCACAAATCTATATGATTACAGCACTATGGAGACGGAGAGCGATGGGGGCTTCATACAGGGACACTGCCATTGTGGAGTCCCGGCCCTAGAAACAGGCTGCCTTTCTTTCAATAAACGATGTCATCCTCCTCTGTTATCCTCCTCCTCCTATCTTGAATTTAGGCCTAACGAGCTTCAACAGGAGCCAATTTTTAGTCCTTGGGTTGTGCCTTTTCCTATTACACTGACTTTTGGAAGATATACAGTACTGCTTTTAATGCATTTGTCTACTTCACATATTTTATTCACCTTATAGTAAAACACAATGACATGACACATATCAAATATTGCAACAACCAAGAGAGGTGATCGACATCTTAAAATTTTCTCAGATTTTAGACTCTTTAAAATATCCCCCCTTTGCTACGATGACAGCATTGCAGACTCCTGGCATTATTTCACACAACTTCCAGAGGTAACCACCTGGAATGCTTCTCCAACAGT
>JAAGVU020000038.1:18932810-18946648 GCA_011763525.2 Mormyrus iriodes
TGTTTTGTTAGGGGGGGGGGGGGGCAGATGAATTTGTTGCAAATACCGTTTTTTTTACCCAATGCTTGGCAGTTACATTTTACAAATACGTAACTCACCCTGATTTCTTGCTGAGACCACCTTTCCACCAGCTTGGTTTTTCTGTCGCTAATTTTGCTTTTCACCAAATCAAGCAACTCAACCACCCAGCACATCCGCTTTAAGAGGCCGCCAAGAAAACATAGTAACATTTGTGATCCACCTATTTCCAGGGCATCCACACATAGCAGCACCTCAGGAGCTGGGGGTTAAGGGTTTTGCTCAAGAATCCACACATATGCCAGTGCTGGGCTCAAACTGGCAATCTTCCCATAATAGGCACAACAGCTTAGCCCAGAGCTGCAATACTACATTTGTCAGGCACTGTCCCCCCACCATAAAACTTCCCTTGAGAACAGGCCCATCCTTCCCCCTGAGCTGCAAGCAGAAAGTTTATTTGGGGTGAGTGTGTGCAAAAAAGAATACCACTGGTTTAAACTGTGAGGAAGCCATCACATGTGGAAGATATTACACATTATGTTTTCCCATGTGGCTCATTAAATCAATAGGGTAGTTTTTTTTCCCCCCACTTGGAAAAGTACACCCATGCTTGTTTAGGCAAGCAAAACAGAAAAGAAAAGCAAATGACACATGATCACTGCTACCCTCGGGGCAGCCGCTCGACGGGACCCTCGGGCAGCCAGACCGGCTTCTTCCCCTTTGACTCCTGGAAGGGAGCCCTTGCCTAGCTTCCGCAGGGGACTCGAGGAGCTTCCCCTTCCATTTCCCCTCCACACCTTGCTCCAGGGTGTCACGGTCCATCCCCAGGAGCCGATAGATGTCCCTCACCCAGCTGTCATCCTCCCAGGGCAGTGGAAGAGGTAGCCCAGGCCACCAAGGGGTTTCAGGAACCTCTGCAGCTGTTTGCTTCCTCAGCCCCTTGGGGATCCGGTGAATGGCCTCCTCGGGGGCTAGGGTACCCTTTAGCGCAGCACGGGTCCCGGTCTAGTGGTTTCGGTCCGGCTCCTGGCCTCTGGTACCAGGACCTGAATCCCCATGCTGCTGGAGTAGCCGCAGAACCGAGGGATAGGACTCTGAGTGACTGTCGCCAGTTGTAGGTTAGGTCAGTCATTCTGTCATGACTGCAGGCTTGACGGCTAGGCATGATGCTGGAATAAAGGATACAGTGGCAGACAGGAACGGTGAACCCTCATGAGGGGGTTTTATTTCTCCAATGGGAGCAGGGCCAGTACAGTACCAGAGACGCTACACTACCACAAGCTACGGCAATGACCAACAAAGAGACACGGGAACTCTTATACAGAGAAACACATAGGAGTAAAGGAGGGGCACCTGTGGCTGATTAACACGGGGCAAGAACACGAGGTAACGACAACGAGCAACAGGCGTGGCTGATTAGCAGTGCGCCTATGGGAAACACCGGGGAAAGACTGGTAGGGCAGGGCTGGACATGACAGCTGCATTATGAACCTCGTCGGTGCTGAGAGTATTAGATTATTTTATGCTGTATTGAGCTTTGAATTTTGTTTATTCGCAAAAATTAAATATTACTGATGCTAATAATAATTGTCATTCTGATTTAAGAGTATAATAACACAACGGTAGAAAAGCTTGTACGTAAACATGGCATAGAGATTTACATACAAATGTGGCTGATTTAAGAGGGCGACATCAGAAAAGGATTATTTAATTGTCTATAGTATACTTTCCTATCCGAGAACCTACACGTTTACAGTAAAATACGGGTGTGGGTAAGTAGGTTGTTTCCATCCCGGGGGAAAAAAAATCAAAGCCGCCACGTTACCGCTAACCCTTTGCTCTCGGAAGGTTGCTCCTGTTCCTACCTCCTCCCACCCCTCCAGAGCCTGCCTTATTTTTTTTTCCACCACCATTCCTGCGGGAGCGTCTGTAGGAGCAGTCCCTCAGCCGGTGCTGAAGGAGCTAGAGATTGCCTCCGACTAGGAGCGCACGGCTGCCATAAAAGAAGATACTGCGCTTTTTGGCAGCAGAAGAGTTTTCAGTGCCCACTCATACGCATCAGAGGGAAAAAAAACTAGGCAGAAATGTCTTTTCTTCTTTTTTCACATATCTAAATCATACAGGATAAGAGACAGGTGTAAACAGTTGGCACTGATTAGTCAAATATTGTTTCTACGTTAAATTACATTAAAACGGTTATCAGGGGCATTGATTCAGCTAATGCGATAACCTTACGTTCTACTGATGTGGGAAAAGAAAACTCTTTGGGGACAAGAAAATGGGCAAGTTAGGATGTGTTGACGGACGGCGATAAAGTCCGGACAGTTGTGGATTTAACAGAAGAACATTGGCTGACTTGAACCTTATGTCTTATGGCTTGAAGGTAAGTGTTGGGAGAAATGTGCTCGTTTGTTGAAGTCTATATACATTATTAAATGCAACGACTATATCTGAAATGCACTGGAGATGTAGATTTTACCATTTATGTTTCATTGCACTTTCGTGTTTAATTAGAAAAAGAAGTTATTTGTCGTGTGTAATTCAGTTAAGTGGAAACACACACGATAATTACCCGCTGTTTTTGTAAAGTACCTTTCTTTTGATTTTATGGTGAGAGACGAAATTAAATTGCTTAAATTACAGGGCTCGACTTAAAAGCGTTCACAGGTGCTGTCCCATTAAAAATCGATCTCAGGGAGATGGCGTCTCAAGTCGTTTCAGTGGTTCTCCTGCTCTCAGAAGAAAGACCCGTCGGAAAAAGCACATCTCTTTTGTTCAATTAAGTTGCTGCCAACATTTGCTTGGATTTCCCTTGCGTGACACTAAGTTTGAGGGGGGATCTCCGTTTTAATCAATATTCAGGGTAACCCTAAACGAAGGTATCTATTTATATCGCTTTGACCCTTTAAGTAAGACGTGTCACCGTGGATGCATGCATGCACGTGCAGAATGGAGAAAACTATAAAACGGGCAGCTCGCGGGCTTCAGTAAACGTTGATTAGCAGTTTTTGGTGAACATTTTTCCATAATCCGGTTTTGCTCCACGCGAAGTGTGTCTGTTACAGACACTCATTTGAGGGTGTTGTCTGTAATTTTGACTGCGGCTTTTTGGCAGTTGTAGACGTCCCCACCTCTCCGCTAAGTTTTATTTTTGCCCGTCACATCCGTGGTCAGCTGTGAAGTGATGCCATGAGTGTCTTACATCCACGCAAACTTATCGGAGCTGGTCATTTCCATGAGCCTACCCTTATGTGCTACTGTATCTTATGCGGAGTCGTATAGTGGTTCCGATAAAAAAATAAATGGTCCGATATATGGACCAAGGCAGTATTGAATAGAAATTGGCAGAAAATGCCTATTTATCATTAGTTGCAAAACAATTATTCGTTTTGCATTTCGACTTGTTTAGAAAACACGCACGTTTCTTTAAGTAAGAAATCGAGGTTTTCGTCTTGTTTCCAGCTTTTCAAAGGAGAAATGTATGGGAATATGCCCCCCCCCCCCACACACACACGCGCGCGCGCGCACACACGTTTTAGTCGCTTCAACCCTTTTGTCAGAAACCTAACCGAAGCGAACTAAGAGCAAATAGTATACTATTACAAAAAATAATACAAGAGCGAGTTTGCGAAATCGTACAACCAGGTAAGATTTAATTCCATTCAATTCAATTTATTTTTATATAGCGCCTTTCACAAGAGTCGCCCCAAAGCGCTTTACATGAGATTGACAGAGTAATACAGATCAACTGTTAAACACAATACGTGTCGCTGTCTGGCATTAGGCTTACGTAGCTTACTTGCAAGATATCGTTTTTGTTGTTTTAGAATTATGTACATCGCGTTTTATATGGGATATGTGCACGATTTTTAATATTTCTTATGCTGTGTGAACTGTCTACAAAAAGTTCAATTGTTTGTAATTTATTTGCATGTCCCTTTTAGAATCCACGTCTGTTATCACCACCTGGACGGAAAATTGTGTTGAGTGACATTTGACATCTGGTATATTTCAGTTTGTGAAACACTAGTAACAGAGGTTTTTGGTTTGCGTGTCCATTTTAACATCATATTTGAGGCAGAGTTACTGCCTGGACACTCCCTCTGATCGGTGTGATGGTCGTGAAACAGCGTGAGCAGAGGCAATAAACATGGCCACAGTGTTGCCAGCTATTATGCATCTGGCGTGACACTCTTTCATACTCTCACGCCAGCAATCTTACGGCAGCTTTATATTATTCCATTATGAAACTAAAATTAGCTGCGTCAGACGCATTGCAGTAGTTTGCAAACCCTACAGATTATTAACAACGTAATAAAAATGGTACATGTAAATGCCTGTGCATTTAATTGTCTCCGATTTGAAAACCTCATCTCACTCCAGCCAGCTGGCTAAAGTTGGTGACACGGTTTCCGAAGTGCCTTCTATGTTGAAAAATTTACACCAATATGTGGTTCCAGTACAATATTTGTTTATTGCTGGGGTGCAGATGGTGGGGGGGACATACATACCCCTCGGTTTTATGCATCATAAAGGTTGAGACCTTTTGATCATTTTGTCCTCCCACTTCAAAAATCTCTTCTGTGCCCCTGGCTTATTGGTTCATTCTTTACAGCAAGGCTCCATCTCCTTTGTTTTCCAATAGTTATAGAGGTAGGAAAGCTTAACAGCTGATTAACTATTTAGCACATCAGAGTCCACCTACAAGCATTTCTTTGTGTTACTTATAGATTTTTACCATAGAGCGATGATAATTCCAAGCCAAAGCCTCATTTGGGAGTAAAAAGGTTTTAACTAGGGTTATCACGTTTACAATCATCAGCCTAGCTCTTTTTTTAACTGTTAAATCGATATCTGCAACTCTAGGGTGAAATTCGGTTCACTGGTTTTCAGTCAGTTCTAAAAACAACTAAAGGGGTGTTACATGACATTCGGATGTTTTCTTATTTGGACGCGAATGGATGTAGAGGAACATTAAAAACAATCGTCATTTCGCTTGACCTTAGAGACTCGGGAATCATTGATGGGATCAAGGATAATTTAGACACCGTGACCTTTGCTCGCAGGATTCAAGGCTCCATCACTAGCAGTGGCAGAGGTATGACGTCTGGGAGAGTAAAAGCCCACGTCAGACGATTTGTTAGTCAGCCTAACGTAAGAACGTGTGAAGGTTCACTCCCTTCAAAGTTGTATCACATTATGCCTCCATCATCTCTGTCCTAAATCTACATACAAAAGGGTCAAATCACCTAAGGTGGGAAAAAAAAAAAAAACACGTAGATTGCATGAGACTTTCACATGTATGAATTAAAGAAGCTCCAGGACGACTGAAGCTGCCCCAAAGTCAATCAAAACCTTCCAAAAGAAACTGTCTTGATTTGAATGCCCCTGTTTCCGATTCTCTATCATGGAAAGAAAACGAGTGCTTTGGACAGCTCGGGGGCAGAATAAAACCCTTTAAATGCATCAATTTGACATGCTAGCAAACACAATTTGCCTCGCAGCCACAAAGTCTCAGTCAGCATCTGTTTCTCTCCACCCCGCTAACCTTTATGTGACTCTGGGTCGTTTCCATGTACAGTGGGCAATTACAGTGCAAGAGACCAAGATTAATGCTGCACGTTAAAGTCGTAATCAAGATTACATAAATTAGCACCTCTAAAATAACATGCTTAACAATGGATTTGTTAATGAACCACAACAGCACATAAAAATCTCAGCCTGACTTAAATGAGCAAACACATGCAGTGAGGGGGGATAAAACAGCAGACTCATATTAAAACAGTAATTAGTGTTAAATAATACAGATCAATGTTTTATAATGGATTGATTTTCCCATTAGTAGATCGTTTTGTCCATGTGGATGTAGCGAATTAGCGGGAAACAATTCATGGACATATTGCTCAAGTGAACAAGCATGTTTGGGCCCAAAGCAGTATTAATCAAATTTACAAATTTATCGGAAGATCTGACTGAGTCTTCTCAGACAGATGGAAATATAGGTGTTTCTTCTTACTGCTTACCTTGTCAGTCCCTGCTGAGTTAGACCAGGCAGTGACTGACAGCACATGGTAATCCCACCATTAGTGGGTTTCAAAGCCTTATTTCCCCCATCACTGCAACATGCTAAAAACATCAAAAGGAGACATTAGCTTGCCGATTATAAGGAGCATAATGAAAAGATGAGCCCCCACACATCGACATATAAACATGCAATTGATCTTAATAAGCAGCTTCAATTGCTGTGAGTAATAGTTTCAATGGTAAGAACAATGAGAAATGCGTTTATTTATCAGAAACGTTTACCAACGGGAAGTGAGGATGAATCCGCATTACCAAAGCTATTGGGGTAGCTCAAGGAACCAGCAGTCATATGACTATTCTGTTGGCCAATAGGATTAAAACCCATAACCTTCTGGAGATGTGCACAAATTCCTAACCCAGAGAGAGACACACAACTTCCTCCTTACGTGGTTAACTATGATGATGGTTCCAACCAAGAGCAGCGTTCACTACAGAAGCCATGTCTGAATTAGATAAGATGTACTGAACATCAGAGCATCTAGCTGTAGTTGAGAAGTACTGAGTGTGGGAACATCTAGTTACAGAACATTTTTGTATAATTGCACACTTAAACTAGCTTTGACTTACCATCTGAAGTCCTATGTGTCAGTGAATTGTATCTTGAAAATGGTCCATTTCAGAATGAGTAGCTTGTGAAAGTTACTTGCCTCAAATGCTGTTGAAGAAGAAAATAATATATATTGAATGGGTGTTTTTGATTGCGATACCCTTTAATAAAATGTACAGCCAGGCAATAATGGGTCTAAAAGGAGCCACACTTTTGGTAACCTCTTCACGCACGACAAGATTGCGGGGAAAGTGTGAGGACCACGGCTGACTGCATGCTTCTCCAGAGCTTTCCATGAACATTTACATGCTTTATACATTTCATTTTCAGTACTGATTTGTGTACCAATTTCTGTACTGATTTGAGAAAAAAACATTTCTGAGAGCTGCGAGAATATAAATAACAGCACTAACTAACATCAGATACTGCCCAAGTAGCCTAATACATACTGTGTCTATGTATTTCTGAGTACATACAAATAGACAATGCATAAATAATGAAATATGCCTGGGGAAAAAAAAAACATTTTTATGGGGCTGGCTGGTTCTGTCGTGTTTGATTTTTTTTTTTTTTTCAGCGTGTTCCTGCATCAAAGACATACTGAAAAATATGAGTGAATTTAAGCCTTCTTTAGAATTAAGTAAATTAGTTTTACTCCATATGAAATTACTATTTGAAGACAAAATATCTGGGGGGATCATGAATTCTGACATATATTGGAAATTCCATAGATTTTAATAATCGTGGTGTAATTATTAAAAAGTTTTGTCAGCCAGAATGAGAGATTAGTCGTCTTTACCCAGAAGTTTTTTTTTTTTTTAATGCGGAGGTCTAAATCACTGGTTTCAGATATTTAATACCTTATTCCAGGTCGTTTTAAGTTAGTTAATCTCACTCATACAATTAATTACCTGAGTTGTGTTGTACTTTTTGTATGATTAAACGCTTGAGCATGGCTTCACCAGGCAAACATATGATAATTTTTGCTTCATCATATTGTATAGTTGGCAGCATCTATGCTGGTGTAAGATGAATAATAGATAAATTTATGTACTAGAATGAAAGCAACTGGACAGACAGGACAGGAAGTCCCAGTAGCAGGTCTGTGGAATAAATCTAAGCGTATGTGGAAAAGGGTTCTGAGAGTAATTGGGGGCATAGATGGGTAGAATTAAACGTGGGGCTCAAGAGTGCAGAAAAACGATGAAGACTCTCACACCAAAGGATGTACAATCGTAAATTATGTAGAAGAGTGGCTGCCATGCACAGCCCGCTCCAGGCGGGCCCTTGCTTACGTTTTATTGATGCCTTGCAGTTTGGAAAGCCACCCCTCTTTTTTCAAAGGAAGTGGACGGCGGCCATGAGAGATGCGGTTGTTAGGGAACAGCATCAGCTGCAGGGCTTAATGAGCTCATCGGAGGCTTGTTACGGGCCCTGCGATCGCAGGCCTGGTAGGAGAGGGTGCTGCCAGGCCAGCTCCCCAACCGCCAGGGCCGGGTGAGTGACGGTCGGTGGGTGGCAGTGAGGTGGCAACGGTAATATTACGCTGCTTACATCACGTGTCCACTCCTCCCCTGCCTGATCAGGGCTTGGGTGACACAAAAGCACTTTCCAGCCTGCCCATGTACCCCAAAATAAGACTTATTAAGAGATTTCATGGAAGAATGGGCAACAGGAGGTTGCATCTCCTCCTAAAAGAACTAGGTCACCCCCATAATGGTACTCACTGAGCTTGAAATGAGCATCACTGATTTATTTTTTTTTATTTTTTTCAATGATCAAATGGGACCCGGGTGGAAGGTGGTGGGAGGGGTGGGAGTAGCGTGGAGCACGAGGAGATTGCTGAAGCACGTCCTCGGAACCACAGGATCAATTATTCTCGAGTATGGGGGTCGATGGCCGACGGGAAGTCAAGTGGCCCCCGTGTCGGAAGCCAATCAGACGCAAGAAGCTTCCCTTCATAAGTCATGATACTCTGCACACATGCCACGTTTGAATAATCAGTGATAGATTCTTACAGCTTCTCCTTCTAATGAGTTATCTAGGTTTTTTTTCCGAAATGTATATTTTGTGAGCAAAGCTTGTCCTTAGTTCAGCCAGGAATACTGCTGGCAATGCCTCTTTGTTAGCACACAACAGCCAGCCAGGGACGTATAAACTTTGGCTTCATTTATCCCTCCAAAAAATAGACCTTTACATTTAAATTATGAAGTTGCGTGTCCCCCAAAATCAAACTCTATCCTACACCGTTGCTGACAGCAACAGTCTCACAAGAGCTGATAGCCTGGTTCACTGCGCCTGAAACATTCATCGCCTGCAGCTTCACATAACAGCGTTGCAGAAATGCCAAGTGTTTTCCCCACTCCTGCATGTTGATTTGTGGGAAAAAAGGTGAATGGAACCATATGCCCCCACAGCTCCAGCTTGTGGTCATGTCAAGTCCTCCCCAGTTTGGTTCCTGTGAGATTCTAAACTGCCATCGCTATACAAACAGCAGTCCCCATCTCATCCAGCCCAGAAGTACCACTCTGTGCCTGCAGGAGGTTGTGGCCTAATCGAAGCATTCATTTCCTCTTTCCTCCTTCCCCACTTAGCGTCTTTTAATCCCACCTCCCCCCCACTTCCCGTCTAGCTCGCTTTAATTTTGTCAGCCGACGTTGCAGGTGTTCCCACAATAAAGCTTAAGCTTGGGATTCTAGACTGTAATGCTGACGATTCATTTTAGCCAGCGATGTGGGACTAGGTGAAACCACTGTTAGAAAATGATTGCTAATTTCTTAATTATGAGCAGAGAAGCCATATATGAGCAGAGAAGGTTGTAAATATCTCCTGGTTTTTGCAAACAAGATTGTTTAGAGGACTTCACCTCCATGTTCTGCACTTTCCGGATTCATTGCATGTCTTCTTTCTCATCTTGGTAAAATGTTTGAGTACATAAAAAGTACATCATTGTCTACTCCCCTTGCATTTCCACAGGCAGAATCAAGGTCAACTTTGGCTTTCTCGCTTTGTTGACAGAACAGCCAAAAGTTAAATGTCAAGAGTCCCGATGGTGTCTCAGGATAAGAAGAGATGACAGGCAATCCTTTAACTTAAAGGCAGATGGCAGAATTCCCTCATAAAAAAAAGAGTCTTTGTTATGTTGCCGTTTGAATACCTGGTTTGAGGTTTAGAGAAATGTTTCGTAACATTGTCTACCGACTGGGTATATGTCTGGACACACTATCCTCTATGCCTTCTTGATGTCTTGCGCTTCCGGAACGGATTCCATAGCAGTAATAATGCATTAAGCATGAGTGTTAGACCGGGTTCAGTTGGGATCCACTTGACACAGGGATAAGAGGAAGAGGTAGAGAGTTTGACACTGGGCGGAGGATACAGGGACATGAGCATTGACCTTGGGGATGAGATCTGGGCTGGCGGGGATGAGAGGAAAACATTAGGCCACTTTTGTATTGATCTGTATTATATTAATAAATAAATTTTATATATATATATATATATATATATATATATATATGTGACCAACACATACGCTGCTCTCCCCATTGTCTGTACTAAATTTGGAAATTTTGAATTACTCGTTCTACTGTCTATCTTCAATTTGAGTTATCATTTTCCATTATTATTGCACAAGCGTAGACGTCAACACAATTTTTCTGCACTGACCCGTAATGACAATGAAGCTCCCTTATCTTATATTATTGGAAACTGCTTTCAGGTGAATGAAGCGGATTGTCATGTGACTTAATCTCTCCCCCTCGATGTCAACCCCTGTCCTCCCAGGCTTATTGTGAATTTGAAACAAGGCCGTGGCATTCTGAGTGCTAACATTAGGAGAAGCAGTAAGGCTTCCTTTTCAGTAACACCTGCCGTGGTGAGACTCCAGCCTGGACTGACTGCATTCAGAATGAGTGTTGAGAAGCCTCTGACGTATCTGACGGTTCAGCCATCCCGCCCTATGACAGGTGACCAAAATGTGTAGAAAATATACATCCTGTGGTTGACTTAACAGAATATTGAATGTGGCTCGTACACAAATTCTAGTCTGAATTCAAATATCATCCGAGGTTCCTCAGTCAAAACTGTGAGGAATCGATTTGTTTCCGTGTTTATATATATATATTACATATATTTTATTACGTTTATATGCTTGCTATTTTTTTGTGACTTTAATATGATCATTTGTTAAGGCAGGCGTGTTCTAATGTAAGGCTGATAGCTAGGAGCGCTTCTGCCTCTCAAGCTGTGCTCCTCCTACTGAGGTGCTCTCTGAGGACTTACCCCCCTTTTCCCCAGCAGTTCTGACATGGAGAGATAAACTTCATACTGTCAAGAAGAAGCCCTGAAGGCTGAACACCTATAAACCCTCTTTCACATGTACACTGTTCTCTACAGCTTTCTAACAATTGGGACAACAGGGATGAAAGGCCTGTCGTTAGGTGGTAACACACACCATTAATGACTAAAATGCATTTTTAAGTGAAAGATCTTCTCTATAGAACTAAAAGTGATGGAGCCTGGAATTCACATATGAATCATCCACCAGCAGGGTCATGGGGGCAGGAGGGTGGTGGTATGGGGGGGTAGTGAACCAATACCTTTGACACTACATGTTTTGATTTTTTTACTTATTTTTTGACTGCTGTGCTGGAAGTCCTTCCAATGTAACATAGTTTATTAATTAATAAGAGAGATTTTAACAGATTATACAGTATTTCATTGTCTCCTGACAGTGGAATTCCACATAGTACAAATGATGTCTTCAAATCTATCGAGGTAAATCCCAGGGATTTCCGACAAGCTCTCAGTCAATCTTACAGCAGGTGTTACTGCATTGTGTGGCCATGAGGAAATGTGGATTAATCTTTTTTCCCTGAAATGATGTTTAATGTAGGAAAAATAAATATTAGATCAAGGTCGCCTTCATGCCCGAATAAGGTCTATGTTGGTGGGAAAAAAAAAAAAGAATTCAGAGTAATTGTATGGCAATCTGGAGGGCAGGCAGCAAGCCGTCCAGAGCAAATGGGCCAGAGATATGGGCAAGCAGTCTGCGTTGATCGATTTGAGATGCAAGTTGGGTCAGCAGGACAACGAAGACCGTTATGAACCGCATGGTTTGTTTGTTATGAGGCATTTCACAAAGCATTGCATATTCCACAAACCATATACAATATATATGAAATATATAATAATTATACTTTCGTCTAGCCTGACCTATAAATATGAATGAATAATGCACAGGAAACTAACTTATGAATATTAATTAATCTTATGTGCATCTGTCTCCAGTTCGATCTGTAAATACAAACAACCAATACTAAAGCAAGTGTCAGAAGTGTATATAATATAAAATACACAGGTTCCGAAAAATCCCATATTTATTTCAATATATTTATTTGAAAAATTGTGGCAGTGTGTATAATATACTCTCTTATTTTGTAGAGAATTACTTGTCCAAAATGGAAAAACCAGTAGGAGTCTTTAACGGGAAATCCTGAAAATCAGATTATCAAGATTTTGTGTTCTCTATCAGGATGCAGAACAACTAAGCAACCTAATGGGTGACAGTTTAATGTTGACATTAAACTGTGGCCCATCTTAGCTCTGGGGGGAAGGGGGAGGCTCATTTCTGAACTATGAGAAAGATGAGCAGCTCTACCTGACGGTTCTGTTCGGGAGAGCGGGTAAAAATCTCTCCACCTTCGGCAAGGATTTTGCATGTTTTTACATTTTGCTTCCCACAGTAAACCATTGGAGTTGAAAGCAGGTATGGTTTCAGAGACTTTGCAATGCCTCCTCTGGCGTGGGGCACAGGGTTTGGGCCCACTGCCCATTTTAAATAAGCCATTTAATTTGAATTTGGGTTTTAGTCAGAAATATGTAATATACTATGAAGTATAGAATTGTTGTGTTAGTGACTGGTGTGAGTGTGCCCTGCGATGGGTTGGGCGCCACTTCCTGGGTTGTCCCCTGCCTGCCACCTGTAGCCTCTGGGATAGGCTCTGGACCCCCTGTGACCCTGAATAGGACAAGTTAGTACAGAAAATGGATGGATGGATGGATTGATAATTGTTGTGTAGAATTTAAAAATGCTTGGAATGGAATTTGTGGGCTGGAGCAGCAATCGGGATTATGTCAGCATGGGTGATTTTTTTTTTTGGATTTTTTTATTCTTTTTATTTAGGCTTGTTATAAGTCTGAAAATGTGGGTCAGGTGATCCCAGTCATGCCATGCATGTCCTGATTTGCCCCCATCCTGTGCATCAGGAGGCATCTGCCAGGGGTGGGACCGAGTCTTTCTGGGGCAGTGCTGGATGGAGGGATTCTTCCAAGGTGACCTTTTACCTGTGATGCAAGAACAGCAGGCCGTTCTCTCAGCCAGCGCTCTGGAGAGGCAAGGGTTCAGAGACCCATCTGGTGACTATGTGCCCCGTGGTCTTCACCTAATACATGCTGGAGCTTTGTGCAAGCGCCGTAACAGACGTGTGTACACAACCTGCGGCCCACAGGACATGTATGACATCGAAGGATTTTAGCATAAGGTCAGAGAGAACCTATGAGACAGCTCTCGCATCACGTTTACTACTACAGGAAGCTTCTTTAGCCGTTAGAGAACAGACTTGATTTTTGAAATTTAATAAGTTTTCACTGCCTGAGCACCAATTTCATATAATTTTTTTATTGTCATAATATTGAGAATATTTCATGCAGCAGAGGTAATATAGTTAGAATTATTGAAACCACATTTCTTCCCGGTATTTTTGACACTTACAAGAAAAGAAAGCTGAAAGAATTATGGAACAGATTCACCGGTTCAGATATGACATTTAATTCCAGCTATTCACGGAAGATTTTGTAATCCTGCTAACGTGTAAAACTCGGCGAAATGAGACGGTACCCTGCATTTGATTAATGCTAATGCTAATACCTTCGGCTGTCAACAAGCTTCGTCACGACATGACTGACTCTCACTTCAGTCCTGATGGGAATGTTACTGGATAATAATATGAAGACACCCACAAATCTCAGCTGCCAATAGCCCTGATTTCCCATGGGAAGTCAAGGAAAATGCAGGTGGGCCCTTTTGGGGGGGGGGGGGGGGGGGTAAAAAATTAATCACCCACGGGGTTTCTTCCACGGGGAAGGAGGGGAAGGGGTTGGTGAGGGGAAAGGTGAAAACCTCCCT
>JAAGVU020000038.1:18968003-19008722 GCA_011763525.2 Mormyrus iriodes
CGGGCATGTCCCACTGGGAGGAGGCCCCGGGGAAGACCCAGGACACGCTGGAGGGACTATGTCTCTCGGCTGGCCTGAGAACGCCTCGGGGTTCCCCCAGAGGAGCTAGATGAAGTGGTCAGGGAGAGGGAAGTCTGGGTCTGCCTGCTGAGACAGCTGCCCCCGCGACCCGACCTCGGATTAAGCGGGAGATGATGGATGGATGGATGGATGGATGGAACACAATTATTTAAGACCCAAGTGGCATAAATATTTAGAAGGGCCATGCATGTTGTCATGGGGGCACTGCCCCCCCGGCCTACCCCAGAACCACCCCTGGTATGCATGGTGTTACGTCCTGCCCATCGTGTTCCCCCAACTCTCCTGTCTCTTCCCTAACGTGGCCCTGATGAGCCGCGCCTGTTGCTTGTTACCCCTCGTTAGTCTTTGTATTTAAGTACCTGTTTGTCTTGTCAGCCCCAGTCTGGTCATTGACGTCGCTCGTCCTGTCTGCCCATGTCCTTTCCTATATTCCACTTCTTGTTTTGGTACCTCGAAATCTTGTTCGTTTCCCTGCTCCTGTTCGGTTCAATGAACCCCTTTTATGTTCACGCAAACGCCTACCTATGGGTGCTTCGTCTCGCAACTCGTGATGCAAGGAAAAGTATATTACATGTGCAGTGAACGGCCACCTTTCCAATAAAATCTGCTATCTGACATCCCTGGGTGACATTTTTGTGCTACAAAGCTTACATGCTCTGCAAATTGTCAATACCTTTTTGATGTTGCTGTCAGTACTACTGTCCGCTGTCCAAGAATGTCGTTACTGAATTTTTATGACATCCTTTTAATATGCCTCTCAAATGTCAGTAACAAAATTCAAAATGAAAATTTTATTACTTATTATAAAGCTCTATTTATCTATCTATCTAAAAGTAGGTTCCAAGTAAATGTTAGCTGCACCATGAGAAAAAGACTTAATTTCAGTGGAATTCTCCTTTAATACCACGACAATGCGATTTTCATAGAAACACAGCCTCAGCCAAGTAATTTGTCGGCTGTTTTAAGAGAACCATCATTTACTAATGTATATACTTTTACTACTACTATGTTGGTACTGAGTGTATTTGTTTGTGAATGGTGGATGTTCAATTCAATTTATTTTTATATAGCGTCTTTCACAACAGTGTCAACCCAAGGTGCTTTGCATGGGTGTGTTGTAACACATTCCTGCATCATTTATACAGAGTATTTCAAAATCAGGGAAAAGGGGAGACAAAGAAATGAAAGAAAGAAAGCCAGATGACAACAGGGCAGAGGAACCAAAAACTCCCAAATACAGAAAAAAGAATCCTCTTGGGATCCAAGGACAACTGGCTAAACCGTTCCACAATACACACTAGTGGTCAAAATTGTGGAAACACCTACTATTTTTGGCACCATTGGAGCAACAGTTGGATAAAGTTCTGCAATATCTAAAAATTGGAAGTGTTTCCACACTTTTGGCCATTGGCGTAGGGGCCCTTTACTGACAACTGTTACTTTGTTTATATGTGGAATGCCCAGGAAGCCTGTGATCTGATGTTCTTAACAGTTTTATCCCTTTGAAAAGGTTTCTACACAAATGTCACTCTAGTCATGACTTCTGTTTTTTAACAATATATGACATTTTAAATAATTATGATATTTCTGACTAAATGCGCTCTTAGCATTCTGGCTAACTTATCGTGGTCTTTGTGTCATGTTTCTTACTTTCTCTAGTAATGTATCATTACTCAGATGACTTTTACTCTGGGATCTTTTCAGCGGTTTAGTAAATTGTAGTTATAAGTGTAACCGAGGTTTGATCATTTTTGAATTAATAATAAGAGCAATCAAACAAAAATGGCCTTTTGCCTACAGACCTTCTTTTCATTCTATATCGACAAATTCTGGAGTGATGGGTGACCTATGAGGAAGATTCGGTCCATTTTTGTTATTTTCAGGAGGAAACAGGCCATAATATTCAAAGCATCTGTTTTTAAATGGTAATTATTTAACCCCTCCCCCAAACCTGACTTTGAAGTGCACCGTCCCTGTTAACATGAAAGTGAAGCTAAAAAACATCAAACTCACAGAAACAAGGAAATGACATTCCCTTTGTAGCTGGGACTGATTTTATGCACAAGGGATAAATAATAAGCCGAGGTAAATTTTATCGTGAGACTCCAACTCACGACCTCGCCATTTCTTTTAAGAACTCTCTTATTGTCTCTTCAAAGAAGGCAAGGTGTCACTCTGGATGAAGAACTGTCATTCTCCTCACACATTAGCAACTTTTCCAGGTCCTGTAGATATCTTCTCCACAACATCAGAAGGATTTGTCCCTTTCTCACCACAGATGCCACTCAGTTACTTGTCCAATCACTGATCATCTCCAAGTTGGACTATTGCAACTCCCTACTGGCTGGACTTCCACTAAAGGCAATTAAACCACTTCAACTGACACAGAATGCAGCAGCACGACTTGTCTACAATGTCCCTAGGATCTCACATACCACACCTTTACTACGGAACCTGCATTGGCTCCCTGTGGCTGCCTGCATCAGGTTCAAAACCTTAACAATCACCTTCAAAACCAAGAATGGAAGTGCACCTCCTTACCTATCAGCACTGATCAAGCATCCTGTCACTTCTTGCCCTTTTAAAGCGACAAGCACCGCTCGACTCAAGCCACCGTTACTCAAAAGAAGAAAATGTACATCAAGACTCTTTTCAGTGTTGCCTCCCCAGTGGTGGAACGAATTTCTCTTGCCATCAGAATGTCAAACACCGTCTGAAGACCCACCTCTTCACGGAACACCTTGGAGGCTAACCAGCTTATATATAAACTTATGTTTATATTCCTTAAAAAAAAGAACTACTAACCCATTAACACACATTCTTCTTATCTCTGCACTAATGTCCTTTTCTTTAACAGAGTTTTTAGGTGCGTAACCGAGCTGGCAGTAACTTAGCCAGGTGACAGTTGTTATATAAGTCTAGCTTTACAAGAGTGAAGAATAGTCGTGGACTATCGAGCACTGTTGTACGTCGCTCGGGATAAGAGCCTCTGCTAAATGCCATAAAAGTAAATGTAATATAGCTAAATGTTTCTTTAATTCAGGAAAGAAAAACAACTCGACATTCGGTTCGAATTTTGAGAAAGATTTTTACGTCCACAGAGCAGATTCCTCATACTAACCGTTAAAACACATCTTAAGTCCGTTAAAAACCCAGATACTAAGAATGCTGTCAAATTCTTTTCTATATTAAAAAAAGGTTTACGGTCAGTGGAATGAATTTTGAGTTTTGATTTTGATTATGTTCGTGAATGTTACATGATTCACCGGTTTATCCGCAGCTAAGTGGGTCACACCTCCCCGATAGCGGACTCAAATCCCAAATCGCCCCTGCTCTGTGTGTGTCGATAATACTTTTCCTCCCAGTGTCAAGTAGGTTTCCTCCAGGTACTCTAGTATTCTCCTGCAGTCAACGTACAGCTTGTTAAACTGGCATCTGTAAACTGCAGGGGAATGACTCACGGGTGGACTTCCAAATGGATCGTGCCCACCCAACAGACTGCCAACCCCCTACTGCTCCAGTTCAGCAACTTTTCAGTTTTCCACCTCTGAAAAAGATGGCATTTAATGAAGGCAGCAGGGTGGTATTGTGGTTAGCATTGTTGTCTCACCACTAGGACCAAGGCAAGTGTGTGTGTCTGCGATGGGTTGGCACCCCATGGCTTTTGACCCCCATAACCCTGCATAGGACAAGCTGGTACAGAAAAATGGATGGATGCATCCTTTTAATGACCGTTTTCCCCAACAGGAACTCAACAGTCATCTACGTAAGGCATCAAAATTCAACAACACCAGTGAAAACATTGTCACATTGAATTGGCCATTACAGCACTTCACAAACACTCAGCCAGCAGCGCTAATTCATCACGGCCGCGCGGACGGGCCGGGCTGTGCTCACCAAGCCTGCTTAAAAGTGATGACAGAGTATGAATGCCAGAAAGTGGCTGATGCTGCCAGTGCCACCAACTGACTTCCTAAAACACAGGTGATTAATTACCCAGTCCCCCACCTGGTCTTTCCACATCTTTACACCTTTGTTTTCCCTGTGACCCCAAGGTAAACCTCCCCTTCCAACCCACATTAATTAGTCCTTCCTCCCCCTCTGAATCTGCTCCCCTTAGCCCTGGGGGGTGGGGGGGGGGATCTGCACTGCATGAACAAAGACTTTTTCTTCAAAGTATTTCTTTACTGGCCAGTGATGCTAATAGCTTTAAATCATTATCATGAAATTTGCATAATTCTTGCCTGAAAACATATTCCAAGACTGAACAATTTAAAAATGGCAGGTGTGCCAATGCATGACAGACTTAAATAGTGTCCACAAAAAAGTACCGCCCTTATGAATGAAACTGCAGTCCATTCAGAAATCATTTCACTAAAAAAGGCTCATTATGATTTGTGGCTGGGAATATAAAAAGGAGCCTTCCATACACATGCTGAATGCAAGGACAAAGTAGGATAGTGTTTCTGTAATTCGATGAATCCCTGTTATTTCTGTGCCCCCCCTGCCTAAATGCCCTGCATGTGAATACTGAAAATGCCTCAGAAATCGAAGCCGTTTTAGTCCCCTTTGTATCCTCCTTGGATGTCATTGAATACACACATCGTTGATCTAGCTGGCATATTTATGTGTATTTGTTAAATAAGCATGAAATGTGAATTTCAGCAACTTCCCCAGAGAGACGATATAAAATTGCAGCGAGGATAAATGAATGGAGAAACACGTTGTTTTAGATACAGTCATTGAGTCACTGCCGGTGCATTTCGACTGTAAGACGTATAAAACCTGACCTTCACTTTCCATATAACTCAACACCCTTCTGGGTTCTGAGTTATCCCTTCGTCACTTTATAAAATCCTATAAAATATTCATTAGGGCTCCAGTCATAAGAAGCTGGATGTATATATCAACACCAATACAGTGTTTTATTTTGAGCACATTATATACAATTATAGAGTATACACACAGAGACACCCCTCCAAACAGCGAATGATGTGGTTGGAACTTAACACATACAGCACACAGAAAAGATCGAGCGGTTCAGTTACAGTTTGGATGAGGATTAGAACTTCTAAGATATAAAATCAAAGTGGTTTTGAAGGGGGTGTGATTGTGGCACTTGGAATTCACACATTACAGTCTAGAATTGACATTGAATTATGCAACATCCAGAATGGCAGTTCCATGGGTGAAAACACATGACTAATAAGCGAGGTCAGAGGGGAATGGACAGACTGATTAAAGCTAATACAAAGGCAACAGGTGTAGAAATAACAGCTCAGTACAGCAGTGTTGGGCAGAAAGGCTTCAGTGAATGCAGAACATGCTGAAGCTTGTAGCATTTCTGGAGGCAAAAGTCAGTCTTAGCCAGCGCTGGAGTGTCATTATTCACTATAAAGTTTCTAGCTGATAAGAGTAAGCATAAAATTAGCTTCAGCTTACATTCTACCGAAATATGCACAAAATATTAATCAAGCGTGCAGCATTCTACACTCAGCAGAACCTTTACTCATACATTACAAAGCAGTCCTGAGAAATGATAAAAATGTACATTTCTGTATGTTTCAGTGGTGCAACTTCAAAAGTCTTTAATGCTTCATCAACATATGCATTCAGAAAGTTCAACCAGCAAATTTCATGGTACATGTTCACGTGCTTAACCATCGGCTTCTCAAATTTTACATCTTAATTATTTAGCAGATTCTTGTACACAGTGCGAAATGCGTATTTGAGAAAGCTGGGTGGGGCGGCGCGGTGGTGCAGTGGTTAGCACTGTTGTCTCACACCTCTGGGATCGGGGTTCACGTCTGTGCCCAGGTTCCATGTGTGTGGAGTTTGCATGTTCTCCCCGTGTCGTCGTGGGGTTTCCTCCGGGTACTCTGGTTTCCCCCCACAGTCCAAAAACATGCTGAGGTTAATTGGGGTTTCCAAATTGACCGTAGGTGTGAATGTGTGTGTGTATGGTGTGTGAGTGTGCCCAGCAATGGGTTGGCGCCCTGTCTTGGGTTGTTCCCTGCCTTGTGCCCGCAGCCTCCGGGATAGGCTCCGGACCCCCTGTGACCCGGAATGGAATAAGCGGTTCTGGACAATGGATGGATGGAGAAAGCTGGGTCAGACAGACCCTTGAGCAGCTGGGGGTTAACGGCCCACTGAACTCACTCTGGTATTTGAGACACAGTGTCCTAACATGCTGAGTCACACAGCGCCCCAAACTGGGTAGTTCTAAATTTCTCACTATTGAGTAGCAATACCCTATCTGGGATGTAACACTAGCAAAATGTCAGTTTCTTATCCATGCAATTGGTGCATTGGAGGTTCAAGACTCTAGAAAAAAAATGTATACTGGCAACACCCCAAATGAAAACTTCTTATCCTGATTTTAAACGACATATTAGATGTATGCCATGAGCTGTCAAGGCAGAATCGCAGAAACAAACAACCTCACGAAATCCAATTCCGATTGTTTTCCTCCTGTGCAGATATAAACTCCGTGTGATTTATGGAGGGTGAGGCTGCACCCTTAATCAGTGCACTATAAAGAAAAGTTTCTGTTTTCTCAAAATCTTTGCGAGATTCACTCATAGAGAATTGCTTGTTGTTTCATCATCTCAGAGCAAAATCTTCCTTCTTCTTCAGTAATCCATAAATTCAAGCTGAATTCCGTTTTCACTACCATTTAAAGTGATTATTGCTTTTTTATCCAGGGCAGCACAGAAATTCAGTAGCATCTATTATTTATTAAGGCTGGTTCTCATAACTGGCAACTGACATCAATTACACTAAACTAACTACTACAAAAAAGCAAGTAAAAAAAAATAAGGATATTGATGGAAACTGCCTATAAACACCAAATTATACGGATTGGATAACCCAGAAAGGCCAGCAACAGTAAAGAAATAAGTCAATATCAAGGTTTCAAAAAACATTTTCATCCTTTTAATTCAATAATGTGACGTTTTTTTAATTTAGTTCATTAGGAAATATTTTATTATTCTCAAAGCTTTGACGATTACAGAGTTAATGATTCGATTGATCTCAATTATAGAAATTTACTGTAATATTCTGTTTTGGCATATTTAAAAAAAATAACCAATTAATAGGAGCCCCAGTACATAAATCAGTTCTAGTCATATAATTATTTTAGTTTTGTAAGTGATTCATTAAGTAGATGATTGAGTTCAAAATGATTTTAAATTATGAGATGCATTCACCAGTCATTAGTCTCAATCTCAGCCTCACACAATGTTGATAAATTAAAAGCTTAGATGGAACAAAAGTCTGTTTAACCTACACCATTTCAAGATCTGGCTTAGTCCTGTTATTAACCATGGTGATTAGTGTTACACTCTTTTATTTCAGGTGCATAAATTATAGCTCAATCTGCCTTACCTCTCTTATGGTTCATACCTCTCGAGTCGGTATACATAACAAGCAGCACATCCGTCCATCCATCTTCCACAACCATTTGTCATGCACTGTGATGTTCCTACAGCTTATCCCTAGAAACATGGGATAGGCATCTCTCCCACATACTCAGGGCAAAGTTGAGACTGAAACTTACCTAACTGCATGTTTTTGGACTGCACAAGGAAGCCAGAGTATCTGAAGGAAGTTTATATATCTGGGTGAGATGCGATTGAAGTTTTATTATTAAAAAAACATTGTTTTCACCATGGCTAGCGCTATGGTCTCACATATCCAGGGTTCTGTGTTTGATTCCTGCTGTTGGCTTGGCTTCTGTGAAGGATACCTGTCCTCCATGTTTCTTTCTGGTTTGGTGTCTATGGAGTTTGCCCGTCCTCCCTATTTCTCCCTGGTTTGGTGTCTGTGAAGGTTGCCTGTCTTCCCTGATTCTTCCTTGTGTGGAGTCTCTGAAGGTCCCCTTGTCCTCCCTGATTTTTTCCTGATTCAGTGTCTGTGAAGGCTGCCTTTACTCCCTGATTCTTCCTCATTTGGTGTCTCTGAAGGACCCCTGTCTTGCCTGTTTCTTGATGGGTTGGAGTCTGTGAAGGTCACCATTCCTGCCTGTTTCCTCCTAGTTTGCTGTCTATACAGGTCTCCTGTCTTTCATGTTTTTTCCTGGATTGATGTCTGTGAAGGTCGCCTGTCCTCCCTGTGTCTTCCTGATTTGGCAACTGTGAAGGTCACCTCTCTTCCCTGTTCCTTCCTGATTTGGCATCTGTGAAGGTTGCCTGTCCACCCTGCTTCTTCAAGCAGTTCAGGTGCATGAATTTCAATAAATTTGTATGTCTACCCTGCCCATGTTTTGTGACTATGTTCATTGTGACGGACTGGCATCCCATCAGCTGTTGCTCCCCATCCTCTATAGTCTGGCTTCACCACAACACTGTGGTAGACACCAGTAATGAATGCAATATGAAGCCATTTACTGAGTCAAAACACATTGAAAATATTTTTTCCCTGAAGTGCACATTGTGTTTGTATTTTTTGTGTAGAGGAACTGCAGTTCTTTAGCTCGTTAGTCTTCGTTGTCACAGTATCTACATTTCTGAAATAATAATCATCCAGTTCCAGCATAATAGTGTCTCTCTCAATATTCCCTTAAGCACTATTAATAAGAAACATGGATAAAAAATTAATTCTCAGAAAAACACCAGGAAAATTCTTTCATGCGTGTCCGCTGCCATTTGCATATGATTGCCAGGCGTGTTTCCAAAGGGCATCAGGGGGTGACGGAGTGTACAATTTGGACTTCATAAAGACAGGGGAGAGGGAAAGTGGGGGCCTGACCTGACAGCCAGAGCAGACAGCCGGAGATGACAGGAGGCTTTGTGGGAAAGGGAAATCGGCGGAAAAGTGGTTTTGTTACACTGGGACAGATTCCAGTCGGGGGAAAGGGAAGTATGGAAAGACCACAAGGATGAAGGCATAGAAATGATCAGGCTGCCTTCTGAGCTTTGGACTTATTTGTAATCATACTATGGACACAAGATCTTCCAAAAGTGGGCTAAAGTAAAACCCTCATTACATAGAAATAGTCTGGATGCCATGATGTTTAAACTCTTGTTAATCTGGGCTCAAATGCTTCAGAAACTTATTGTAAATTCAAAAGTTACTGCAGTTTATAGACCATCTGGATGCCTATTATGACTATTACTGCGTCGTTTAGTGCCAGCTTGGTGGGGGCAAATTTCTCCTTGTCCTTCATCTCTTCTCTAATTTACTCTTTTTTCATTAAGTGTTATTGATGTGCATGCCGACGTCTCACAGATATGAAAACTAAATGCATCCACCTCATATTCTGATGGAGGTATAAATGGGAGGCACTAGAGTGCCTGTACACAGGGGAGCAGAGGAAACATTTACATTTCATTTATTTATTTATTATCAGACACATTTTATCCAAAGCGATGTACAAATGAGAGAAAAGGGTCATTCATTTCCTGGAGCAATTGGGATAAAGGGCCGTGCTGAAGACCAGACAGTGAATTCAGAAAACCTTCTGATCATGGGCACATGGTTCTATTCCACAGAGCCCCACACTGCCCCCAAAGTCAGCATGAATAGTGGCAGTGTGTCCAAACTGCACACAAAAAGCCACGAGAGGCCTGCGATGTTTTATTAACATCCATCCATTCTCCATAACCGCTTATTCAGCAGAGGGTTATGGGAAGCCTTGGGACTGTCCTGGGATGCATAGGGGACAAGGAAAGATGGGATGCCAGTCCATCACATGGCACATGGAAATAATCATATTATGTTGGCAATTTAAAGACACCACCCATGTAAACCAGATACATAGGGGCCAGGGTGGGTGATCATAGTCCTAACCTGGAGGTGGGAAGCTACAATGTTACCTACTGAACCACTGTGCTGGCCGGCTCTAGTAAAGGCTGAAGTTAATAATATTGTGGTGGTTTGATTTATTTTGACTCCTGGGAGGCCACATTTCTGGAGAGAATTAAAAATTGGCCATATCAGCAGTGGAGCACAAACAAAAACTCAGTAATCACAGTTTTGGTGTCCTATAAGAAATGTCCTTTCTGATTTATTAATTCTGCGACAGAGAACTGAGTACATCCCCATGCTGTTGTGCGAGAGGAATATCATTCGTCATTATGACAACTGAACCAAACTTGTACGAACAGAACAAGAGGTGTAGATAAATTATTTGTCTACTAATCCCTCAGAGAATAAACTATGATCACTAGCATTTATGGATTTAAATGACTATGTTTAAGGTTTGTATTTAATTTACATGACAAGCTATCATTTCCAGGGTAAGGTGGAGAAGAAAATTATTGTAACCATAAAATAAATAATTTTCATTTAACAAGTTTTAATATTAATTGTTTCTGAGCAAAAAAAGTTTGTGTGTGTGTGTCTGTTTGTGTATTTCACAGGTGACCATTTCATGGGCTCTTCATAAAACCCATACTTTGCAAAATTCAAATGAGTGAAGTGTTCCCAAATTAAAACCCCAGCAAACTTCATGGCTCTGTTTCTTCACGAGGAAAATCGCATTAGACTGTTTCCCTCAAAGCTCTTCCCGCTAAGCTCTTCACCATGCGGCAGCTGCCAGCACAAGCCTCTCCAGATTTGCTCACCGTACTCGTAAGCCTTCTGCGGGACAGTGCTGACAAATGTCACATGCACAGGTACGACAGGCATCCATCAGAAGAACAGAGCCAAAAATTGAGGGCACCTGGAGTTAATTATGCCTGGAGGACTCTGAGTTTTAAACACCTCGCATTTTCCTCCAACGGGGGACTAGAAAGTAGAGGACGATAGACAAGGAAAGAAGGTGATACCGAACAGGAAAGGAACAAAACAGCAACAGACAGTGCAATCCATTGTACATTGTACAGTACATTGTTTTAAAATTTGTAAGGGCCATGCGACAGATGTGCCATTTTAGTTTTACAATTGGAGAGCAGATTTTCAGAACTCAGTCCATTTTTTTTGTGTTTCAGATGAGACTCCCTGTCACCTAGAGTCAGGCTTCCTCATCACATGTTACATTACTGGGAACAAAAACTCACTCAGTCCTCATGTAATCCAATGAAGAACTTTCATTAAATTTCCACAGAATCAGAAAAACCAAGTGAGTTTTTGGAAGTTTGCCTTTCAATTGTTTGTCTATTTGTTCTTTTATGGCTAAAAAATTTGTTTAGTGTCTGCATTTTCATACTTCAATGACGGAGCCAGACCACTTAAAACTCGTTCTGCGGGTTCCACTGGGAAATAACAATTCTACAAGATTTATTGCGCTGCATTGGTTTAGCCTAAATTCCCATAGCAGAATTTCTCGAAGTCCAGACTAATAACCAGGAAATAAATGATTCTGCCCATTATCCTCATCACTTTTACATTAATAGTCACTTCAAATCAAACTGAGGTAAATTGTTTTTACAAAGCTTTCATGCTGAGCCAACTATCCATTCACCTGCTGCACCCTTATCCTGGTCACAGCTGTGGGGCGTTCATGGTGAGGAAGTGGAATATTATGTAACAAAAGGTCTCCATTTCCTCTTGTGCTGGCGTGAGGTGAACTTTTGTTGATACTTTTTGGGCAAGCTTATAGCTGAGGGAGCCAGAGTGGAACGCATTTTCCATCAGTGAAAAAGGGCATGTATCAGCCGACACAGGCTGATCAAAACACCTGTTCATGTGGTGCTGATAGCTGAAATCAAAGTGAGTGCGTTTGTCCTGAAATACCCTGGCACCCCATCTAGGGTGTGCCATGATTTACAGCCCACTCAACAAGAGGGCCCTCAGATCACCAAGATCCTGACCAGATGTGCAGTTACTGACAAAGACGAGGGGGACGGAGTGTTCCAGGAGAATAGAGGACTCTGGGAGAAAAGCAGGAGGGCATAGTTTCTGGTCTCATTAAGACAGATTCTATTACTGGACCTTTTTCAAATGCCACAAGTTATAAACACCCATTCTTCTGAGTGCATAAAAGAAACATCTTATGAGCTGTGTTACAAAAAGCTCAGCTCAAGGTTAGAGGTGGAGATCTGGGTCCATTCTCAAATTCAAGCGGTGTCAGTTAAATTATGATATCAGATATTACGTGTATGTATTCAGAGCAGGCACTGAAGCCAGCTCTGTGACACAGGCCCCAGGTTTAAGAGCAATGTTGGCTGCTTTTGTCTGTCACCTTCTTGAGTTTTACTGTTAAGGTAGCAGCCAGTAGCGTTTCACAATAAACAAACAGTCTGGGCATGAAAAAAACGTATTTGTGTTTGGCTAAAGGCTGTCTGCTTTTAAGGATCTGTCTTTAACAATGATATATGGTCATGTCAGTCCTGGGCCCTGGGATAAATTCCATATCACAGAGTGAAATATTCTCCAGTCGTTCATTTTCTTTATATTGCTTTTTCAACAGTATAGAGTAAATTTGTGGATGTTGCCAGTAACTTACAAAATGTCTTCTTCATTTCAACCACATGACTCGCCTGCCACGTCTCTGCAAATTAAATAAAGTGTGTTTGCACGCATTTATCCACTGGGATTGTTTCCATGCCGTGCTAATGCGCATTAATGTGTGTTATTTATATTAATTATTTATTCATGTTATAAAATTATTTTTAAAATACATCGTTATCAGTCACAGTGAGCATATATACACAAAAATGATGGCTTAAGGATGCGGAAATTAAATTATTAAATATTACCACGAGTGTGACACATTGCTGGCATGAAGCATTTAAAAATAAATTTGAGAAACTGACTTCCACTGATTTTTAGGACTACAGAGGGTTTCTCTCGTCCCTCACAGTCTAAGAGCACAATAAACTACAGCATTTCTTTCCGATTTTGGTTGTTGCTCTTCTCTAGTTTTCCATATTGCATTATGGGAGTCGGACATCCTCGCCTCATAAGCAAATGTTAGGGAGAGAAACCGTAATCAGTATGATTTTTTTGACACTTTTTTGATCCTGGGCTTTGACTTTTTTGGACGATTTGGTGGCCCAGTGATCAAGGAGGCACACTTGTGATCGAAAGGTTGCTGGTTCGAATCCCCAACCAGCAAGGTACCACCCCCACACACTGCTCCCCGGGCACTGCTGCCCACTGTCCAATGTCACATATGGGTTAAATTCTTTTGCTTTCAAATTGTGGCTCCCTGCTTTGGTGATGCTGAGTGTGTGTGAGTTTCTGTAGCTCGCAATGGACTGGCATCCTATCAACGGTGACTCATCTTCTGTAGCACTGGCCCCAAGCTCATCGTAACCCAGTACTGGGTAAGTAGTTACTGAAGAAGGATGGATAAATAAATAAAGGAATGCATAATTTTATTTGATGTATAATATTCTTCTTATAAATGTCCCCGCAGTGTCCCCACAACACACGTAATTACATCTAGCGTTACAACAGAAAATTACAGCATGATAATGCACGGTTATTTACATCTATTTTACTCTTGCTTTGTGCCGCTGCGAGCACATACAGGCTGCTGAAAATGAACATGTCAGCTAAAGTATAAATGCAATGTAGACGGCAGCTGAACGCTGCTTTTTCTTCTGCTAACAAAGAAAAACAGGCAACGAGCAGGCCACGCTTACAGTGACAACTACATTCAGACTAAATTTTTAGGTATATTTTCTAATGCAGGAAACCAATACATTCATAAAACTTGGGTACAGTTGCTTCTGTTCAAGATACTTGTCAGGCTCGTTAAAATAAGCAATACATCTTTCTGAATTTTAGCACAGACAGTACTTCTCAGACCAAGCTAGATCTGTTCCTGCTCATCTTAGATTCTCAACTATCTCACCCTCTGTTTGTCCCATATCTCATAAATCATAAATAAGGGAGCAAGGCTGTGGGTTTAAATCCCACCCCTGGTCTGTGCAGAATTCCTCCCACGATACAAAGTTAGGTGTTTATAAACTGCCTCTATTGTGTGCCTTGCACTGCCATCCAAGCTGTTTCCCTGGTATACTGTGATAGATAAATGGATCATCGATATGACTAAAAATATTTTAGAAAGACGTTTTTCAGTAACGTGATAAGGTCTCTCTATCCAAAACAGCTAACATATCAGATTATTGTTTTTTTTTTAAGCTAACGGCGGGCGGCCCTCACCAGCTGTAGCTAAGATTTAATTATCGATTTAACTTCTCACTTGCAATACATTTACCTGCATGTTTAGCTGACAGAGAAGACCCCTCACGTGTCTTTCCCTGCTGTCGGCCGGGGCACCATGCGACCTACAGTGTATCAAGAAAGCTGCCAGCTTGGCACGGCACTCATCGCCGGCAGGCAGCTGCCCTCAGTGCTGCTGGCTGGAAAAGTGGCGTCTGTGTTCTGTTTACACGCTTATCAAGACTGGCGTCATCTCCTATCACCGTGGTCTGGGCTTTGGATGAAGCTCTAGCTTCGTAAGCCAAAGTGCAAAAATGGCCTACAGGAAAAGGCTTCGGTTTGGAAAGTCAAGTCACGTCACATCTCACCAGCATCTGAAACAAGAATATTTAGGTTGGGATGACAAGATCTTGTGGGGTTTTTTTTTTTGTTTGATTTTAGTGTTCTGGTGACAAGATTGGACTACTTTGCTTGCCATCACATTGATCTGACACTAAAAAGCCATGGCTTCATTACACAACTGACTGCAAGAAGACATTCAGATAATCTATGAATGAGGTTTATTTGGGCATGCCTCTGAGGGTCCCGTTTGTGCTCATGGCATAATTTAAGCAGACAATCCTTGAAGGTAAAAGTTGCAATATCTAATGAATTACATGCTTCATATATCTGTAAGTCTTATGTGTATTATTATATTTTATAGCACTTATCTTAAAAACCATTCAGACTGAATATTGATAGAAGCGTATTGTATAATACAAGCATTATGTAATAATCCTGTCTCTGCAGGGGTGCTCTTCCAGAAGAAATGTGTTTCTTTGGAGCTTCTTTGTAACTGGGCACTTTGTCGTGCATACATAATCACGGCATTAAGGCAGTATGTTTTCGATAACACACAGGAGCATGAAAGCTTTTCTTATCCTCTCCAGCTGAGAGTGTGAAACTTCTGCTCATTCTTTTTTGGTACCTGGTGGCGGTGTGCCAGCATTTGAGCCCTCACCTCCATCACCTCCTCAGCCATCACCTCCTTATCGCTTTCCAAATGCGCTCAGCTGCAGCTGAACGCGGTTCTGCATATACACAAGCTCAGAACCAAGCAACCTCAATATTCTTCAGAGGCAAATAATTCATAAATAATTCCCGATGCACCGTGTTCATGCTGTGGAACTGAGGTGGTTGGGGGACATCATGACTGCTGTGAAAAATGGATTTAAAACAGGATGGTAAGATAGGGATAAAAATGACAAAAGATATTCTTAGATACGCTGATGATTCAAAAAAGGCATTTAGGAAACAAACACCTGTGCGGTTTTTAGACCGTCCTGCATTCCTTCTGTTCCTGGTTGCAGGTCTTCAAACTAGATATGAAGACCCTCTTGCTAGCTCATGGGAGTTCTACATACACAAAAATGTTCTGAGGGCAGAATGAAAAATGATTGGTTCAGAGAGATATCCAATCAGACTGTAGAGGAATTGGGTCCAAGCAATTAGAGGAGGCGGGACCAAGACATCTGATTGGCTGGTGCAAAGGTGACATTAATGGTGCAAAGGTGACACAAAAACAATATCTAAAGATGGTTGACACAACCCTACTACCATAACAGTATGCTTGAAATACCAGTAAGGGACGGCTCCACACTTATCGACCAGTTCACTTAACGACTTAGTCATAGAAACTGAACTCGGTCGTTAAGTGAGGAGTTTCTGTATATCATAATATTATGAAGATATAGAAAGTTAGGGAAAATGAATGCTCACGCAATGCAAGCCTAAATACTATCAACGCTGTCTGTTTTTTGCCTTGTGAGCTGTGTCTGTCGACCCTGGAGCACGTTGAGTTGAATGAATGTAAGGGAATGAAGGTAGGGGCCTTAAATCAGCTGATTGACTGCTACATGAGCACATATGTGTCACCCACTACCTGTGACCAAAGCCAAATCTCCTGAGCTCCATGACATGTAGTTTGACAAACAGTCATTTCTGCAATTTCAATGTCAAGGACAACCAGAGCTGGCTACTTAGGGCTGGTTAAGGCGCTCATATAAACGTCTAAACAGCTAGACTGTGCATTAGCATGTCTTTTGTCACTTTAAGGATGTAGAGCTTGGCACAAACAGGATCTTCATTATTATACATGCAGTCAGCCCCTGTGGCAAGGAGACATACAGAAAGGGTTCCCTTGCATTCATTTTCATTTGTAAACAAGTGGGTTTTACGATGTGTTCTGCGAGAGCCATGTCCTGTTGTCACCTCTGCAACCCAGTGCCCAGAGCTCACTCTGTCCCGAGTGCATAAACAGACCGGAACCCAAGGAACGTGCTGGAAATACGAACGGCTTTTCACCGTGCGGCTGCCAAGGATGAGAACATTTTCGATGTCCTTCAAGATTTAGGTGCAGGACATTATATTCATCGCAGAGTTAAAATCTAGTTCAAGGTGACCGAACACAAATAAAAACGAATGGATTTGCAGGAATGAAAAGATCCCTCTTGGGTCCAGCTTTTGGAAGCATGAACCGTAGAGCCATAACTTCTTGTGGCTTCCCATGAGACGTCACACACACTCACATGCATACACACCCTCAAACACACACACTAACATGCCAAACACACAGATCTCAGTCTTGAAGTCCTACCAGCTGATGAGTTCTCTTTGAAGTTCCCTAGTAACCAAAATGTAGGAGGCTATGGAACTCTCCACTTCTTCAATTTCTGCCCATTATGTAGCACTTACTAGAAACCCATGCAATTGGCTGATATTTCAAACTGTTGTATCCCATTGTTGGTCCTACTATGGTGGTGTGCCTTAGCAAAAGGCTTTATTAACCTTTAATGGCGGGGCTAATGGCAATTAAACCGCTCTGAGCCTAAGGTCTACCACCTTCTCAGAGGGTCAAAGCTGATTTCTCTTCCTGGTTGTTCAGGGATTTAGAGACAGGCGAGAATAAAGGCTACGGCGAGCAACAGAGGTTCAGCTCCACTAAAACAGTCAGCAACCTAGTTTATTTCTCCTTCTGCTCAATTTAATTTGTTTCATTAATACGGTGCAGGATATAGACTTTTCAGTGGTACGGCAAAGCGGTATTCAGGTTTATGTTAATAAAGGGGCACTCGCATGGAAGAGAGCACCATGTTTAATGACTCTTCTCCTTAAAGAAGTGGAAACGGACCTCTGGGATCGCATGGTACCTTGAGGCAAAGCTGCGACAGGTAAGTGACCTTTTCAAGCATGCATCAGAGACCTGTTAATAAGACCTTGGTTCCGGTACATTCGGCTGAAGCAAGCTGTTCCCATCTCTGCAGGAAGGAAAGGTGCCACCCTGCTGTCAGCTCCCCTGGGGCACAGCCAGGCTTATGGTAGAGCCATCATCCACTGGAATCCCTGGACAGAGTGGTATTCTCCGCTTACGTCCATGTCTCTGCATCCCAACCCCTAACACCAGGATTCTGCAGTGGGGGCTCAGTGCACCTGAGGCAACACTTAGCCTAAATCCAGTAGACGTGTTTTTTTTCAGGTGTTTGGAAAGCAAATGGTACATATAACAACAGTGGAATTCACATTACATTACCCTCACACTAAACTATACTGCTACAAAGGTTAGCTCCACCATTTTACAGTATATGGACTATATGGGCACCCAAGGACAAAACAAATGAACAGTGATTCTTTTCGTATGGGGAGGGGCTAATATTATATCCCTGGCGGTAACGCATGGAAAGGTTTCAATTTACCTACTTTTTAAAGGGCAGGGCACGAAGATAGTGAAAAAGCTGCCCGTTTTCTACATCTTGCCAAGCACATTATTCTCTCTGATTAACAGTTCTGGCCAGGGCACACGCTTACTGTTTCCCAAACAGGCCAGTGCCTTGTTTTTGCAAATCTGAAAGTGATAGGTGATTCGTACACCAAAAGAACTGAGTCCTAAATTGCCCACGCCAAAATGAGTTATTCAACAGGCATGTCAGCAAAACGCAGATCAAGATGTGTTAGCAGACAGAACTTAATACCAAGAGCCCCTCGACAGGTCCCTTCAAAAACTGTGAAGAAAGTCATGTAGAAAATACTCCTTGAGTGCGTCCATGCATTGTTGATGTATCGCTGGCTAAAACAAGGCAGGGGGAAAAGAAATAAATAAAATAAAAGCAGTTTCACTGTATTGATATATTGATATATAAATGTAAGGATTTTCTGCCAAGTTGTACTCAGTGAAAGCTAAATGCATGAGTAGGTGCTACTGAGTCAATTGACTCTTTTAAACGGAGTCTTAAATTTTTTTTTATTTAAACTTTTGGCCAGATTTTTTTTTTCTTTTTTTCTTTTCTCCCCATAGTATATATTTTATTGTACATGTACTGTAAGCTATTTGTTTGCTTGTTTGTTTTTGATTGTTTTTGACTTGTATAGCACTTTGTGACTTTTGTCTGTGAAAAACGCTTTATAAATAAAGTTTACTACTTACTACAGTAGCCGTTATGAGTGAATCAACACCCGATTTATCTTGTAATACAGAAGACATGTCTTCAAGATCTTTCAGACAAGAAAGGTTGAAATGAGCAGAGACATGCCTATTTACCTCCAGGTCTACTCACCTCCAGATATTTGCCCTTGTGATCCACATATGCTGTGCCCTACAGGTTCTGCATGCCCCTCTGCGAAGAAGGAGATATTTGGCAAGTGCTTTGTTTGCAGAGGTAAGAGCTATTTTCTGTGGCTGCTGTAGCTCAACGAGTACAGCACTGTGCTAATAGTGCAAAGGTTGTGGCTTAAAATTCCAGGGAGCGAATATAACTGATAAGTCTTTTATTTGCCAGTTGCACAAGTACCCCATCTTGCTCTCCACAGCTTGGGGAGGGGGGTGGGGTGGTCACAGTGCAGGGTCTGCCAACATGCATTGCCCTCGAAGCTGGGGGATTAAGGTCTCTCTCAAGAACCCACAGACATCCAACTGTTCTGCCGAGGCTTGAAGCGGTGATCTTCTGATCACAAACACAGACACTTAGCCTGCTGAGCCACTCCCCACCCCTCCAAAAAAAAAAAAAAACTGTAACCCCTCCCGCTACTGTCAGTCATTTTGGATAAAAGTATCAGGTAAATACTTGACATACAGTTTGTTTGTTTTATTGTGCAGCCCAGACATCACCAAACAGACACTGAGATCCCTCAAACTATGATTTACGCAAATGATCGCCAAGTGATCATTAGGTCAGGTCTGTGCTTTTACCATCGCCCCATTTTCATGCTGTATTGGCAACAGGCCCTGAAATGCCTGAAGCCGTTGCAAGTTAAATCAGACCCCTCGGAGCTGAAAAAGGGGACACGCACAATAGGACAGTGAATAGACCTCTCAGGCTATGCACGGCTGATCACTCTCATACATGTAGCACAGCTCTGCTCGGCAAAACAAACCCAAAAACTACCCATTAAAAGCGAAATCTGGCAAGTAAATTCTGTAATCAGTGTTTTTAGGAATTCTATGAAAGGCCCTTAAAAAGCACTTTAAACAGGACATGTATTACTGTGTCCAGAAAAACGATTTCCATATCATTGTGCTGCCATCGCATTAAAGTTCAGAGGGCATTGCCTTTCATATACAATCTAAATGCAGAAATTCACAGCTTATAAAATAGCTATGAAACGGCCGATAGGAAAGGAATACATTATATTTATCAACCGTGACTCTCATGCTGAAGAAATTGAATGCTTGCATCTATTTCAGGCATTTTTGTTTACCTCCGCGTATCGCCTGCATGCCAGTTCGTAACCCGTCGAGGACCCACTACGTTTCGTCTTTGATAGACTGAGTTGTGAGTCCAGACGACTTCTATTCCAGGCCTGCTTTCCAAGATGGATCGTGTCAGCTTTCCCTTTTACCTTGATTTCCCATTTCCTGGGACCCTGAAGGGCCAGGTGGGGGGGGGGGGGGCAAATACAAATCCGTCAATGGCCAATACATGTTAGTGGGAGCAGGGCTGGACTGGGATTTTTACACAGACTGGCCCATCGCATCACACATGTTCCATGATATATTTTGCCAATCTGGGGGGGAATAATGAATTTTGTCGATTGAGGGGATCCTCCACAATAAATTTCGCTGGCCCACAAACATAGGAAAACGGGTGGTACGCCAGATTGCCAATACAGGCCAGGGCGGTGGGGGGGGGGGGCTATGTTCAAAGGGGAACGAGGACGAAGCGACAAGCTTTTCATTCCAGCCTCAGCTTTCACGGGACCGTTTCGCCTGACTTCCACCCGCGAATTACAGTCAGGTGGGATGCAGATGCTGCCTGCTGCTGACAGAGGCACCAGGACGGAGATGCAGGGACAGGGAGGCGGCATCTCCTCCAGTGAATCGAAAGTTCATTACATTTTGAATTAGCCTGGGATGAGTATTGACCGTCCTTCGTACCATCAAACAACAAAAAAAATGATAAGGATACCAAATATGACTGAGGTCTTGCAATAGCGTAAATTTAACTTATCTGCTGCTACACCACAGGACAGTAGGTTTACATAGATAGCAGGGGGTGTTAATAGCCAAGGAGATGGCACTGACAGCTGATGATTCACATCCTGGAGGGGCACTGCTGTTGTACCTTTGAGCTGCATCCTTGTTAGTAAAAAGATAGATGTAAAAATGCATATGATTTGCACATCACTTCGGGCAACAAAAAAAGTTCCAGCCAGATGTAAATTATTCCTGCATAAAAACACACTCATGTGTAAAATGTGTCTATTTTTTCAGGTCACCACAGTGCAGCCAGGTCATGGTGCGATGTAGTAAAATCCCCACTGCTGTACAGTGTGTTTCTCATGCATTTTCACATAGCTGACCTTTTGGGGGGGGGGGTGGTTGCATATATGTCACCCTAACAACCAGCCTGTTTGCTTTCATCCTTTAGTCCCATCAGAAAAATTCTCACCCACAAAAAGCAGTAACAATCTGTGATGTTTTTATTTAATATCCGAAGATTCATGTGTAATTGCCGGATGAGTTTGTGATTTTTTTTTCCACATTTGCATAAATGTTTCATTTGAAAGTAAAAGGTGACTATAATCTCTATGAAAAGGCTTTGTAAAGCTTGCTTAGTTAAATCCTTAAAAAAACTGTGAACCTCTGAGTTCTTTTTAATTAACTCCAGCACTTTATGCACTATAGTTCCCATTGCTGCTGCGTTTACAATAATTCAAGGATGATTTACCATGTGAAAATTTCAAAAGTGTTATGCAGACAAATATACTGTGAACAAATTTGGAGAAGCTGGTTTCCCAAAAAAGACATTTTCTCTCCTTTCCTCCCAGAACTCACTCAAATGCACTGCTAAGAACAGTTAATTACCTTCACTCATTTGGATTGACGAGCTCAGTCCCAGGTAGCACCCTCTGAATGTAGAAGATGGATGTGCCTGAACATTAGTTGGCAAGCATTTCGATGGGAAGCTGCACAGGGTGAGAGTAGGGAGGGATTAGCAGTGGGGGGATCATTACAAAACTTTTGCCAAATGGCTCTGCATACCATATCCTACATTACCTGGCTTGCTTTTCTGGCCTGCCATGGGCCTCAACATTTGACCAAGTGGGATCAATTGTAGTAGCAAGGTGGTTCAGGGCATAGCACTGTGGCCTCACACCACCAGTGTAAAACATTTTACACCTGCAAGTGTAATACATGTACATGGAAAATGTGAAAGTAGAAAAACTGCCAACCTCATTATGTTGATAAATCCAGAGAATTAAAAATTAAGCCAAAACCTTTACAGAGTTGTTGTATATAGATGTGTGTATCTTGGAAAAATAAAACAGGTTATACATGGGTTTGAATTTTGGCGCACTTCTGTCGGGACAAAATGTGTTTTTTTGTTACCTTGTTTTTCAAATGAATGCATTTATTGGTCAAACTAAGGGTTCGTCACATGTTGTTGCAACAGGGCTAATTAACCAAAATAACTGTACACGGACAACAGTTAATACAATGAAAAAATTAAAAATCAAAATGACTTTGAACAAGCCACCCTTTCTTTCCCTCCTTCATTTTTTTAAATTTTTTTATGATTTCGCTGCAAACCATTTGGCCGCAAATTGTCTAAAACCGTCAGAGGTTTCTAGGCAATTCCCTCGCCCCCTATTTAAAACGGTCATTGCCGTCAACAATGGGGATACTATTGTTTATGCTGGAAAAACTCCAACTGCCACCAATGAGATGCACAACAGGACATGGGGGCACAGAAGAGCCTTCTTCTCCATCCCAGGCCCATATATCATTGCTAAGCAGACCCAGCCAGCTATGAAGAAAATAATGCCTCAGGTCAAAGTCGGGCAGGCAGAACAAATAAAACTAATCAACGATGGTGAGTAATTTGTCTCCCACCAGGGCATGAAATGACAAAGCAATAAAACGTCCTTGTACCTCTTCAAGTTTTGTTTTGCAGCCCTTTCTAAGGCTTGTGTTCGATCATTGACTGGCCGTAGGTGCTTAAAAAATAAATTGAAGATGTTGCTGCGATTTTTTTATAGGAATGTTCTCCCCACACACATCGAAGTTGCGAACCCATGAGATATTCCCACCAGATGTGGTTGGGTCAGTTGAAGAACAAAGCTGGAGGAAAAATGACCTTCTTCGCACGAAAAGCAGGACTGACAGCGGGGGATAAATCCTGACATTGCATTTAGTGAACATCAAAGGCAAGTTCAATAAACTTTAAGTTGTTATGCTTTCCTGACTCTTATGTGCCACTTTGCTGCGTGCGTCATGCCGGCTATGTGTACGGATTCACTGGGGAGGTGGAATATGTCATCCAGCCAACCAGGCCCAACACAACCTGACCTATGCACGACTCATACATGACCCTGTGTCATTGCTGTAATGGTTCCTTTTATGTACAGCTTTGTGTTTGTGATGCTAAAGTACTCTAATATTTCGCTTTTGCTAAATAAAATACGTGCATTTACTTCAAACACATGGTTTTGTAATCAACAGTCAAGTGCTGTGCTCGAGCTACAACAAACAAAATCAAAAGTTGCCCACTTCTAAAAAAATATTATAAAAGCTTTGGTTAAATGTGCAAATGAAAAATGTCAGAAATATATACATTAATAACCACTCTTATAGCCACGTCATTTGCCTTTTACAAAGAGCAGTGTGAGCGCAGAATTTTTTTTCCACGGTACTGATAACGGTAGTGTGGACGCAGATCTTTTCTTTCGGAAACTCCCGTAAAGTTTTTTTTGACGTATTAGTGCGGACGTATTCTCAGGTGAGAAGCTGCAGCCTTCCTCTCACCTCTGCCTTTCACTCCAGTTATCCTCTGCCCAAACTTACCAAAGAGCAGCGCTTTGAAGTAGGGCGAGAGTCAATGCTGCAAAAAATCAGAATTTACTTGCTTGTTTGTGTACAGAATAAAAAAAAATCAGGTAAACAGCTAAAATGCAAACATGCGGGTGTCTTTCTCACATCTAGGGTTTCACTAATCAGAGAGCTAGGCTGCCCATTCTGTACACAGACATTAGCCTAAATACTGACAGAACAGTGATAGAGTTTTAACCCGTACTTTGAGAAGACTGCTTCACCCCTTTGACCAGCCATACACCTGTCCATGCAGTAGGGGGGATACAATCAGAGGCCAGGTCCTTAGAAGCTTCTAACAGACAATGAAAAAAAAACATTAACAGACCTCTAACTTTACTGAAGGCTGTGGTGTGATGGCATTTGTGCTGTCCAACTCACTGCCTGATTTAAACAAAGAGTATCATTTGGGGCTGAGTACAGTTCCCAGGTTACGAACGAAATCTGTTCTCTAAAAATGTCTTTACGTTGAATTTACCGGCAAGTCGGACCCATAATAATACAGTCCCTAATAATAATAATAATACAGTCCCTAATAATAATAATAATAATACAGTAATAATAAAAGCAGCTACATATGGTACGGTATTGTACCACAAGCCAACAAACCACTAAATCTGTGCAACGTTTTCACAAGCGTCACAAACTAGTATGCATTTATTATTATGAAGCACTGTATTTAACAAAAATTTTTATATAATAGGCTTTATGGCAGTTGTTTCGTAAGTATGAGTTGTCCATAAGTCAGATGTTCTTAACTCTGGGACTGCCTGTATCAAAGTGCGATAAGTAAAATTTGAAAAAAACAGGCAATATCAAGGGCATCCCACAAGATGAGTGAAATTTAAATTTGTCATAGACACCTTATTGTGTTTTTTATTACCAGAAAATCTGCAGTTACGCACATAATATTGCTTTCAACAACACACACAAATCTGCTTCGGCTAATTGGATATTAGTAATTCAGTGGCCAATACCTGCTCTATAATATTCTCTGTGTGTTCTGTGTTAACAGGTGTGTATGACTATGTACTGCATTCTCCAGTCACAAGCTACACTGACATCATCATCACTGGTCCTTCCCAGATATTAAAACAAAACCACCGCTCTTATTCACATGATTAGACTTAACACAGAAACACTCCTGTGTTTCACATCTCAGGGAATGAAGGACAGCAGCAATCGGTCAAAAAATACCGTGAGGCGAGCATGCGTGGAATGAGAGGTGCGCCCCGAATCCCCGGAGTCCTCCATACACAAAAGCTAATCTTGTAAAGCCAAGACTGACTGGGAATCATGGGCCTCAAGTGCTGAAGCAACCTACAATAGGATCGGCGCGCTTATACAAAGAAGCCATATAACTACTGCAAATTAGGAAACACAATTGGAAGACAATGCATGATTTGATATGGCTTGGAAAATTTGAACAAATTAATCATTTTAACTAACTAACTAAATACAATACAAGTTGAAGTTACTTGAATATGAACTTTTGGACGATAAAAAAGACACAGGAAATTATTATCATGATAATATATTATCATTTATGTTATTAAAATTATAATAAAATCTTTTAACTCTTGGTCAATCTAGCAAATCCCATTTGTCCAGTTGCACACAGCTTGTAGTGTGGATTTTAAAAAGCCTCACTTCAGATGTTGTGAAATCAAGTGAATCAATCTTCAAATTTCATGAGGTGTGACAGTAAATATACCAGTGCGAGGAGCTGTGCCATTGAGATCACACCTTAGGACATCTGCATAACACTCGCTCCTTCTATAAGGATAAGAACACTTTTATTATCCCAAAGGAAATTCATATTCATTCATATTATTACCCACCATGTTTCTCCCCTGGCTCACATCTTTAAATCAATTTGTATGACCAGATGTTTTACTAATGCAGTATATTAAATACTCATTTTGGGCACATGTTACATTTCTTTAACCTCTTATCCCTTAACCCCTGTCTTATTTTTGGGGTTGAAGTGACCCCAGTCCATTTTCAAAATGGGGTTAAATTCTATAGATTCTAGAACTTAAAACGGAAGAAGTAAAATACACAAGGGTTAAGAAGATACCTACTTTGTCACTGTGGTGGAAAAACAGCCAAAGACAGGATATAAAAGCAGCAAAGTTGTTTTATTCTAGGTTATTTGATGCATCAAGTAAGCCGGGACACCGTGTCTGTATACACCAGTGCCCAAAGGTATTTTCTTGTACAGCTCCTTTATACTCCTCCTTCATGGCTATCACTCTGTGTGATAAGAGAGAAGTTTATGCCATAGTTACCGTCTTTTCAGAACCGGCCAGAACCAGCTCTGTGATTGTTAGTGTGACCTTGGACTTGCCCAGCTGCTGGACAAGTCCCGCTTTCCACACAGACAGACAGTCCTTTGTAACAGTTCTCATACCTTGTAGAAATCATAGCAAATAGTTTCTAAGTAAGCACTGAATTTCATGATTATGTTCACAGACGCCCCTTGCCTAGCACTTTCCAGGGTTTTTTGCACTTTTTACAACTACTGTGAAACTATGCTTTTGTCGTTGCTGCATCGTGTTCCTAGGGGGATGTCATCTCATGCCACTTTGTACTTCTGTCTGCATGGACTTAACTTGAAATCCTCTTTGCAGTACAGCATTTACTCTAAAAGACATGGCAAAAATAAAAATGCATGATTTATATAACAAATGTGAGCGTTATGAACACAGTTGTTGACGACAACTCTTGACATTTACTCATGCAGTCTTGAGGATTGTTTTAATTAAGACTTAATTCAACCTCAAAGTAAGAGGTATTTGATTAAGCGCATTTTTGCCCTTTTTTTAAAACTAAATTCTCACTGAGCAGTATGGGATAATTGAAAATTATTCCCTTACTCTTGGGATAGCATTTGGCTTCTGGAAAATAATCTGCGTTAACATAAAAATAACAGATTACAGTTGCAGAAACATATGAAGTCTATTCTCTAGCAATGATGGGGGGGGAACCACTAATCTGGGTCGAGTGACCTGGTTGTTTGAGGAGCTCTGTATGTAGGAGTCACCAGGAGATGGTGGATTTTGACATTAAGCACCTTTGCAAGCTGAAGACGTAAGAGCTTGCGGCCTGTTTTACTTACCCCCAGAGAAGACAAAAAGGAGACAATAGTTTTTTTTATAATAGTTTTTTTTTAAATGATTTACTAAATTTCCCCAGTGCAACAGAGGGAATGTGCCGGTGGGATTATGATATTGCAAAAAGTCAAAAAGATGAGGTGAGGTGAGACATTTGCACCATTATGAGGGACACTAAAATCAATCAGCACTAAACCGCGGTCGGGTGCACCACACAGCCCAACCCTGTGGTCAGGATTTATCCTCCTCTAAACACCTTCAACTATGGGACAGATAAAATAAGCTTCTAGCCTAGACTTAGAGACAGGCAGCACACCTGAATCACAAACATCTGCAAGTTGATTGTCCCATAAAACCTCAAGACGGCTTATAAAGGGACGGAATCACCAGCATCTGTCACCCGCAGTTTATATGGACGTGGAAGGACATTCTTTATGCCTTTGAGCCTTGAAAAATAATGACTGGCAGGGAAGGGTGGGAATTCGAAAGCTTGGTCAGGTCTCTGCGGCTATCGCCTATTCCACTGGGGTTAACCCATTCAAAACGTTGATCAAGAAAAAGGCCAAGCTTCTGCAGGAAAAGATAAACGAATTTCTTTACGCCACACTGTAGATGTCAACTTGTTTCGCTGTCATACTTATCTCCCCAGCTTGTGGGAAAATGGCAGCAGCCGTCATGTGAGGTGTGGGTGAGGTTAGAACTGTCAACGCTAGACTGAAATGCAAAACATATGATGAAGCAGAAGCAGGCTAAGTGGACATCCCAGGAGCTCCCAGGCCAGAAGTCAGAGTTACTCAGATTGTCACGTTGCCCTTGATCTCTCCCAGAGGGATATGCTCAGAAAAACTTCAAAGAAAGCCAACCTGGAGGAATCCTTATCAGGTGTCTAAATCAGTTCAGCTGGCCCTCACTCAAGTGAGAAGTGACTCCACACCAAACCTTCCCTAAATCACCGAACTCCAGTGTCACAGAGAATCAACTCAGCAATCCTGCAGAGAAATTTCATTCCATCTAGCTACTGTGACCTTAGCATTTTTTGTCTCTACTCAAAGATTATACCCATGGGTCAAGATGGGATGAATACTGATTAGCCAACCATGACCATCATTGACAAACTCCACTCACTCCTGCCCCAATATCTTCCCATGCTCACAGTCCTGCTATCATACACCCTTGAGCACTACAGATAGTCCCTCCTACCTGACTGGAAATGAGTAAATCAGTCTTTTTCTGGGAAAGAACCACATTCTCGAATTTGATGGTAGTGATTTTATATCCCAGCTGCTCCACCCATCAACAAATCACTTTAAGATTCCTTATTGGCCATGTGCAACAGCAGTTTGGAATGCTCACTTGTTTGGCCACACTCGGTTACAAAAATTAAAAAGACAATGCAAAGCAATGAAGGTAGGGCAAAACAATACCAAAAGTGTAAAACAATACAAGACAGTGCAGATCAATACAGTTGGTACATAGAAAAACAAGAGAGTACAAAATAATACAAAAAAAATACAAAAAAACTGGATGATATGTGGTCAGAGTTTGAAATGCAGAAATAGACCTATAAAGTGCACACTTCGATATGGCTGTAACGGGATATGTAGATGGAAGTAGGATGTAGGATGGGACCTAAGGGACCACATCATGCAGAAAGACCAACAGTGTTACTCTTCCATCATTGGTTGCACCCTTGCATCCTATCCTATCCTGTCCTACCCAATCCTATCCCATCCTATCTTATCCCATCCTATCCTATCCTATCCTATCCTGTCCTACCCCATCCTATCCTTTCCTATCCTATCCTATCCTGTCTTACCCAATCCTATCCCATCCTATCTTATCCCATCCTATCCTATCCTATCCTGTCCTACACCATCCTATCCTATCCTATCCTGTCCTACCCCATCCTATCCTATCCTATCCTATCCTGTCCTACCCCATCCTATCCTATCCTATCCTATCCTGTCTTACCCAATCCTATCCCATCCTATCTTATCCCATCCTATCCTATCCTATCCTGTCCTACCCCATCCTATCCTATCCTATCCTATCCTATCCTGTCCTACCCAATCCTATCCCATCCTATCCTATCCTTTCCCATTGTATCCTATCCTATCCTGTCCTACCCCACCCTATCCTATCCTATCCTATCCCATCCTATCCTATCCTATCCTCTCCCATCCCATCCTATCCCATCCTATCCTGCCCTACCTCATCCTATCCTATCCTATCCTATCCTGTCTGTGAAAACCGCTAAAGGAGTGGTGATCAGACCCAGCTTGATAAAGACTGATACCCACAGTGATGAAGGTTATCTTATGGTTGAGAGTGTACACACAGCTTTTACTGAGCCCATACAGGGGCTGGATAGCAGATGACAAATGTCCCTCCATGAGGGCACAGTAGCTAATATACCTCTTCAGTGCCGCATGGAAGGTGAGTTATGTACTATTTGGACCAAAAAATTGAGAAAGTTCTGCTCCCTCTCTGTATAGTGTTGGGAAAAAAGATTTGTTCAAATGAAAAGTGTTTAAAACATGATATTTCTGATGTTTAGTGGCTTTGTGTCCATAAACAAAAGGACTGTGTGAAGCCGGGCACACTTTCCGCTCGGAGGATTAGCACCGATTCTGCACCGAAGTGTGGCTTCAGCAGGATTGAATTCAGCCATAACTTGAGCCAATAAGGCAGGACCTGCTTGAAGAGGTTCTCAAGAAGTTGTTGCAAACTACATTCAACAACTAGCCTCACAGCCATTACTGCCACACTTTAGAAACCCTCTGCCTCTTGCTATTCTTTTCTCGCAATTAATATTGCAGGGGTTTTTTTTCTGAAAGGGACCCATCTTTGTTACTTTTCCGAATCGAGTCAACTCTGTATTTTCTAGTAATAGCTGATGTCACCAGTTGATTACTGCCTGGGGTTCAGATCAGCTGGACCATAACTCCATAGGCATTCTTTGGGAATGGACTGATGGATTATTATAATAATTATTATCTCTGTGATGGTGGTCAGGTGGTCACTGAAAGGTCCATATAGAAAGATGAATTGTTGCCACAGTTATCTGCCCATCGCTGCTACCTCTCGAATATTGTTGCTACCTATTTCAATCATAATTTTAGTTACTTTAACTCACTCATTCTACCCAATATTATTTTTTCATAATGTATTCCTTTTATTTATATATTCCCACCCGCTGTGTTAATAATTATCTTTTCTACACAGTCTTCTTGCCCAGATTGCTGCTTTTCCACATGCCAAACGGAACTTCATTGTGTGTTTTTTAAATGACAATAAAGGTGTCTTACGGCTTATATAGATGTCTTTTAAGACCTGAATGATAATGATAATGTATTTTATTTATACGTGGGTGGGATTACTGTGTACTGTCAATCACCTTATTTAGCCTATTGGGAACCAAAAATCATTCAGCAATTGCCAGCATGTATTAATCCCATAAAGCTGAGGTTTTGAACCCTCACTTCTCCCAACACTGCTGTTTTTCCATTCCTGTGAAATGCAAAATTCATAAGACTGTACGGCAACTTGATTATGCTAAAAAAATTAGCATCCTACTCACTGGCATGGTGCATGTCTTGTATTAAATCTATGTCACATGATATGCATTTACACACCATTAGTATTCTATTCAAACAAACATTTCAGGTAATACTAGGCCTCCTTAGTTCATTACATAATTACAAATAAAAAAGTCTGGCTCTGTGTTGTATGGGAGTACCACTGCGCCCTGTGGGTATTCAGAACGTACATATTTTTCTGCATGCACCTTTGGAGGCATTTTTGCAAAGACTTTTACAACAAAACATCAAAATATGCTTTCAAATGAACATCCAGCTGTTCAGAAAAGATAAAATTATATGCATTTAAAAAGAAACAAGGGTGTGTATGACTTGTAATGCTGTATTTGCAGTTTCCTTACAAACACAAGCCGCTACGAATTAAATTAAATTTAAAGTGCAAATGCCTAAAAAACTACTGAAAAAGACATTTGAGAATGACTGAGAGCAGACAGCAATGAGAGGAGCCATGAAAAGTGAAACTTGGCTTCCCAGCAATGGGAGGTGCATTCATATGAATCTTTCCCCTGTTCATTCAGAGCCCCGATGACTGATTTGTGTGACATGGAACTAGTAGAGTTTAAAAGACGAAGGGTAATTTTCCCTTCCCAGAGCCTTCATGCTTTCTAGCTGATCTCCGTCAGTATTTCTAAAATGCTGAATGATTGGGCTCATCATCTGACTTTGCCATGTGCTGCGAAGTCCACCCTCCGCTCCAGAGAAGAGACTGACGGAGGGGCGTGGCTAGGGATGAAGACAGAACACCAAATTTGACCAATCAGTCGCACCCCCTTTTACCATCGCCACCCTCCTCCCCCGGTTCACAACATTTACTGTCACCATCCCCACCCCAACGTGCCACAGTTGACAACATGTTACCATCTCCACCCCTAAATACCCTAGGGTAAGCACTGGATGGACCTAAACTACAGAAAAGACAATTCCTTTGCACCAAATTACTGATAATATTTAGCCTTTTTCTTAAAATTTCCGATTATATTGCATATGTTATGATGATTATGCAACATCCTCCCTCCCTGTCGACCCCCTTTGTCTTTCATTAACAATTTTCAATTACGCCATCTGGTGGACTTACATTAAGCAATTAAGATGTCCAGCAGCTTAACAAAATATAGCAACTATACCCATTACGGAAGACCTGGTCTTTGTAATCACATCGTCTTTACATAATGCCAAAAAGATCAGCAAGGGAAATTCAATTAAGCTTGCAGCCCAGGCGCCACTCAAACACACCTTTGTTCAACACAAAAGGCCAGAACTTCAACGCTGAGGCTATGATGGGCTCCTCCAGCTTTCTCTTTGCCTTATAATACAGTTTCCTGATGCTCTCAGGAGCAACCTTCTCCCCAGGTGTGCTCTCGCAAAGAAAATGCAAGGAAAATGAGTTCTTCACGTACCCAAGGGTTGTACATCTGGTCTTCGCCCTGCCCTTAAAAACATTGCTGGCATCTGTGTGGGATGGATGCTGTCTTGATCATAAGTATTGCAGTGATTTCTCTAGATGGAGCTCAGAACAAGAGTGTGTTGTTCCTGCATGCCCACCCCCCCAGAAGCAGAATTAATGAAAGATATGACTGTCAACCTTGGGAAAATTCTGAGGTCCCTTCCATAATTACACCCAGCTTGTGGTCCTGCATGGGTTCACCTCTCAACCTCATTGACACCCCACATCCCAGCACAAGAAATCCTATTTCCCAGTCGAGACATCAGATCCCTGCTAACTGTCTTATGCAAGCCTAAAAAAAAATGCTCAAAACCACAGACACCCATGCTATTTTTCTGTGTGTCATTGTTTCGCAAATATGCGTGTATTGCTTTTCCTGTCTTTGTGTGTTGAAGGCGAGATTTCGTCGAGCGACAGGAGGCAGTTTGGACTTGGAAAAAAAAACGTCGGCCTCCATGTTTGTAAAGGAAGCATCAAACGGCAGTAAAATCCTAAGTTTGGAATTTTAAAGGATATCATCTACTTGGAAATACCTTTAAGAAAATAATCATACACCTTAGCTAATAACAGGTACATGATAATCCTGCATTTTGTTCCACCTATCCTGCTCAGGTTTGGGGGGGGTGGACTAGAACATGTCCCAGGGCCTAATGCAGGGGTATATCCTGGTATCCCAATCAAGCATGACTAAGCACCACAGTTGCCATAAGGTTGCCAGTTCAAATTGTGATTTCAAAGTTGGCAACTTGAGCAAGGCCTCTAACCCCCAATAACTGAGAGACGCCAATTAACTGAACAGCATTTGTTTGGACTCTAATCACCCCTAAGAAACCCACACGACACCGGGAGAGCACACAAACTCAACACACAGCTTCAGTGAGATTCACACCTCCAACCCAGGTGGTGTGAGGCGACCCACTGAGTCTCCATGCTACCCTTATGAGGCCAACAAGCAATTAGGAAAGAAAGTAACAACAGCAATACACAGTGTTTTCCATCTGTTCGCTAAATGATGCATATTAGCATCTTAGCATCCTGTGAACGATGTTGCCATTAGAGAAATGAGTTACAATATGATAAATGAAAAAATTCTGCAAATATAACCACTGTGAGAACGATACTGTGAAAACAGTCATGTCGCTAAACGTTAGGAAAAGAAGCAGCATTTTGGTGCTGGCATACGAATGCTAAGCATTACACCCAGTTCCAATTATCGTATTTCGCTTTCAAAGACTGAGCAGAGGAATGCAATAATGTTGACAGAGATTTGGTGTTCATCCCAATAAATCATCTTCTCAGGCATTTTTATCAGAAGCATACCTCCCACCCTCAGCCAAATCAGCCTGAAAGGGGTCCCTCATTGCCATTCCAGTCAGCCAGGGCATTTTGCTGTTTGTTATCCTCCCCACATTATGTGTTATGCACCCTTTCACTGGAAAGAACGCGGAGCAGCGAAAAAATGGAGAAATAACCTGTTAGAGAATCACTAAGGGGGGGGGAGTCGGGCAGTGGGAGAAACCATATGGGGCATTTGCGGGGGTAAGTTAAACCCAAATCCAAACAACAAATGAAACATGACAAACTACATCTTTCTCCTCAAAAGTAACATGAAATGAAACATCTGGCTCCAACACCAGACGTTTCACGCAAGGTCGGCCTGGGAAGCAGAAGCTTTTCTTCTAAGTGGCGCCTCCATCTTTTTTCCTCCATCAAGCATCCCCACATCGTGGAGACCAAATATGTACGTTCTCAGCCAGATGTTTTTCGGATGTATTACAGCATGTTCATTCACCAAATGTGCAGTTTCTGTGATCCATGTTATTCATAACAAGCTGTGTATTTCTGTGGATGAGTTAAGATTTTGATTTTGATTATATATTTTTTGGTTGATTATACTTTTTAAACAAAAATGCATGAATATAACAGAGATGCATGTTTTCATGGAATGTTGGCATTATTTATTTTGTATTGGAATGTGAATTTATTTATTAATGTTTTTAACAGTGTGCTGAACACACATAAGTACTAATTGTTTGCCTGAAGTAGTCCTGAAAGCTTTTGAGTTTATTTTCATTTTTTCTATTTTTTTTCTGATAGCAGGGCTGCACATAAGGCCTGGCCAGCAGTGACCCACATGAAATTAAAAGTCTAGTGCTCATGAGACCAGCCTGTAAACCTCCAGTCAGAGCTGCAGAAGGAACCATCGTGAGATGGATTCACACTCAATTTTCCACAGTCATCTGACCAAAAACAAAACATCTTACATATCAAGTAATGAAACAGGGGATGATTTCACAGCACAGACTTTATGTGTATGCAAAAGCCAAAGAGGAAGATGCTGGTAACTTCCTCTTAATCTGCAGTAGCTTAATGCAGATCATGATTACAGAGGTCTGGATGGTACATTATAGTCAGTTTTACAGCTTACTAAGCTGTAGAAAAAAAAGGCAAATTCTGTATTTACCATAAAGGGAGACAATAATGAAGTCCCTAAATGGCAGCACAGATGGAAGACCTTAGCTTGCATGTTTCAGTAACACTTTATCAGCCCCTTTGGGTGCTTGTGTAGTTTACACAGAGACCGGTAGCTGTGGAGAGCTTCCCTGGGGGGGGGCAGACTTACCCATTCCCTGGTGGATCTTGTGGTGATTCAGTGATCCTACAAAGAATCGGATTACAACAAGCTCCGTTTCCTTTTCAGCACCTGGCATTCTGGGTAATCAGACCATCTGATCTTCAGGTGACCTAATACAAGGAAAAGGCTAGAGAGATAGTGATTCGATAAGCTGGAGAGAAAGGCTGGGAAATTTTATTGCTGAAGCAAGACTTTCAGCTATGATTGTCCAGAGCACTGAGGTGCTGACCGCAAATGAAAGCATGCCTTTAATTCCTTTGTTATGAAAATCTGGTTCCCCTGGGTAGTCAGTAGGTTCCAAACCTTCACATGCAGCAAAATTTAACGCTCTCTCAACACAACAGGGGGGGCATGAGTTACACAGGAAGGCCTCTCATGGATATTATAAAGTACTTACGTACCTGGCACGGGAGATTCCATGATCATGAAGGTGGTTTACCCAGGGCGAGGCTCAGCCATTGTCCCCAAATGTGGGAATCTCGACCGCATGATATAGGGCAGCAGTGGCCAAACGCTTAGGGAAGCATGCTTTCAATTGAAAGGTTGCTGGTTCAAATCCCTGACCCACAAGGTACTGCCCCCACACACTGCTCCTCGGGTGCTAAATAATAGCTGCCAACATTTATGTTACATATGGATTAAATGCAAAGGATACCTTTTGTTGTGGTGGGTCAGCGAGCTTGTGGGAGTTTTACTTACACAAAAATGTTCCGAGGGCAGAAAGAAAAATGATTGTTTGAGAGAGATAACAAATCAGATTGTAGAGGAGGTGGGTCCAAGCCATTAGAGGCGGCAGGTTCAAGACATCTGATTGGTTAGCCCCACCTCCTTTAGTTACTTAGATCCACCTCCTCTGCAATCTGATTGGCTATCTCTCTCAATCAATCATTTTTCTTTCTGCCCTCGGAACATTTTTGTGTAAGTAAAATTCCCGTGAGCTGTCAATGATGACAATTAATCACTTCACAAAGTTAAAAAAGGGGTCTCCAAACATTGTGCTGTTTCAGGTTGCATTTTCCCTATATACCTTTTCTTTACAATACCAATGACTCTTTTACTAGAAGAATGTTTTTTTCTCAGCTCTTCAAAAAGATTATCTGTAAGAATCTGTGAGCCTAAAAATGTTTCATGGTGTCTCCCATTATGTGAGAGACATCAGCTTTTTTGTCAGACTTACACTCTGGAAATGTCTGCAAGTGGAAGACAAGCTCTTCACATCAGCTGACTGTTCATGGCGTGATGGCTGCCGACGAGAGGCAGGGGAATATGGCAGTGTTGTATATGGAGCTAAGCCATACCGTTCATTAAAACCCAGGAATAAATCATTAATCAGATACCAATAAAATTTCTCAGCATGAAACAATAACTACAGAAAGTATTTATTAACCTTCCTACACATGGTGAAAACCTAGCAGAGGGCATATGACAGCCTGATATGGCAGTGACACAGAATGAGAGAGATGTCATTTCCTGTGCCTGCTTCCTAAGGTGCCCCAGGTGAGCTGCTGCCTCTTCAGTCCCAAGTCTCCCCGTGTCCCAAGACACTTCACTCCAGCAAACAAAAGCCATTTTGTCCCCTCCTGTTGCCTGTCCGTCACATCACACGTCAGTATGCTGGTGGCTGCCCTGTCCTAGTACCGTCCATTCTCTCAAGACAGATATAAATAATCTCCCAATTCAGAATAAGGAAAATGGAAACTGCAGTAGTATACTACATATCTTTATTTTAGATTTAGATTTATGATCCTTTACAATGTTGGTAATTTAATGGCCAATTATTAGTATTATTTTATCTATTCGTCTTTTTTAATTTCTTATATAGGGCACAGCAGCCACAGCAAACATGGAGCCCATGAGTGGGGATGTATACGGGGCGAGGCCACAGGTACACGGGCCCCAGCTGCAAAGGTATTGATATGATTCAAAGCATATTATTGGCTAATGATAAGCTTGGCCCTTCTGCAGGAATTGTAGCCCCTCTTATGGCTGCCACCTTACAGAGGTTCAGTGTGTTGGACTGTTGCCTCACATCTCCAAGGCTGGGGCGTTGGAATCCTGCCTCTACTCTGTGTGTGGAGTTTTCATGTTCTCTGCCTGTCTCACAAGTTTCCTTTGACAATCCAAAGACATACGGATAGACCACCTGGCTTCTGGATCTCTAACTTGCTTGTAGAGTGTGTGTATGCTTGCCATGCGATGAACTGGCACTCCATTCAGGGTACACCCCTGCCTTGTGCCATATACTGCTTGGGATAGATTCCAGCTCCTCCCCCCCCCCACCCCATTGACCTTGACCAAGATAATTTGTTGGAAGACGGATAGATAGAAAGGTTCCCTGTTACTGTGCAGAGGGGCATGCCTCAGCATTACTCAACCCACAATTAGCAGCTATTAAGCATGATTTCAGAGATGGATGACATAGCCAGCAGCCAGCATGGAGCCGCACAACTGATATGAGTCTTCATCTGGAAATTGTACCTTGTCTTGCGTGTACCTTAACATACTTCCGAAGCAGTACCCATGGAAACCCCTACCAGGACTCGATGCTATTGACATTGGGGCTACACCCAGGGCCGGCTCTAGCTACAGGCAAAAGAGGCAGCTGCCTGGGCCCCCGAATTACCTGCACGACGGAGGAAATTAAATGATCATCAGTTTTCTTGGTAGGGGGGACCTCCCAAGTAAATGTTTGCCTAGGTCCCTGAAAAGGTAGAGCCAGCTGTGGTGATGTCCCTGCTGTGTGAGGAGAACATCCAGAGTGGTGCCTTGTCCATTAGGCTAATTCATGCTACAGCTAACTCAACAGGTTTTGGAATTTATTAGTGATCCCTGATCCCACATGGCCCTCATCCACACAGCACATTGGGTTCCTAATATTGCCAGGAAATCCAGATCAGTGTCTTTGTCAAAGGCTTGCTTCACAAGGCTGATAACAACTGAAGGCGAACTGGAATAAAACTGGGCATTGCATAGCTGCATGATGGAGGTCACCAGAAATACCATAAAAACCTTCGTGCAGGATGCTAGGCTGCCAGCAGGAGACCTGCTAAATTTCACACTCTCCGGCTTCCCTTCCTGTTCTCCAGCTTTCATCCTAATCTGTGCAGTCCCACAGGTGCAGGACGCAGATCTGGGCCATGTGACTTTCATATGTCTCCAAATGGTTGCCCTTGACCCTGGGGGGGGTTTTCCCATTTCCCTCCACCTGGACGGCACTGCCAGCTGTTCCGGACCTTGCTACTCTGAAGCCCAGGCGAGACTTCCTGTAAGACAGCGTGGTTTCCTAGGCAACAAGGAAATGATGCGATTTGAAGAAACTGTCCGTAACTTTTTCAACTTAAAGCAAAGTAAGTGAAATAGTTCACAAATCTCTGCTGATATGCAGTGTTCAATGTGTCAGTTTGAAGAGCAGCCTCCCGGCAATCTTTGTAATTTACGACTATAACCCAAGAACACCAGTTTTCCTCTCGGGAGCACTATGATGTTTTTCTTTGAGCGTATCTCTGCAGCTAATATTTTAGACAGCATGAGAACATGCAATTAAGAAACGTATTCGGCCTCAGGGAGAACTGGGGTCCTTTTGATTATCAGTAATATTTCTGCAGCCCCTTTCTACAGGTCTCACAGTTGGAAGAGTTATATTAGTGTGATTTTGGCACTTTGATACAGGCTTTTAGAACGATGATCAAGGCTAAGGGCTCAAATGAATATAAAACTAAAACTGAATGGAAAAACTAGCTAGAATTATTAGAACAAGCTAAAGTTATGTATTTATTGAAGTTATAATTCATTTATCAGTTACGTTTCTTTTTCTCAGACAAGGACAGACCGTGTATAAAAACTACAGCCAGGAAAGGGGCTTTTAAATAACTAAATCCATAAAGCAGATGAATATCTTAATGTTATTTTCACTGCAACCTTCGCATGCAACTGTAGTTTCAAGAAAAGAGTTCAAGAATTTTTTAGTAGAAGCTCCTGTTGTAAACCATTCTAAAAGGCTTTTAAAAACCAATCCTATTAATAAAAGGAGTTAGAAAAAGGAAAAGAAACAAACCGGTACATCTTTGAGCTATTCTTTGGGATTGTAGGAGAAATATGGCAAATAGGACATGAATATTATAATAAATAGTTGATTGTGGCAACAATTAAAATATGGAAGCACAAAATTGTAACATCAAATTTTAAACCTCCTTGGTCGAAGTCTGCAATCACTTGACTTTGTTTTTCTTGTGCAGTTTTAAAAATCATCTTATTTTTGCGGGAAGACCCTTAGGAATTATGATGTATTTACAGACCTCCATTTAATTTTTCATTTTCCTGCTGTCTCTCATTATGTGACCAGAGGTATTTACATTTAATCAGATGATATTTCATTTAATACTTAATGGCATGCAGCCCTGATTTTGCTGTGGATCGGCGGTCAATAGTCACATTTACAAACTCATTCCCAGGATGACAGCAGTTATCAGGAAGGTGAAGTAGATAACAAGAAATTATGGCAAATTTGACAAGAGGAGGGGGGTTTGCACCTTTTTAAGGGGTTTTAATAGTAACGAGTCCAGAATAATCTTCAAATGGTTATGGAAGATTATGTCATGTTTCCTCAAATCGATTGTTTAAAGCGGTGACATAAAATTATAGGCCCTTCTGGGTGTATTGCAGATAAACATGTGACTGAAATCCTAGGGAACTATGCTGACCCCAATACCCGCAATACACTGGGCAACTTCACACAAGGTGTTTCAAGGCGCGACAAGACTTTGGTACACAAATGTGAAGGACAAACACTACCGTGTTGCCCTCCCTCCCGTTGGCTGGTCAGACCACAGTCTTGGACATCTGGCCACCAAATATAAGCCCCTTGTTCAGTGCCCACCCGACACCACCAACTGTATGACAGCATGGTCACTAGAAACAGCGTGGGAATGCCTGGGGGTGGCAGGCTGAGACTCGTTTCGTGGGTTGTATGGTGAGGACACTGATGGGCTTCCTCATTGCATCACTGAACCAGGTTCTGCTTGGACGTAAGGATTCCCCAGACACTTTTTGTTGCTTACCAAATAAAAAGCCCTGGATTACAAAGGATACAAAAATATGTTAAATAATGTTACCTGTCTGAACTTCTGAAGATTGGTAGACTTATTTTCTTCCCCATCCTAGTGAACCACAGTTCTGCAGGCCACTGCTATGATTGCTTCTGTTGTGGTGACCTACTGTTCCTCCCTGACTGACCCTAGAGGGAATCAGGCCGCAAATATTCTCTAACTCGCCCCGGGGTCATCCAACCTGGTAGCAAAGAGGAAAATAAAATATATGGAGTCTCATTCAGCAGAGCATGTTACGTTTACCCACCTAAAGTCCTAAATCTTCCCCTGGGTGGATTATTGCATAGGCTAAACTACAGCCTAGGGTGCCGGCAAAATCAGGGGCCCTGCCCGGCAAAATCAGGGGCCCTGCCCAGCAAAATCAGGGGCCCTGCCCAGCAAAATCAGGGGTCCTGCCCAGCAAAATCAGGGGCCCGGCCCAGCAAAATCAGGGGCCCTGCCCAGCAAAATCAGGACAGTTAAAGTTATTGAATCAGACCTCACGATCAGAAGTATCCCTCCCCCCATTTGGTAAATTATACTGAGGGAACCCCAAATGCTGATTAGCACATTATTGACGTTCCATCATTTTTAATTCTCTCAATTCTCTTTTGGGTTGAAAAAATAGCTCAAGCGGTCAGCTTGTCTCCTAGCCATATCAGCCTAGTGCACTCAAAGAAGCTAATCCACCCCTGCCTGTTGGAGACACAAAAAAACTATTTGAACTTTGCAACTTCTCTATCAAAACACTGTATAGCAATTACATCATAACCTACATGAAACATAATTAGTTCACATCTAAGATATGTGTTCAAATACAATAATCATACGTGTGATGTGCTGCGGGACGATGGACAACAAGGCAGGCATATGGGCAAACATCGGGAGATTTAAACAAAAACTGAACAAAACTGAACAGGGCTGGAAAACAAACAGGACCACAAGGGGCCACAACAGGAGGACTGGTACAGGGCAGGACACTGGCAGATGAAAGGAGCAACATTAATGACCAGACTAGGGAACAAAGAACTGGAAAGCACATATATACCAGACTAATGAAGTAGCTAACGAGAGGCAGCTGGGAGTGATTTCCACACAAGGGTTAGAAATGAAGGCAGGATGAGAGGGATAAACAAGTGACAGGTGTGACATGCCAGAGCCATGACGGGGGAGGGGGGGAACAGGCAGGGATATGACAATACAGCTTTTTCATTTTTTTGTAGTTGTATTTTAATAACAAATCACACACTAACATTAAAACTGGTGAAACTGACAAATTATCGTATGTTAAACATAGTCTGGGGGTTTCCAGCAGTCTGTCTATACAGCCGTCCGTGTATTCTAGTCTATCCATCCATTCAT
>JAAGVU020000038.1:19029210-19041583 GCA_011763525.2 Mormyrus iriodes
ATACAAAATAATCAAAACATAAAATATATTAATATATAATACATAATAATAACATAATATATTATGTTTTGAGTCTTACCGTATTGTTAGTTTAAATGTGACTGAATTCAGGACAAAAAAGACTAGTGCGGTAAAATAATATAATGAAATAAAATGGTTCTTGAAAAAATTTCATGTATTTATTACATTAGATTTGTCTCAGATTAATTTGATGTAATCCGCTTATTCTTTTTTAAATTAAAATTTTCTTTTATATATATATATATATATATAGATACACAAGATTAAAACAGAATGGCTTATAGGCTTATATACATCTAGATGATTTACATATTTCGTGGGATAGTATTTGAATAGTTCAAATGAGTACAGAACTATTTAAAAGTAGAGATAATGGAAACTGTCTTCTTGTAAGCTAAAAGTACACAATACAAGATAGTATTACACGGACGCGATATTACATGTTAGTAGTTCGTGTACAGTTAAGGTAGCCTGCAACGGTTGCTAAAACAGCGACAGCTCTTGGCTGGGGTTCATCCGCTGGCCTGTACCCTTGCCAATCAGCCCGCTTCATCACAGTTAGCTAGCGCCCAGTTTCCCGCTGCCCAATAAGTCCCGCTCCTGCGAGCGCTTAGTTTGAAGTTCTGCCGCGACTTTCGCTATAAAGCCAACGCGAGTGTATCACACAGAGAAAGACGTGGAGGGGTTGGTACCTGAAAGCGCCGCTGTCTCAGGTACATTTAACAACTAAGTATTTTATTCGGTTCCGGATAATGGACATTTGGACATTAGAATAATTGGAAATTGTACTATATATATATATATATATATAAAAAATGTCGGTGTGACATTTTCTTTTGCCGACTCTGTACTGAAGCCCTCTTTCTGACATCCCGGTGAGTGCTCTCCCCACCTGGAAGCTGTTGCTGAAATTGTTGTTGTTATTTCATTATAATTGAAACTGAACTCATTATGTAACCTAAAATGCCCATTTGGCAAATGAGTTCTGAAGCATATTTATTACGAAAAGCACGGGTCGTTTCCACAATGGTTTTTACGGCACCAGGTGTGAGAGCTTAGGGCTCACTGCCCAAGGCTGTCATGGACATAAATAGTGTGAATTATTACAAAGGACTGTAAAACTTTATTCAGTGGACACATTAATAGAAACTACATCCCTGAGATAAGCTGTCGTGTGAAATTATTACGTGTTTGCTTGCCGTTCTACTAATTTGCATTTTCAGCCTCTGTTAGGCTTCCTTTGCTGCTGGGATGAACACTGGGGCCTGGTCTGTAGGCAGTGCTGTTATTGATTGTTTTACACTCACTGCAATCACTAGCCATACTGCCAACACAACAGGCCATTTCCATGAAACCCAGAGCTTTCCTCTCTGCCTCTTTGACCTCCCCTGGTGGAACAGGAAAACATATTTTTATGTGCAATGTTCTGTTTTTATAACTAGATTTCTTTACAGATTCAGGTGTTAATTTATGAGGGTTTCGCTGGTTATTACCAAATTCCATGTTTATACCATGATTTACATTGAAGTTGGGAGAGTAATGTGCATACACATTGTGGTTGCGTGAAGTAATTGAACCTCCTGAGATCCAGCACATCATTTTTGTCCTCTATAGAGGACATTATGTTTTTGGTAATATCTTTCATACTATACATACCACTCAACTAAGTCCTGATGTTCTTTAAAGAGGATAGTCGGTACTTTCAGATTACATATATGGGGATGTGACCCTGCCAACTTCCCCTTCCTGTCAAATAAAAAAAAATCAATATTTTCCTGGATCTCAAGAGGATATTTATACTCAGTCGCGCTGAGTAAGTTATATATGTCCTACTTGGGGCTGGGTGCGTAAAGCGAATACTCCATCAGGTTGAGTGAGTAATGCATCTACTCAGTGGGGCTTGATAAGAGGCCACCACTAGTTATACCAGTTGACAAATAGGGGGTGTTATTGGGTATGTGGGGCACAGAAGGACCAGAATGTATGTAGAAAGATGGATTGCCCTGTGTGGTCACCAGGCAGTGTAGTTAGCTGATTGCAGCGTGCAGTAATCACTAACCACATGGCCAGGTGAACAACAGGTATGGTCAGCGCCAAAGTGAATCACACATTCGCCATGGGATGTGGTCAGGAATCGAGGCTTTAACAATAACGTCTGTGTTTTCTGTGAGAAATAAACCTGTAAAAAAAAAAATACGCCTGTCTGTGTCACTTTACCACACCTGTATTTTTTAAGATATGCAACTATACTGAATATTTCATAGTTAGCGAATGGTTTTTTTTTCACTAAATATGTAAATGTTCAATAAAACTGGAGAAGAGTATACATTTCTTTATTTTAATCCATAGACAAACCATTTATAGGTCTATAACCTAGAAGTTAAGTGATACCTCTGTTTAATTAGGCCTAAATGTAATGACCAGCTAAGCAAGGGGGCAGCTAAGCATCATAAAGCAAGGGGCAGGAGGGCTGTCGGTAAAATTTTCTGATTGGGGGAGTGCAGTATCGCGCCAAAGGATCGTTTGGTCAAATTTAATAAGTTTAACTGCTCCCTCTTTTCCCATGGCCCCAGGCTGTAGCCTTGGATAGCCTATGTCTTACTCCATCCCTAAGGTTAATCTTTTTTGCATATGTTCACTTAATTTTGTTCTTTCTACGGCAATTCACAATTTGTCTACCACTCTAGCGGGATAGTAGCAAAGACACAGGAAATGTAATGATAGTCTTGTATCTTTGCACCATTTTCTTCTGTTAGGCTACTTTTTGCTGGTTTGCTTGGCAGTGAAACAACCACTAGATTCCACTATGAAAAAGTTGTGTAGCATTAAGCCTCAAAGTAGGAATAGTCCATTATGGCTGGGATGGGGCAAAAATTCAAATAACAGACATATTGCTATAATTTAAATGATCATATTATGTTATATCCTTAAATGTAACTTTTGGAAATTCTATCTTCATGGGGCCCCTAGTTTCGGGGTCTCTAGCCAGCTAATAAAGCCCAACATATTTGGTATTCTAAAAGCATCTGGAGCTCTCTTACATATTCAGTGTTTAACTGAAAAGCTGTCAGTAACAAATATATTCTCATTTACGCATTTAAATCTTATTTAAATCCTTTTTTTCAAAAGAAAATTACAGAAGAGCTACAGAATTTCATACAATATTCCTCAGGGCCAATCCAAGATAAAACTAAAACTGCTTATCTCAAACGGGCTGCATGACTTCTTCAATTAGCCAACAGATGAGCTCAGCAGTGCGAAAAGCCATTTTAAACTGGAAACTTGGCTTGAGATCCAAGCCATACAGATGTAAGAGTTCTCATTATTACTTAATTTTATAATTTAACACATTGGACAGCAATACAAAAATGGCACGGTGCCCAACAGGGTGCTTTCTGTCAGGAACAGGTTGCTTAAAATGGTCATTCCCCACTGTGATTCGTTATAATTATGAGTTTGTTCGCATACGGTCGTACTTTCAGAGTATTGTCAAGTGTCATTGTTTCTCACATGCTGCATTTTAGGAACGACTTTCAGGGGAACTCCATGAACAGGCTAAGCCACATATTTAGTTTTAACTTTGCACTTAGTTTTAAGAGAAGCCCCATTACTTGACGCTCGTAGCGTCCTGTCGCCTTGGTAACGGATCGCTTGCCATTTCCGGGAGCAGGCATGTCTGAGCCGTTGGACGGTGAGGAGTTTGCTGAACTGGATGCATATTTCACCGTTTTTGCCGGCTCCTCCGTAGAGGATGTGTCCTACGCTAAAGTCTTCTGGAGTTCTGTCACCTTGCAGCCGCCACTCGAGTCCCGCTTGGTTTCTGCGAATATTGGTCAGCGGCTTAAAGTAGCCAGAGATCCCCAGCAGTGTAAGTGTATGTTGCAACTGTCAGGAATCCACGTGTCTTTTTAAAATGAATGTTAGTTTTGTGAGTAGTACAGCTTAAAACATCGATCGCTGTGTCTTCATCGTTGCGCATGCGAATGTGCATAAATGCAGAAAGCAGGGTGACCATTTTGCTTTGTAAAAATGAGGAGACCGGGGGTGCGTTTCCCAAAACCATAGTTGCTAACGTAGTTGGCAACTATCATAGTTTGGCCCATGCAACTGAATGAGCCCAACTATGGAAGTTGCTACCGTAGTTAGCAACTATGGTTTTGGGAAACGTACCCCGGGGCAAGACGTGGAGAGAGACGTAAAAGCAACGCAAAGATGCACACAGAAAGTATTCTAACTGTAGAAAGCAACATGACAACATGAAACAGAAAGAAATACCAGACATTTCGGCATTTTTAGGTTCCCAAAAAAGAAGACAACTGCGGGAAAAGGAGGACGTGTGGTCACCCTAACAGAAAAGCTGTCAGCTGTATTGTCATAGGATTCTAAGCAATCGCTAACGAAACTGAGAAAAGGGGGATGCAGTGAAGTTGCCGTTTTACATATTCGCTTCTGTTTCTTGTCATTGTGGTTAAATTTTTTTTTATAACGTGCATGTTTTTACTTTGTTTGTACTTTGTAAATGAAATAAAGCTGAGGACTGTATTTTGGCTCATTTTTCGCACATATTTTTCTGCTAATAAATTAATTGTTTTTATATTCCAGCACTTTCTGTTCCAGAACATTCTACACCAAACAAAGGTGAGTATGACGTTTAAGGCTTCTGTGCGCTATGGGAGGTATATAGACCTCATCTGTCACCTGACCCTGGTTCATGTGTTGCAGAAGAGGGAGATTTCCTGGAGATAGCATACCGCAGGCAGGGGGCAGCAGAAAAACAGAAATACCTGGAAATGGTGAGGATCGAGCCACGGCAGATGAGAAGTAACCCGTTCTGCACCAGTCAGACTTCAACTTCATCTTGTAAAATGTTATTGACTGTTTGAGATAAAAGAGAAGATCTCAGAATAGTAACCTTGCAGTATTCATACAGATACATCTGTTGATTCCTGTTCTTTCATTGTAGGTAATTTTACAACAATAACATGTTGTTGCCTGTTCCTTTCCTGCAATGAGGAAGCAGACAGTAACCGAATTTTCATTTCTCTCATGCCAACTCCAATGCAATACTCTCCTCTCCCCCCTCAACTAATGGATACTGATGGTCTATAGCAGTGTTCCCCAACCCAGTCCTCGGGGACCCACAGACAGCCCACGTTTTTGCTCCCTTCCAACAACAGAGTAGTCCTACTGGAAGCTTGGAGGTAGCAAAAATGTGGACTGTCTGCAGGGGCCCGAGGACCGGATTTCTTAAACACTGGTCTATTGTGTGTAATCTGAGTTGTGCTCTTTGTTCTGCCCTTCATCATCATACGGGTCTGCAGGGATGGGAGAAACTGTTCATGCCATGCCAGCATTTGATACACTGTGCTTTCCTTCATGATTAATCTCCTCTGCTGTATACAAGCTGCTCTGAACAGCTCAGAGCTCTGCTCATATACTGCAATTTATCTTTAACTGAGTGTAGCATATTTTGAAATGAATGTTAAGCATTTACCAGAAGAGCTTTCTGCTGCAACTCTGCTGCTCATCAAACACCAGTGATTGTAAAAATAGTCACCAACCCCATCTTGGTGTATTATCATAGAAGAGATGTAAACTGTAGGTCAGTGTCTCCTAATCCAGTCCTCAGGGACCCTCAGACAGTCTGCATTTTTGTTCCCTCCTAGCTTGTAGCACACCTGTACCAGGTATTCAGTGTTTGGCTGGCAGCTGGCAGGGAACAAAAATGTGGACTTTCCCTGAGGACTGGGTTGGGATGTAGAGCAATGCACATTCTCACAATGTTTCCTGAATAGAAATAGCAGCTTTTTGAAGGATTGCGGCATGTTTAGGGAAATGTTACAAGATTCCATGTGAAATTCAGATTGGCTGACCACCTTTAACCCATCTCACTGGACTGGAATCCCTGACGTTGGATTTTAATGGGTCGTTAATGGGTGGAGCGCGCCGCAGGCCAGAGGGACCCTCCTCGGGCCACCGAAATCTGCTGCTGTAGCACGCTGACCGTGGATGACAAGGGATCATCAGTTTTCAAAGTGCGGCGCTGGCAGTGCGCTGGCACACGATGCTCCTGACGGCCGCCCCATGCAGCGCATTAAGGAAATGAATCTTCCAGCGGGGGAGCGCGGCAGAGGCCGAGAGATTCCACCATTAAACCTGACGGGGCAGCCCATCGCTGCTGAGCTTTAAATCACATTGGGTCTTCTCAGCTTAATAGGGAAAGCGGGCGGGCACATTACGAAAAAGCACGTCCTCAGCCGTTTTTAAAGAAAGGCCAGAGGCGGCCTTCCCATCAAGATTCTCAAAGGCAACACCACACCGTAGAGTCATGTCTGGTATTCGAAGCTTGTTGTTGTAATTGAAGTCTAATTAGCTGGGTTAAATGGGTATTTGCGGCATCTGTTTTAGTAGGGGTGTGATTTAAAATAGTTTAGCATCCAAAATTCCAATCAGAGGTTCTACAATATAGTTGCATTGATTCCAAGCCCTCAGTCTGGATCAAATGTAGAAGGAAATTGACCAAAAACTGGTAAAGCCGTCACAAATCTATACACCAGCCCAGGGGCATCATAAGGGGGGTGGAGGATTAGGACAATTCCAAGGCCCCATTGACGGACAGGGGCCCTAAAAAATTTGGAACATAATTGGATTGGTTTGGGTTGGGAGCCTAATGATATGCTTTCATGGAGCCCAAAATCTTTAATTCTCTGCACCAGCCACATCGCTGTAACTGCTTATTGCTGTAATTTTTTTATGAAACGCAGTGGGTTTTTGCAATGTAAAGTAAATATATTGACTTGTGTAGAATACAAACATTTTGGCTCTATTTTTACTTATAAAGTTGGACACTGCGAAGCTTTAAACTGATCTGAAATGTGTCCTGCTGGATTGGACTCAAACTGTATCCTTTTTAAGTCAATCCATATCGAATCATTGTTGTGTGTTGAATCCTTGCATGTTTAATTGTATGTTTTTTGTGTCATATCTTAGACCATTTATCTATCGTACGGTCTGAGAGGGAATAATACACGCCTCTAGTGTTTTTTGTATTTTTAAACATTGCACAGTTTGGATTGCAGTTATTATTTTAGGCTGTACCATTAATTTTCCTTCCTCTGAAATAGAGCAGATTTGGCCGATAGGAAATATCTTGCACATTCTTTTTTTTTCCCCTATCCTGTTCCTGTCCCGCGGGCTTCTTGATGCCCGTCTGCTTCAAACAGCAGGCACCCACTAACCAGTTCCTTCCTGCCACAGTCCCCTGTTCCAGGCGATGTCAGTCACGTCCTCTGCCAGCAGCAATGGCGTCCAATGAGGTGGCATGGGAAGAATAGGTCTGTTTCGGGTGCTATTCTGCCTGTGCTCCTGGCATAGTGTGAAGCCTGAGGGGTCTTCAGTTGTTAAACAGAAGCCAGTCCATTCAGGGTTTCGCATTTTATGGCCCAAGCAACGGCGGGTGAGGCAACGAGTCGGGACTTCTATGGCCATCCTGCAGCAACCAGTGAAAGCCTCTGATTAAGATGACTGACACTACCTTTTCACCGGACTCCTTAAAGACACGGCCAAGGGACAGTTAAGGCAGAGCTGGCCTGAAATCTCTTAAGAAATGCGGCCGAAGTCTTTCATTGAGAATGCCCTGCTCTAGGTGCCATCTCTGGCCACAATCAGGAAAGCATGCATCCAGGGTGATGCTAAACTCTAAAATGACCATCAAGACACACAATGGGAAACGTAGTTCTTTCCGTGGTGCTCAATTGGCTTGAATGGTTTTTACCTACAACACATGATACAGCCTGCTTAATTTACATGTTTGCTGTAAACCAGATATTCAGATCCAGCACCATACTGGGCATAGCAGCTCGCATCTTAACGGGGGCTTGAACCAACAACTACTCATAATCCTTAACCACTTCCCTTGCAGCAGGAGAAGGTAACAGGTCGAGAACTAGCCTGCTGCAGCCTAATATGAGCCTGCTAGTCTTTTCGTTCCTTTGTCACGCTGCACCCTCCCACTACATCATGGGGCTACAGTAGAATCCGTAATGCTGACATCCTGGCTTTAGCCCATCCCCAATAAGGACTCACATCTCATACTGATTAATTTGCCTGCAGTGGTTCCCCTGCTGCCTCTCCCAGCAGCCACCTTCACTAATCCGATTACCAGGGTGGGTTGGGGGAGGGGGGGCATGTATTCAGGGTCTATTTATCTGAGAGAGTTTATGATAATTAGGGGAGTATTGATTTATCTTCTTGAAGAGCACATTAGTGCCAGCCAAGGATGGAGCTCTATTTTCTGTCGAAGTGATGTGACAGTTCACGCTGTAGTCAGACCCTTTCTCATAGTCATCTCTGGCTCCACCTTTCTGCGAGAGCGATCTGTGACACGTCGTGCTGTAATCTAGACCCTTTCTTTTGGTCATCTCTGGTCTTGCTTTTGGGTTAAACCAATATACTAATGGCGAGACAAAAATTAATCTAATCACCACTGAGTGGTGCGTATCCCCATGGACAGCGGCATGTTAACATGGTCAGAGGCCCCTGGGCTATTTGAGATGTCAGAGGCCCCCTGCTGTTTTTCTACAATGGTGTAGTTGTCAAGCTGGGGGGGGTGGGGGCAGAGTTTGGCAACAGTAAAAGTTGTTGATCGAGGGTATGGTTGAAAATTTTATTAAATAAGGTTAGTTGAGGCCCCTTTTTCACAGAGCATCAGCTTGGGTAAACTTGTGCATTACAGTTTCTTTTGATTGCTTTGGCACATTTCAAGAAACATACTTAACATTCTCAAAACTATAAGAGCATTTCTCAAAACAGTTCATGCATATAGCACAACACTATGGTTTAGCTTCAAAAGTGTGTAATACACCCAAAACAATTAACTCATGTCGCAAAAGCATGCACGTTAGTATGTTGTCACAGGGGCACTGCCCCCCCTTCAAAACCGCCCCTGCTGTGAGAACTAAAAACACAACAATGCTGTATCACTGCAATTTGTCATATATTTTTAAATCATTTTGAAAGCTTGGTTAGCTATTTTGCATGTGGTGGCTTACACTATGATCACTTACATATATTGTTTTGGGTGTAAAATTAACACAATGGGAAACTACATAATCACATTGACCAACAAGACTAAAGCAACTGAAAATTGTGCCAAATGGTGACAATTGTAAAAAACCATTTGCATATATGAACTAAAACATCTGAAGATTTGTGTGAAGCAATGAGAAATGATGCTCTGCTGTGCAGAAGGGACATTATGGGGTGGGGATTACACTCGTTGTTTTGCAAATGTTAACTGTCATTTGAGAAATGCTTCAACTCAAACGAGAAAAACCACTACCCATTGAGAAAGTGTCCCTGACTTCACGTGATATTTCTGCTGATTTGGTTGAAGAAAAAAAAGGCTTTTTATATTGATTTTCAAGAGGGATGTTTACTTTTTTCATGGTTTGTCAATGAAACAGTGGGTAGCAGTAGTGCCGATATGGGGGGAAAGTCAGGGCAATTCCAAGGAGCCGTAACGAATGTAGAACATAATTGATTTGCTCTGGTTTGGGAGCCCAATATCATATGCTTATATAGGTTCAAAATCTCCAGTGGCACCCCTGTCTGGGAGCACTGATACATGACCAGTCTCCAGGGTTGGGGATTTTAATTCTTGTATCAACTGGCTAGTCCCTAAAAGAATAGAATCTACAAATTGTTATAAAATTTTCTTTCTGTGTTTGTCTGGAGCTTATAATGTATCATCAACCTATGCAGTGCCTGTAAAAAAGAGATCATTGAAAAAGCTCTACTTACCGAAAAGTTAGATCATCTGTGGGTGAGTGAGCTTGTGCTCATTAACTGATTAATTGAGGCTTCTTTGAACTGCTTTGTTCTTGCTGTGGTTTTGGCAGATTCATCATGTTTATTTCCCTTCCTTTCTCATAGAGAGTAATCAGCATAGAAGCTCACAAACTATGAGTCTCTAGAGTGACGGTCAGCTGGATTGGAGCAGTCTTAATGAGTGGATCCTGCTCCAAAGCTGTCTGGGTGAGGCTGGCTGAAAACCTCACTACAGTTCTTACAGAGAACCTTCTTGAAATCTATGCTGAGGAGCGTTCAGCCTTATGAAGTGTTTATCAATATTGCTGATTAGATAGATAGATAGATAGATAGATAGACAGACAGACCATACTGATTATCACAGGGGAAATTCATTAATAAAAATGCAGACTTAATACTGTCACAATGACATATGGCTTCTTCCTCAATCATAGGGGTGGCTTGTGCGTATTTTTTTATTTCAGGATGGGAATGTGAGACTTGGTACTTGGAGGAAATATCTCTAGATATGACATCGTTTTTCACTAAAATGGGGCTGTACCGACTTGTTAGAAGGCGCAGTATACTGTCATAATAAGATTACAAGGCAAACCTGCTTGCTGTGTAGTGCCAGTGCTAGACAAATGACACATCCCATATTCGTAATGGATTAATCAAACAACATTAAACACTGGCTGTCACGCTGCCTCAGTCTGCGGCCCACAAAATCGGTGCTAAATCAAAGTAACGAGGCTCGTTTCATGATTGCTGCCACTGGGACTGTGCGGTGGGTCACCACGGCACATGGAAGACTCTTGTGCACCCCACCGAAGCAGAGGCACCCATGAACCAAGAAGCTAAATGCATTAAGCTTCCTAAGAAGTCTACAAGATAGTCACTGATGTCTGTTCAGCAGTTCCATCATAATAACCTCCCTCAACTGATTTTCCCTAACATTCAGTCTTGCCTTACCATCCCGGTGTCTGTTTTCAGGCAAAAAAGAGAGAGGACATCATCGCACTTCTGAAGAAACAAAGAGAGGATCGGATTAAGGTAAGCATCCCGGAAAATAGTTTACAATAATGGAAGGTTTTTTTTGTGCACTTACCGCAATGAGGGCAGTTGAACTACAACCCAGTCCCTGCTAACAGACTCGTACCAGCGATAATGGAAAGAAACACAGCTCTGTCTCCCCCTTTGGCTGCCAAGCATTTTATTTAACTCCTATCCATTAGGGCCCTCTCTTAAACCCTCAGCAGTTTTTCCTCTGGGTCTCAGCTCCTTTCTCAAACTGTTAGCCAGGGTAGGGGGGCAGGGGGCTTGGTGGTCACGTGGCCAAGAAGATCTGTTCTCGTTTATCTTATCCTGGGGTATTTATGCCCCCTGGGGACTAATATCACGGAGGCAGAGGGGTGGGGGGTGAGGGGGATGTGCTATGTGGATCCATAGTGATTCTCAAAACAGTGAACAGTAGTATTTTTAAAGGAAATTAAAAAGCATGAAGAGGACTCTGTATCTATGTTAAATAATTTCCATCTGAGATCAATGAAGTGTATGTATGTATATATTTGTTGTTAATTCAAGGAACCCCAAACTGGAACCACTCCTTTGTTTTGCTGGTATTTTACGTTGCCGTTGATCAGTTTGAGTCAGACCAAAGTGAAAGTCACTGTTGTCCTGCCCTTGTTGAGTTGAGTTGTTGTAGATACCCGGCTGCATCCTCATGTTGAGATGTTTACTGTATATAGGACTTCAATGGAGATGCCTGCTCAGTGCCTCTTTTGGCACTTTCAGTGAAAGGTTGAGTTTCTGTTTCATTGTAGGATTCAGATTCTGAACTACTGCACTCACACATATTTGACCATGTTCTGTTATTTACAAACAGAAAGAGATGGTATCCTTTCCATTTAAGCCAAGGAACTGTGACAAACATGAAAGGTAAGGTTTCTACTTTTCTTTAAAACATCTTTAAGGCCATTTCACAGCACGGCATGGCGCAGGCAGGGAAAAAAAAAAGTGCATGATCCACTGACAGCTCCGAAACAAAAAGGAGTTTATTGGAGGAACTAAAAGACGCACTGGAAAAGTCACAAAATAACAGAACCACGAGGGGTCATAACTAAACGGGTAAACGCTACAAACAGAACCATAAATAAATTTATCAATGGAGCCTGGGAACAGAACTTTGGAAACAATCAAAGTGGCAACACACAGTGACATTAGCACAATGACTCACTAAGAAATAGAGCACAGGCAGGCACCTAAATACACTCAGGTGACAGGCTAACAAGAGGCAGGTGAACTATAGCAGAATCGACCAATCAAAAGGAACACAGGTTAACAAGAGATGAGTGGAATCAGTAACACTAATGAACACAGAAACTGGGGAACATAGCAAACACTAAGAGAAAACAACACTAGGAGAAATCAACACAAGTAAAATAGAACATAACCAAGGCAGGGGCAGACAGGGGCGTATCAAGCTTTTTAAAAGTGGGGGGGGTTCTAGGATGGGAAAGTAAAAATCCCCTTTAAATTATCACAG
>JAAGVU020000038.1:19041683-19061187 GCA_011763525.2 Mormyrus iriodes
TTCAGTTCGCTCTTGTACCCGTAGCAGTACGTATTTTAGTATTGTTTTAATCTGACAAAAGTGGGGGGGATGGAATCATGTTTCGGCAAAAGTGGGGGTGTTGTAACACCCACATTCCCCCCGCTTGCAACATCCCTGGGGGCAGAGAACCATAAACAAGACTAATTAAACACAGGGATAAACAATATCAAACTCTCAGGATAAAACAATAATAAATAACTAACAGGTGAGACCAGCCTTTGGCCCGCCTCAAACCCATAACGTCCAAATGGGGATTAGGGAATGTTGGCTGACCACTTAGCCTGTTAAGACATGCAGGGGCCTGGTGAGCAGACACACATACTAGGAACTAAGGGCTACACAACAGAGGAGGGACTAAAATGGCCAGCAACACCTGCTGGCCAAATGGGGACAAGACACATAGGACAGGGATGGATCAACCCTGACAGGCCGGAAGTTTGATTTTCCATGTTTAAAATAAGAGTTTAATTATTGCAGTGCTTCCATTCAATACTAAATTTCAGATATTTTCATTTCACTCTTTGGGAATGGATGCCAAATAGCATACATTGAGGATGTTGATATTTCAATAATTTTAAGATTTATCAAGCACCACAGTGTAATAAAGACGAGATAGCTTTGGTAAAACTGTCACAAGTCCCAATTTGAAATGAAGGAGATTGCTTTCTACAGTGGGTGGAGAGTTTGTATCGATCCTTTCAAAAGTGAGCAGTAAACCTAGAATGGCCTGTGATTTACAGCTATAGAAAGCGTGCCCATGACTATTTTGCTGATAACGCTGGAGTAAATCTCAGAGGATTCAGGAAATAGACTCAAAGATAGTTTCCCTTAGCTTCCTGGTAAAGGAAGGATGATATTTTTGCAAACACATCTGTTTGTTTGTGTACAGGAAGAGTATGTGTTCGTATAAGGATGTGCAAGTGTGTTTGGACCTACGTATTTGCTTCGTGAAAGAAAAATACAAGACCTTTATGTTTGTTATGCTGCATTATATCCTTGTTACATTGCAATCGTATACACAGTCTTATGTGGGGTTACAGTATTTTACATTGCAGTGATGACACACAGTTTATACACACATTAAGATCTTATGACTTGGAATTACATGTGTCGTATTTTAATAGTATGGATTGTCCATTTACCACAACTGAATATTGCCAGATTAAATAAATATTAGATGGCCATAAATTGTAATAGAATGGTGCAGGGATGAGCAAACCCTAGTATCTAAGAGGCTTGAGAAATACAGTCAAGAAGCTACATCTTGAAATGGATTCTCTCTCGTCCTCTGTGTGGTGTGTGTGTGTGTGCATGCATGTGTGTCTGTCTGTCTGTGTATCTATCTGTGTGTGAGCATTACATTACAAGTTTACGAACCTTCTTCTACGACACTTAACTCACCCAGCGTTTCCAAATTGATGGGAGATTTCACAAGTAATTGGAAAGATGCATCTAATTATTTTTCCATGAATATTTTTTTTCTCCTGCGTTCTGTGGGAGGAGGGGTGGGGATTTAATGAAAACCTTATTTAGTCGAAGTGGCCTGGGTGACCATAACACTTTCTGCTAGAGGAAACGGGGATGGGCCGCACTTTAAACATGGCGTCCGTCTGTCTGCACGCCCGTGCATTTTAACGAGTGCTGTGGCGCGGCTAATGAACTTTGAATAGATCGGGCGGCTTAACAGCGCCTGTCGCACAGTGCCACCAGAGTCAATAGGAGCGTTTCTGTCTAATGAAGAAGCCATCCCCACTACGGCCCCCCCAGAAGAGCGCAGTAAACTGCCATGCTGGTGGGCCAAAGCCAGCTCAGTTTAAAGGCCATTGATTTAGTGCTCTGTTGTATTAAATAGTGTCCATGTCGATTACAGTACAGGATGGCTAATTCAGTTTCATTACAGGGGCCTTTTCATCAGTCATTGGAAGTCACTGAGAATTATTTAATGCTGTCTTTGAATTTCCTGCGAGACGCAGCACAAATCACATCTGCGAGTTAACTGCTGACTGACACAATATTAATGTGCGTTTTATTAATGCGTGTTTGCCACTGACACGTCGCTTTTTGGATGCAGTCAGCGGGAATTCCAGGTACATTTATATTTAATTTATTATTATTAGCCTATATGTTTGACTTCAGAGGGGACTTGCATGTACCTGCACGCTTCAGACTGACACAACGTTAATCAATGTGCATATAATGTAGTACAGGATGTCCATCCAAACCGAAAAAGGCGTAAAGTAGATGGGGAGGCGGGTTTGGTCCGACTACAACCAGAGAGATATCTTTTCAGAGCATTTTTGTGTTGTGACAGGTCCGACACCAGAACTTCACCAGAAGAGTCATGCCAGGATGCAGAGGATGTGCGGCGTTTGATCTAACGGCTGCTGTCACTGAGGAGACATAAACGACTGTCACATGTCAGCACGTCTGACTCACTGAATCCATTGCTTTACATGCCCACAAAATGAATAAATTGTTTAGGAGCAAAAAGAAACATTGTTGCCGCTTTTGACATAACCTTTGTGGAGTCTAAATCATCACTGAAGAAGGTGAAAATACATGTCTAAATTACAGAAAAAATGTTATAGTTGAAATAAACATCTGGACAGTATATCATAAATAACGACACAAGTGCAATTATATGCTACTATATCAGCTGTTTATCTACACAGTTTCGTTTGACACATTTAGGTTTGACAATTGACCAACCGGACCCAACATATCAGATAAACATCTTAGGACCTATCACACGTGTTACTGAAGTGGTGTAAAATGTAGCCATATAAATATAATCTGTAGCTAACACATTAGGGTATACAGTTGCATTGGTATTGCTAAGTATTACATATCAACGATGTGTTTAATTCAACCATTAATCATAATCAGAATACTTAATTGTCGTATGATTGTACCTATAACAACACACTGTAAATCTTATTTATTGTGCCTTGGTCTTAATTAAAAATATTAGAGTACATGTGGTCTATTTGCAGATTTAATTGTTGGTACGTGAATAGTTTAGAATATATTCATTCATCTTCTAACCACTTGTTCAGCATAGGGTCGCCAGGGTTTAGAAAACAATGATTTAGAAAATATTTTAAAACACGCAAGGCTGGAGTCTGCAGTGACCGTTATAAATGACTGTTTCTTTGAACATATCGATTAGAAACTAAACTTGCAGTCGCTCCGGATCAGCATATGCTTTGCCCCTGATGGATGACGCTGTCTTACGGTCCGAAACGCCGCCTGCCTCCCTCTCCTCTTTATCCCAGTCTGGACATCCGCAGGCATGTTAACTTATAACGGGGCGACAATTTCGTGCCCTCAGTCCCCTCGCTTTCATTTCCTTGCTCGGGGAACTGAATAATAGGAAGGAGGAGACGTCGTCATACTTTAAATACATATAAACAAACGCTGTTAATATACACAACAGTTCGATGGTCTGCACGGTGGAAAATATGAAGATATGGATTTTATGAGGCTGTTCGGAGCTGTGCTGGCTTTCTGCTGCTGTTCAGCTGCTGCGTCCAAACTGTTCAGTGGTAAGTATGGAGTACAAAACGCCAGGAATGTTTCCCTGTGGATTTTCAAAACTCCTAAATGAACAAAATAATAATTTTAAAACTCATTTTTCCTTCTAAGTATTTTGTACATTATTCCAAAACAGCTGCGTTTCTGTAACATAAAGAAGACCACGCTTTAAAATTTTATTAGTCTAGACACCCACTGCTTTTGTGGAAATAACGTTTGCGAGCCATTCTGTGTGTAAGGAAACTTGGAGTACACGCGGTTATGCATTAGTGTTTAGTTAATACTTAGTTTAGTGCAGATTTGGACAATTCCCCTTAGTCCCGTACCCCTGCTTGTGTTGTATTGTTTGTAAGGGAAGCTTGAATTTATCTTTTGGATTTTGGGACGGGTTTCAATCATGACCGTGCGTATTGTAAATGAGTGTTTCTTGTTACATCCTGCTTTTTCAATTAAGCGGACTTTTATGAGCCCAGAGGTACGTTCCTGCACTTAAGTCGTCTCGCTGCATGGCTGCATGGATGTTTGCTGCATGGTACGCAGCAGGAGTAGCGCAGACAGTGTTCACTGGCATGCTTTAAAATCGTTTGTCTTAAAAAAAGGAAAACGTGTGTAGAAACTGCTGTGAACAGACACTTTCGAGAATGATTCATTTCCATATAGTGGCTGCCGAGAGTTTACGTTGAAGCCTATTATTTAAAAGCATTAGCGGATTCGTCTATAGGACGCAAATATAGAGCGAAGTAACGAAATCCCCAAATGATTTAATCAGGTGAGAGGAAACCAAATACTTTAGAATGAATCTATATGAATTGAGTTTTTGAAATATGAAATTATGAAATGACATACTTATTTAATATCGTGTTTGTTTAAACTGGTTTCTACATACTCCTTTCGAGGCTTTCACGCAGATTACTCACCTGTCATGAACATTATCTCTGTACATTACACCACAAGTTACCTTCGCGTTATGTAGACGGGGGTTGGGGGGGCATCCAGTCCCATGCGTCCCTCTAGAATCTTCAGATTGGGCCGCATCGTGTGGCAGTTGCATTCTGACCCTCCCAACCCAACAATTCTCACCAGGTCAGAGGATTTGCCGGCGTGGCACAGAACGGCCCTGCTACAAGATTGCGTACTTCCAGGACGTCTGGCGCAAGGTGAACTTCGAGCAGGCAAGCCAGGCCTGCCGCAGCGATGGCGGTGAGCTGCTCAGCATCGAGTCGGACAGCGAGCAGCGCCTCATCCAGAGTTTCATTCAAGAGCTGCGGGCCACCGACGGCGACTTCTGGATCGGCCTCCGTCGGGACCAGAGTTCGCAGGAAGCCAGCAGCGACTGCCCGGAGCAGTACCACTGGCTGGATGGCAGCAAGGCCACCTTCAGGTCCAAAACAGAGGGAGTCCCCTTACCAAAATGCCCCATAACATCTGCTACACTGTCAGAAACAAAGTATCATTTATATTTTTGAGGGTACAATTACTTGTCACTGGGGCTGTGCTCTCAAGGGTCTGCAAATTGTACTCTAGCTCAGTGGCGTAGCCAGGAATTTTCGGCATGGGGTGCGCACCGTGCGTATTCAGCCATTCACCTCCTAGTTTCCAGTGCACCTAACTACGGCACGGCCCAACTTATATTTGCGTTTCTTAAGAATAGTTTTTTTTAACAATAAACTATATATTTTAAAAGACATTTTAACTAATGCATTGTAATTACAGTGATTTAATTTTTAACTGCTGAAAACTGAACTTCAAAATGATGTTGAAATTGAAAATAGTTTTTTCATCTTGCATTTCATTATTTAAAGAGCAACACATGCAAAACCTTGTCCGGTTTTAGCTGATGTCCCACTTTTCACCCTTCTCGTTTGTATGTTATATTAGCCTATATTACATTATATTAATTGCATTTGGCGTAAGGCGGGAACCAACCAACCACTGGAGGGTCACACATACGGTCAGTTTAGGCACTCCATTTAAAGTGGCATGTTTCTGGAGGTGTGCAGTGACAGCGCTACTCACTGCACCACTATGCCGCCCTAACAGGCCTGCGCAATGTGCAGTGTTACTATTGACATGGCATTTCACGCACATAAAATTGTGAAATCGTAAGGGCCGCAATAGTCTGCTGGGTTCAAACCATCAATACGCTGCGTTAAAATATTTTTGGTCAGTCAAAAAAAAGAAAATTTAGCAAGCTTTATTCTGACGATGATTCCCTTTTATATGAATCTAGTATATGTTTAAAAAAATCAGTCTAAAGTTTACCGCTTTTGCTTGAGCTCTGCATGCGATCTCTGAGACAATCATAATCATTCTGCTCCTTACTATATGTGAGTCACGAGCAAAGAGGAGAAAAGCGAACTAGAACTAGTGATGGAAAGACATTCGTCTTTCGCTATATTGAAATATTTTCTATTTCATAGAAATGATATTGAGGCAAGTGATCTGTGTACGTGTATGTTGGCGCAACTAACGACCACCAACTGATTTGACAGATTCTGTTGATAAATAAGTTCTAATTGGCTATATAGTACGTTTACAACCTTTTAAATATCGCAAAAAACTTAAAATGTCGTTCAGCCGTACTAAAAACAAACACAAATTACATATTGATATTATATGGTTTACATGTATAGTATTATGTAAGATGATGCATCTAAGCGACATGGTTAAAATTTGGTTTAGCAGCTATTATTTTGATATAGAGGAATCGTAGAAAGTAAATTAAGCAAAATGACTTGAAGTCAAAATGATGGCAACGACGGGCTAGGCTACTAAATGGCACATATCTATGGTCAAACCCGGAAATCTTATTTATATATTGATGTATTTGTATTGCAGTCGAGCTGTGGTGATATTTAAGTTATGCTTTGCCATACTGACGGACAACTGCATTTTCATTCACTTTTAATATGAAGTCCTTCAACACGACTGATGGTTTTCGTTCTATATTTTCACCTTCATCCGCTATGCCCTGTCTCCCTTCCGCTATATTGCCGAGTAATCAAGTAGGAAAATTTTAATCGATACTTTTTAGTAATCGAGTTTAATCGAGTAATTGTGACAGCTCCAGTAAGTAGACGCCTAATCCTGAGCGCAGGATCCGTTTCAACGACTCACAAGATATCACAATGATGGGGAACACAGGTCTTTAACGTAAATATTTCAGAATTTCACATGCAAAAATTGAACATTTTCGTGACAAGGGCGCGTGTGCACCTTACGCACCGTGTATGGCTACGCCGCTTCCCTAGCTGTTGGTAAATTTACCTTTTAGTGTAATGTAAGGTACAGAAATGGAGTCTGAGGAACAGTTTTGAACCATTGCGGTGCCATTAATGCTGTTTGTACCTCGGGGGCACAAAACGGCACCAGGGCTGTAACCTTTTTTCCTGACAGTGTAGAGAACTTACAGTCCATGTGATGAAGGACAACTGCAAGGTTCTCACTTTGATTTGAATCTGATATCCGTAGCTTGACCAATGTGGAATTACAGCTGCATGTTAGTAGTGATGACTGACAGCTAGTTAGTAACCTTAGGCATAGTCCATTGATTTTAAATAATAACATTTCCAGTAATAAGAAGCCTTATCATATTTGGGGAAGTGTAGGATACAGGATACAGCTCAGAGAGGAAGGTAGCTCAATTCAGATCCTACATCACCACATCGTTAGTACTTTTTTACTGCCACCAAGAACTGAGCCATACCTGACCCGAACCGAGCTAAACTACAGTAAATTTTATTTACAGTAAAAATCCATAGTAAATTTTGCCAACCATACCCAATCCGTACCCTTGCTGACAGGACTAACAGGGCTAGCACAGCTAAACCAACCGGGCTGCATCATCACTGGTCGAAATGCCTGGAGATAATGTTTATCTGGGTTGATTTGCATGGATCATCTGAAAGAAAAAAGTGCCTATTCTATATATTCAGTATTAGTAGTATCACACATTGCAATTTGTTGATATATTCCCAATAACTCAGAACTTGTGAATTTCCAGCCTCCTGCTTAAAAAAGTACTAGAGAATGGCTGAACAGAATGGATTCCTAATTCAAATTTACGCAAGTTAATGCTGATTCCACTAGCGTTTACTGCTAACATAACACGGCGATTTTCACAGACATGCTAGCAGAAATTTGCATATAGTAAAGCCTGATGTACATCATGTGAATAGTAAATAAACGTCTCTTGGGTTTTACGTCACTTTCACTCCCCAGTTCTGGCAATGCCTTTACCGAACTGACCCTCATGCTGTGGAAAATCGAAGCGATATGGAACCACACTGTAACTAGTAACTTCATGGTATGGCTCAGGTACAGCTTGGTTTCTGTATGCCAGTGGAAAAGTGGCATATGTCAAATGCAGCAGATGAATTTATGCTTTTCTCCAAAGCAAATTTCAAATTTTACCTATTTATGCAGCTGAGTAATTCACCAGAGCAACTGAAGTAGTTTGCTTAAGGTCTGCCTTGAACCAGAAACCTTCAGGCATACACCCTTAATGGAAGATATGTGCTGTCCTCTTTTTGCAACACACCACTACAACTTAGAGTGATCGTGTAACCTGGCCTGTGTGTCTTTATATTCGGGGATAAAATGCACAACTTGGGGAAACACTGCAAATACCAGACAAAATTTGAATCAAAACCTGTAGTCCCAAGCAGTAAGATGGCAATGCTACCGGCTGAACTGTAGCTTTCATCTTCATTTTAATCTCAGAAAGAGTAGTTGGTCTTAATTGAGGTCTGAGTATGTTGCACTTGGGCACAGGGACATCAGCACTGTCGTGGCCTGTCATTTAACAGAGTGTGTTCATGTATTGCAGGAATTGGCACTGGGACGAGCCATCATGTGGGTATGAGGTGTGCGTGGTCATGTACCACCAGCCCTCAGCTCCTCCGGGCATAGGTGGCCTATACATGTTCCAGTGGAACGACGACAACTGTGATACCAAGAACAACTTTATCTGCAAGTACTCTCGAGGTCAGCTGATGCTTCTAGTTCGTTTTTGGATCCAGGTGTGAAACTGGGGAACAACAACAGAAAAGAAATTATACACTTGGCAACATGCATTGTTCAATTTTTCCATGTAGTGTATCAGAAAATTGTGACAATTGAAAAATGAATTGAGTATGATTTTTGGATTGGGTTACTGGGACAGGTCTTGGAGGAATGTTGTTGTTCACGGTCAATTAATGTGCCTACCCTGATCTGTTTCACTAGTTATGCTCCACAGCAAATAGTTACATTACAGATGCCAGCTGAAGGTGACTGACTGTTAAGCAGATGAGTAATAGAATGTTTGTATTTCCAGAGAAACAGCCCGTTCCCACAACTCAAGGAAATTCAACAAACACAGGTAAAAATTCGCCTTCTCCTTCAGAACTGGGAGCTGTATCTCATCTCTTAACAATGCACCAGCAGCGTGTCGTGTCACCGCGATTGGAAGAAGCGTCACGTACGAGCCGGAGGGTCACATTCCCCTGTCAGAATGTGTTTCCTGCTCATGCAATTGTGAAGGCCCAGCGGACCATGCGGATCAAAGACCTGTCACGGCTGAGGACAGATGAATGCTCTTAAATTTCCCATTTAGCGTTCTCAAGTCCACTATCTCAGATAGTCTGCTGTCTATGTTTCTGTGAGTTTGTGGAAGTGAGGACACCTTGTGGCCATAGATAGTAACACAGATAGTATCCTTCAGTTTTTGTCAAGCTGTTATGTAAGGCCCATTGTTCTTATGAGGGAATGTTTTATGTCTCGCTAGCTAAATTGAGTTAAGTATTCCTTTAATTTACTGTACTGTGCATGTCCTACCATTCAAGGCCGAACTGCCGCCCAGGATACAGCCAGTTCCATAATTAAATTACTTGAAATCTCTGCCAGGATGTTACCGTACTGAACAACTAAACAATACGTTAAAATGGTTTTCATATTATATATATATATATATATATATATATATATATATATATAAGGTATCAATTACATAAAGTCTTTCTCTTGTATGTTAATGATTGTATAAGTAAGCACTTGTCATGCTTGTTAATCCATTTGCAGAAGCCCCAGCTGTTTCCCCGAAGCCGAAATATTCTTCAGTTACAGAGGGTGCCAATGAAATTAAAATACGGCTCTCGACAGGTATCACAGCAAATGGATTCACTTTTTATTTGGAATGCGGCATGCTGAGGGAAAAAACAATCTGGCAAACACAAGGCTCTGCAAACAATAGCCCACACTATTCTCCTTTTTTTTTTAACTCTATCAACGGGTCCAAACTGGCAATAGGTATCAGGGTGGTTAAGGACACACGTTTGTCCTTGTCCCAGGAGCCCAGAAGGTACTTAACTGCATTAGTAAAATATACAGCTTTATAAATTTTTTTTTGCAAAATTCAATGTCATTCTAGATAAAAGCACAGCCAAGCAGCCAAAATTGCAAAATAATATGCTTCAGAGTCAGACATATTTTGCATTGTATTGTATTTTATTTTTTGTTCTTTTGCATTATACTTTTCTGAGGGTTTCTGTGGGTTGATAAAGTACTGTCTGTTCATTGGGGTCCTCTTTTTGATCTATGTAAAGAGAGCATATTGGGTGGAGAAGTAGCCGTTCAGCACCCTGCTGCTTGTTCTGTGACACCTATGTGGCCTCTTTCCTGTGAATTTCAGACAATGCCGTGAAAATCGCGTATATCGTGCTCCCTACCATCCCCCTGCTGTTGCTGTTGCTGGTAGCCCTCAGTGTCTTCTGCTTCAAGCTGCTGTCCAGAAAGTAAGGACGCCGCCACATGACAGGTCGCGTACGATCCCACGGCTCCGTCTGTCCGTGGCTGTGGGATGTTCACTTCGGTTGTCTTCATGTAGGAGGAAAGAGCAGACTGAAGGACCCTGCCCCAAGGAGATGGGATACTGGGCAGACCGCTGTAACAGCCCCAGCCCGGACGTCTACAACGTCATCCGCAAGCAGCATGATGCCGACCTGGCCAGCACGCGCCCCGACATCAAGAACACCTCCTTCCTAGGCTCCTCGCCAGACACCCCCCCAGGCGACTACGACAACCTGGCAGGCAGGGACACGGAGAGTGGCTTTGTGACACTGGCCAGCACAGAGAGCGGCTTCGTCACCAACGACATCTACGAGACGTGCCAGAGTCGGGGCCGCTACTGTCGCGAGACCGGATGGGTGGAGAACGAGATCTACGGCTACTGAGCTGTGGTGATGGTGCTGGGAGTGGGGGGGATGACATCTGTTAGGTATCCCAGTCCTGACACCCCCACACACACCTCACGTCTCATGTCCAACTCCAAACTTCATCCTTCCAGTAGACAGCCTCACCCACCCTAGCTGAGTGTAGCAGCTCCTCATGCGTTCGGCTACTTTGGAGCAGGCTGCAGGCCGCCCACGCTGACCAGTCTCCTGTGGAGTGGCGGAGAGCTGGGGATCAGCCCCAGCCAGCCTTCATCCCCCAACGACTTCCTGTGTGGAGGCAGGGGTCTGAAGATCTGGATACACCCGTCGGAGAACTGACGTGGCAGGCCTGCACCAACACTAACATCTCTCCCAACGATTGTCTTCTCGCCACCAAAACACGTCTGTCATGTGCCCCTTGATGCAATCACCCGGTTGTTTCCCAACAGAGAAGGCAGCCAATTGGTCATGTTGGATTTTTCTGCATCGAACATGTTTCGGATGGAAACGGAACTCGCTCTTCAGCAGAAATGTGCCACTCTGACCCAGAGTCCGCTTCACTGTCTCCCATGACTGTTCTGACACCAGCGGGAGTTGCTTGCTGAATCAGACTCTTGATGAAATAAATGCAGTCGATAAGTCAGTTCAGGGCAAACAGGTGTAAGCAGAGCTCCAGTTAAGTTTGCATGGACCTATTTTTATGCTTCTTTTTAATGCATTTGCACAGGTAGGGTTACTGCTGAAAAGCCCCACTGACAACAGTACAGAAATCGTTTTGCCTGAATGGTGGCTGCTCTTAATTCAGACTCCTGCACTTTTTACGCATTGATATTGGAATGTGTTTGCTATGATGCAAGTTGTGCATATGAGACCTCAATAAACCAGTGTATAAAATCAGAGGGAAAATCAAGCTTTTGTCAGTTAATGAAATCTGAGAGGAAATATGAGTTGAGTCTATAACTTGCTCCGTGAATATTTATTCTATTGGTTTATGTTTACTCATTTAGCAGTCAAATTTGACGAGACTCATCTGTTATGTGTGTAGACATAACCTTAACCAAGAAATAACAAATTGATGGTGAATTCGACACCCCATTGCTTCCAACAGCCAGATTTTTGGAAATGTCCGGCGTTAAATTGCATGACGGGAATAATATCAATGTCTGTAACGTGTTGTGCAAATATGTGTATATACAATGACAATGATGATCAGATAGAGGGGGTCGGCTCTGCAACTCTACCCTCATGCCCTGACTTATTTGACGATATGCTGGGATCCTCTCCGGGGTAGCTTTTGTGTCCCTTTCCACGCACCAAAGGAAGAAATTGGGTATTTTTCAGAAGGTAATTATAGGAATCGCAGGGGACAGCAGTTCGTTGGAGGAGGATGTGGCGGGAATGGTGGAAGCACATCTGGAACACACATGTAGGAAACGTAACAGCAACAGGGACTTTCCACTGCTCTCTCCCCGAAGTATTTCCTTTCTGACCGTCGCTGTAGCGCTATACGAATATCATGCGAGTGAGTGCGTGCGTGCCTATATCAGAGAAATTAAAATATTTCCAATATTATTTGCAGAACTATTGTTTTGCATGCACCTTTTGTGATTGCATTTTCAGTGGCGATGAGCTATTCCATTGTCCGCTGTTATGCCATTTTTTCATTTTCTCGCAGTCAAAGCAGACAGCAGATGACGCTGCTTCATTGCTGTAGCGGGAGACAAAGACCAGCGATATTCCGTGTGTATTTCTGGAGTACACATCCTTGAAAAGATTAGATCGTTGCGTCAGGCAAGCCTTCTGCAACACTGGAAAAATGAGCTTTCCTAAATTTCTGGTTGGAAATAAAAGTAAAATGACGTATTTTAAGTCTCTGACTAAATAACGCCGTGCAATGTTAAAACAGTTCCCAAGTAGCATTACATAATATTGAAAGAAATCATCAGTCATCTGATTTATAAATTTTATTTTATATACCTTAAAATGTTACTTAATGTGACGCACAAAATGTAATATTTACGTTTGACATTGATGCAAAACTTAGGTGCTTCGCTATTTGCTTAGGATACACCATGCTTTATGAAGTTGTGCCTGAGACTTCAAAGCCAACGAAATCTCAAGAGTACGCGCCCCCTATCCCCGTTCCTTTAAGCCACGTAACACGTAAGCTTTTTTACGGTGTCTCTTCACTGTATATTCTTAATGTGCGTTATATCTACGCCGGTCGGGCAAGCGAGCGCACTGACAGCTGATTGCAATAGCTCGCCGTTTGACGTAAAAGGCGGATCTGGTTGTCTAGGAGACGAGCTGGCAGAGAGCTGTGGAGCCGCTCCGAAAGGCCCCGCCCCCTGTGCAAATACCCCCAGCGGCTCTGACGTCAATGCGCGCGGAGCTGAGAGCGCGGCGCGTCCTGCGGCCAGTCAGCCGGCGGGGCCGTAAGCGTTACGGTCGGCGAGCTGCCCGCCTTCCCTTCGCCTCCCCTCCTCTTTTTTGTGCCGGGGACGGAGCGATGTGACGGACCCGCCGCGCTCGTCGAGTGTCGGCGTTCGCGGGGTTTCCTTTTCTTTTTTTAATTTTGCGCTTCTTTGAGTTGCGCCCAGAGTAATCCAAGTTACATCGGAGCCTTGGAATAATTTAACCTACACGTTTTAAAATAGTTAATTTTTTTGCTGTAGGGTTTATGTTTTTATTTTATTCCCCCATTCCCTGTCTAAGTGACCCACGTTAGGTGGCTGGAACTGCTGAGGTCCCCCCCATCACTTCGCTACCCTCCAACCCCTATTACAGCATGGTCATGGCGGACTGTCACCTAAAGCCAGCGCACCGGGGTCCGGTCCGAGTGGGTTTTTACGATATCGAGCGCACTTTAGGAAAAGGCAATTTTGCCGTGGTGAAGTTAGCGAGACACCGCATCACCAAGACCGAGGTGAGTAAAACAGCTGTCTGCTTGCTTGGGGCTTTCGCGGCACCATTCCTCATAGTCCCCCCACCCCAAAAAAGAGTAACTAGCCGAGCGCATTTAATTGGCCACCGAGTCACTTTGATTCTTGTTGAGTTTCCTTTTTATAAATCGCCTAACTTGCACTTGAAGTTCTCGAAATGCAGCCGCGGTTCGCCCGAGGTCAGTGCGTCCGCTGTCCGTTTAAGTCTCCAGCTGCGGGACACCGGAGGAAACCGGACCTGTCCGGGCCGGATTCGACCGGACAGGTCCGGTACAGAAACGAACCGGTTTTACGGTTACGGATTTTGACCCCGAATGGGATCCGGTGGCTATTCCTTGTCCAGGAGTTTCGTTGTACTTTCGTAGTAACTTTCGCTTTTGGACGGACTCAGTGTGTGGGAGGGTTGCTGGCTGGCTCGGGAGCCCGCACACAGACGTGTTAAACGGCCGGTCCATTCCCACCACAGGTACCTTCCAGTATGCAGCTAATAAAGGTACATCGTGTTCCCACTATTCCTAACCGCAACTGCAGGTGCGATATGGCAGTATGAATGATTTTTTTTACCTCCAGCTTTAAAACAATGAGTTCTGCTTTTGTTCTGAGTCTTTCCACAGCTATGGTCCATTTTTTTTATTGATGTTATATACGGGGGGGGGTTGGCTGAAGAGTTGCTCACATTGTCGTCTTTCCTTCTTTCAATAAGCACAGATAATAAAATGTAACTAGACGTACTCTCTCCCCAGCGTGTCTTCAGCTTTTATTTGGAACACTTGCATCAAGATATCTTGCAATCCACTTGCTACATGAGTAATTGTTGGATGGGATGCTGTGCTTCTATGAACCACATTTTCCCATCGTGGCATTCAGTGTCCTATAAAATGGGGATTTTAAGCATTGCAACATCTCTCAGAATTCACTTCCCATTCTGACTTGGATTGATCTGTCAGAGGTTGTCAGAAAAGGTCAGAGCTGACCTGTACAGGTCTGAAAAGAAGCTACACATGAGTTAAATGATTCGTCCATCCAGGTCAAAGCTGATGTCCAGGTTATGCAGTTACAAAAAGATACTTTTCAAAGACGTGTGCTTACATTAGGTTACCTGCTGTGGTGTGAATGGGGAAGGCCATGTTTGCGTTTAGTATGTACTGTGGTGTGAAGTGGTAAATATTAATATTACATAGCAGGCACACATGCAAAACTGGCCGCTTTCCCACATGTCGCCTTTGCAGCTGTGCTGTGGCAACACAATTTTAGTGTGACCCATGTATTACAGCATCATGCATTAATGATTATGGGAACTGACCTCGTGACTGGAAAACTGAAACACAGTCAGAAATGTCTCAGGGTGCAATGCCAAGCATCAGCTTTCTGAGTCTTAATGAAACGAAAAACCCAAATAAAACATCAGCCTAGTCCTCTCTCACCTCTGGGTGATGCCAGGCATGTAGGGTGAAAGCTATGGGCTCACAGCTCCGAGAAATAAAAGGCTTTGTATGGCTTATATAATTTAAGACGCCATGGGTGTTGTGTTTTATGACCAATGACAGGGCTAAAGACCGCTAAATGTGTTCTAGTGAACCCAGCAGATAAACTCATTAAGATGAGCACCCACGGTCATCTAATTATCCCTTGTAACTTGTTCATTTCTACAGTGCCTGTCCTTGACTTTTCTGTGTTAACTGATTAGCGATTACACTTTACTTTCTAATTGGCTCATCCTACATGCTGGTACCATTCTCAGCTTTATGACAGCGGTAAACTTTGCCTTCAGTGTGTGTTGTATTGACCATTTCTTTCATTGATTACTACACCCTCTTTTCTGACTTCTACCAGAGATCTCCCACCTTCCAAATTAGCAACAGGAGATTCTGACACTTGGATTGCCTTTGCTTGCCCTATCTGTCTTGTTTTTGTGGTTAGACAGTTCCCACTTCCACAAAAATGGTCTAGCGTTGTTAACGGCTGACAGTTAGCCGGCCGGCGTGGCGCTAACTTCACCATCCATTGGATCGTAATTTGCAACTCTGCGCCCCTCATCCAGGGAGGGTTCCACACAGGGTTTCTCAGAACATTTCATTAAATCCAGTACTGGATTCTGCTGAAGCTCCATGGGTCGGCAGGCGGGAGGGGCTGCTTTTAATGAAACACCTCAACCTATGAAAGACGCCGCTGATATCGATGCTGTGACGTAGAGGCACCTTTCCTCACTGGTGTGGTGAGGCTTCAGCCTTTGTGATTATTGCTTGTTTCACGCCCTGTACACATTGAAACCTGATGTAAATCACTCGGTAGCACAGATGCCCTGTAGAGTTAGGGGCTAGGATTCTCTGCATTGCTGATCTACTGTTGCCATCTTATTGACTGAAGTGTGAGTTAATGGGAGCTTATATGGGAAGATACATGAATGAGACCTTTCCATTGTTAATGCTTCCTGACATTTTCTGTCATCGCTTTTGGTTGGTTCTGGGTGTTCTGGAAAGACAGGATTGCATCAGACTGGTCCCACAGTATGGAGCTGGGTCACAGACAGGGGAGGCCGGTGATGGCAGAGCCTCCTGGCTTTGTGTTGTTTGAAGGCCTTGACCTGATGGATGAAAAGGCTCGCTATTTTAAAGCGTGTCACCCGGGGTGGCCGTTTTGAAGCAAGACTGCCACCCGCCAGCATCGTTCATGCTGCTTTTTTGCCCCTCTGCTGTCTTCCACGTGGGGTAAATGGCAGTGAGGTCATGTGTCAGGCTCACTGGGTGCCCCACGGCAGGAGTGAGGGAGGTGCATCTCTTTCTTTACGGCAGTGTGTCAGCGATGGGTGTGCAAGCGTGTCATCCATGCTGCGTGACGTGTCTGTTAGCTAACGATGATTTCCAGAATGTTTCCCCCCCCCTTTGCACTAACTGACTGTTTAATCCTCCTCCCTGTGGTAATTTGGTTCCTCTTTTTAGAGTCACACTTACCATTCAGGGAGGTAAAGACAAAGGATTCGTCTGCCCACAAAAAAGACTGTTCGCTGACTGACTGGCCACATGCGGTGTAATTAAGCACGCAAGTGCTCTCTCACCAGGTGTCCTCGTTACACCAGTGACGTAGCGTCAGCCAGGGAAGACGCTAATCCTCCCGTTCGTCTGCGTCGTTAATGCCTGATTATTCCCCGAAAGCCTTCCGACATGACGGCAGTAGGGGACTCGCGTGAATGGGGTTAGGAGGCATTCAAGCACATCCCCTGGGCGACGACCTCTATGTAATCTGCTTCCCGCGTACAACGTCACTGCTGGACCTGCTTGAGTCGCCACGTTAACCCTGCCGTTTGCATCAATCCAAATTGGCTGCCATGGTTATGCACCATGACTGGTTCACGTTGCTGGGGCTTTACGGAGGCCGTCTGGGTCATGCAGCCCTGATTTGAGGGTTTAATGCTTGGAGGACCTCTCTTGAGATTTGTTGAATTGTGTGCTGCCCCCTAGGTTTGATGTTGTGTGCTTGCAGTTTTTTTTTCACTGGCACTGATGTGCAAGAGTGCTTTCAGCTGCTGGGGCTGGTAGTGGGGGTTTGCCAATTCTAGAGTGACTGTATCCCCTGTTTCGCCTTTGTTCCAGCTTCTAGGACCGCCCCCTCCCCGTCTCGCTCGCCCACTTACAGTCCAGGTGTCTGCTGATCTTCGTCTCTCTTTCTATCTCGGCTGACGTGGTTCATTTAACCTTTGGTCTACTTGCCGTTATTTGGATGTAGTGGTAGCCTTTAATAGGGCATTGTCAAATCCAGCAGAATTATGGTCTCAGGTGATTACTGCATGTACACAAAAGGTCGTAAAACCAGCATAGCGCAGGTGATGTTGCCATGGTGCCCTATCAATCTGGGAGATCTGTACTGGGCAGATCAATATAGTCAGTCTGGTCAGACAGGCCCTCCCTGTGTTAGATTCCCTCTCTTTCCCTCTCTACAGCTTTCCTTTCTCTTGAAGAATGTTTAGTGTCTCACCCACTTTGCTCTGATCGATGGAAAATGGCAGCTTCAGAAATGTGTGTGTGTGTGTGTGTGTGTGTGTGTGTGTGTACATCCATGACGACATGCTGTAGTTCGTTGCTGAGGCTTGGAGTTCCTGCTTGAATTCCTCTGGATTAGGAACCCTACCGTTAATCTTTGACTGCTGATCTCGGATGTGCAGGTGGCCATCAAGATCATCGACAAGACGCAGCTCGATGCAGTCAACCTGGAGAAGATCTACAGGGAGGTGAAAATCATGAAGATGCTGGACCACCCACATATTATCAAGCTGTACCAGGTGAGCCCCCCTGCTCTGGCACACACCTGCCTGCGCACCGTTTCCATATCTTGTCAGCACCTTCTCGAGGCTTCGCCGAGCTCACTTTGAGTGCGCAGTGCTGTGAGGAACATGACAGAAACGCCGCCCCGGGAGACCTGCGCCGGTTGGAACGGGTGGCAGCCTCGCGTTGGGTGCCGCATTTGTTTTTAATCCCATTTCGTTTGCTTTTTAATGCCATGCATACTGAGCTCAGAAAAGTCGGGCAGTGTTTTTTATCCTGATATAGCACTTCTCTGCACCTTCTGCTTCAGGAAATCCATGCACTACACTTTCAGGTTCAGGTCCGTAATAAATGGGGTGCAAATGAAATACTCTGCCCCCTGCCCACCCCACTCCCCTCCATTCCAGCTGGCCTGCCGCCTGTCCCAGTCTCAAGGTTAACAGCAGGCCGTGCTCCCCCATAGAGACCCTTGGTCGCGAGTGGCCGCGGCAGCTGGCGCAACGTCACTGCCCTTACGTAAGGTTTCCAGGTCACAGGAGTGCCCCTCCTGGGCTGGCAGTGCCGGTGTGGCCCTCGGCAGTGGTACTGCGTTTTTTCCGAGCACTCCCCCCCCCCCACCCATCATATGAGATGCTTACAGTAGCTCTCGGGACTTTGCAATCCCACCTCAGTCGATATTCGTGCCTGATCAAACTGGTTGTCAGACACTGTAAGTAGGAACAGCATCTTTCACTCAACAACAAACCTCAGAAACAGGCCTTTGTAGGTGTTTCACTGTCACCCAGTGGAATCTACAGCTTCATTTACATCTTTCCAATGTCCGTCCGTCCCCCCATGAGCCGGGACTGTGGCTGGGTGATATTCCAGAAACACCGCAATATTATTAGGTTTAAAATACTGGGATAAACAGTAATACTGAGTCATCCTCACCAGACACACAGACAGACAAATACATATGCGGAACTAAGAGGGCTACTTTTATTTTTCAGCCGAAAGAAAAAATATGAAAGAATGAAAAAAAAAAAAAAAGTACAATACCCTGAAACTTGCCGACCAGTGGGGGGGTGGTTAAGGGTGCTGGTGGTGTTGATCAATTGAAGGGTCAGATTTAATTATGATTTAAAAATACGCCATTACCTGTCTAAAACGTTCTCAAACTCATTACTCTGTGTACCTCTATAGAAAATATTACGCCTTCCGCATTGCAGAGTTCGACGGGGCGAGGGATGGGGGGGGTTCATCTATTAAAAACACTGCATCGGAAGTGTAGGCTACAAGGCTGAACTAAAAGCCACATCATAAATCTTTCTGTCATCTTATTGTGTGTAGCCTAGGCTTCCTTCCCCATCAAAGGTGATAACTGTATGTAAGTTACTGTCAGATACCGACACTGGGTTACTTATCTGATAACGTCAATTACCGATAATATCGTGATATTGCACAAGCTGAGCATGGACAGCTTGCACCTGCCAAAGTTTACCTGAGAAGCCAGGTGGTGAGAGTACTGCGTCTATCTCTCCTGCCCTCCTTTCCATGACTCTCCTCATGCCCCCCCCCC
>JAAGVU020000038.1:19061287-19116603 GCA_011763525.2 Mormyrus iriodes
GGTGGTGAGAGTACTGCGCCTATCCCTCCTCCCCTCCTTTCCATGACCCTCCTCATGCCCCCGCCACCGCCCCCCTCCCCCCCCCCCAACAGCTGTCACATCATTTAGGTAATCGAAGGAAATTCTTAAGTGGACTCGGACACGTACCTGAATTATTAAAATAGATGTGCTCCTGTTCAGGGAACTTTAAATATTTAAGTGGGGTTATTGTGCAACCTGCTCCAGTCTGGAGTGGAAACTACGTTGGTGGGTGGATAGAGGGCTGGAAATAATATTTATTAAAAATTGCTTCTGATATTTTGTGTGGCCAGCCCCGAACCCCCCCATAACCGCCACACGACATGTTGTTTACTGCTGAACTGAAATCTGTGCTCACTGCAGCGATTTCTCCATTTTACTTCCATTTTTGCAATAAAGCTGGATCCATAGCTGTTGAAGGTGCTGCTACTGACCTCCTGAACCCAGAGGAGCTGTAATTAACCCCCGGTTCAGTGCCATGTAGATTGGGGTTACTCGCTTTTTCCTCACGGTTTGTTTACTAATGACGTGTTTAAATGCGAAGCTACGTGGCTTTTGTAGTCCAACCCTATTACCCTCCCCTAATGTGCGTCAGAATTGGTGCAGAGGTTTGGATTGGGGAAGGGGGGGTCAAAAAAGAAGCATGAGCGGGTTGAGCTTATACCCAGGGTTTCGCATTTCTGACTCTGCACAGCAAAGGAATTTTTTTCTGGACTGAGAAGCACTTTGCGGTTGACATATTCAGGAATCGTGCCAAATTTCTGACAGGCGTTTGAAGATGTCGAGGAGGACAGTGTTTTTTTGGAGCCCCAGCCTTAACACAGGCCAATCGGGGGTAGGGTTGCGTTTTAGTGAACAATGAGAGCAGTGAACTTCTGACCTGGATGACTCGCTCTTTTGGGGGAGGGGGGGGTCTGAGGCCTTCAGATGCCTTCCAGGGTACTTTGATGCGGATTAGCTGATAAATCCTGCTTGTGTGAAGACTTGTTTGAGTATTAATTCCATCCACTTTTTAAATAAGCTTCATAAAACACAGCTTATCACTGCTTCATTTGGGGGGCTCTCTTGGTCAACGTGGGAGCACAAATCATAGCATTGAAAGTGCCGTTGTTATTCTGATCATGATGCAGAAATCTTTCGAACACAGAGGTGGGTGAATTTTAACGTAGAGGGGAACTGTCACTTGGATGCTAGTGCCCCACCCACCCCTGGTCAAATAGCACCTTGCAGCTGGGGGCACACACGCATACACGGCAAAATGTGAAATGTAAATAGTTTACTTTCCCCTCCTAACGATGCCTTCCCCCTCCTCCAATCAGGTTATGGAGACGAAGAACATGCTGTACCTGGTGACAGAGTACGCCAAAAATGGCGAGATTTTCGGTGAGTGCCCTCCTGACCTTCCTTGTCCGCGTTTCTGCTCCGTACACAGCACGGTCCATCTATCATGGCGTTGTGAAACACCAGTCGTGAGTAAATACGCAAAACCCAACAGCCGGCTCTCTGACCACAGGTGACCCATGTTAGGAGGTCACCACACTCGGTCTGCTCATTCGCCCCCCATGCCGCCATGATCTCAGCCCTCTCTGATTCCGGTTCTCAGCAACAGCGAAAACTGATCGCAGACGCAAGGGTTCACATGAACACCACAAGGCAGTTTCAAATCAGCTGCCTGGTCTGTGGCTTTGGACTGCGTGAGCTTAATGCTACTGACGTTATCATTATGTTTTTGCTACATTACATTTATTTAGCAGATGCTTTTATCCAAAAAGCAGGGTCAAACAGTCTCTGGAGCAATGGGGGGGGGGGGGGCGGGTTAAGGGTCATGCTGAAGGGCCCAACAGTGACAACACTCTGCCTCTGAGATATGAACTGGTGACCTTCCAATCGCAAGCAGGGCATCCTAACCTGCTGAGCCACATTCCGACTGTACACATATTTGAATGTAAGCATAGTGTTATTCTGACATCAAGGCACCAGTTCCAGTGCATTAGGGTACAAAGGCTGTAAAATCTAACTTGGCACCGCTTTCACTGCAAGTATAATTGTTGACTGCATTTCTTATGTTTCCTGTGCTACTAGGCACCCAGACTTTGAGGTCTGCTGCTCTGGTTCTCTGGTTAGAGAACGTCCTAATTTATATTTGTGTCTGGCTGGTACTTGTCAGTAAGTGCACCCCCTCTCCGAACTGTAAAGCTGTGTCAAGCCAGTTGGTGTTTCCAGTGTTATGAATGTCATTTTGACCCTTTGGCATACCAGGCCCAGAGGCCTTTGTGAGCCTGGCCCTTCAGACAGTCCCTTTGGCTCGGGGGCCCGATTGTAACGGGGAAAAATTAACTCTGGACTCGTCACTCCTCTTTCTGGCCCGTGCTTGCTGGGCACAGCAGAGCAGCAAAGTGACCCCGACAGTCAGCCTGAAATTGTGCGCCTAGCTACATGCTTCTGCTGCCTTACTCGCCCCATGGATTTTTGCAAAACCCTGAATCATTATCTCGTTGCATTCGTCTCAAGGCCCCCCGAGATCCCTGCATGGAGAAACGCCCGGTGTTTACATTATACTCTGCCGAACAGAGGTATTTGTCAGCTCTGTCTCCCAGACGAAGGGGAGAAAAGAAAAAAACGATGTCAGCTGCGTGCTGCCTGAGCGCCGTGTCGGGAAAATGGGGTCAGACGGAACAGGAGAGAGCCAGGAATGTGGGTGCGAGTACAGGGAGGCACCGGGAGAGCATCTCAAGTGTTACGTTTCGGGGATCCGATGTAACACCACAGTGATGATTTTTTTACTGCTCGCAGAGCAAACGATGTTTTCATTTGCTGCGGTGAGCATGAGGGTAATCAAGCAGTATGTGTCCACACTGTCAGGCCGAAGCTCTCAGATGAATAGGTCTCAGCAGGGTTGATGACCGGTCAGGTATCCTGGGATTAAACTGCACAGTGGTCAGTGGAGTACAGGGCCAGTACCCCTACTGAAGCCCCTAACCTTTAGCATGTAGGAGGCTGAACATAACCGACGAGCCGGATTTAGATCATGGGGGCCGCTGAGGGCAAAATGCCTGTTTCTGTCAGCAGAACACTTTGCCGTAAAAATCTTCATCGCTTCCTTATTTATTTCAGGATCGTATTTTTTCCCCCCAAACTCTCTGCACATAATGCAGAGGAACATCGAGTCTGTCAACATCCGGCAGCCGGGGTCTGTTCAGGGCAGAAGGGCTGTACAGCAGAATGGTTCCATAATCCGGCGGGCCAGAGCCTCCCTCAGGCGTTTGGGCAAGACAGTGTCACAGAAAGTGCAGAATTTCCTCCAGAGTCGCCCGTCATTTTTTCAAATCATGCCTTTGTTGCAGCTGGCAGCCACAGGGGCAGCTGTCTGAGGCATTGATGTTGTGTTTGTTTTTCTTTCTCCATTTCATCTTTAGTTTTAACACAGAATTTTGCACACGTGGTTGTGCGATAGTCGAACTGACTCTTCATTTACTGACACTGTGGGTGGGGGTGTGAGTCAAGCGGTTACGCAGACTTGGGGCCCCATGCAGGGAGGAACATTTAGCAGTAGACCACTTCTCGCTTTTCTGACCCCGATGTGGTCAGGTTGTGTCAGCAGCCAGCAGTGAGATGCCCATTCCCATCAGAACCATAAAGTTTAAGGTCGCAGGACTCGTTTACCGCCACGTTTTAAGGCCGCATTGAGGGTGAATTTCTGGGCTCTGCTTATGGGACGGGCATCTATAATTAGTGGACCTGGTACCAAACTCGAATGCTCTGTATGTCTCGAGACTCTGCAGCATCTCTGCCAAATCGCCCATCTCACATCATTCAGCCTTTACTCACCTTTGAGCAACTCTGGATCTCTGAATGCGGAATTAGTTGGAAGGCGGGGAGAGTTCTTGCATTATGTTAATGGAGCTGTTGTGGGGTCTTTAAGTGGGGATTATGTACGACTGACTTCTGCATAATGTGCCGTGTGACCGCTGGGGCGTTGCCATGGAAACCCGGCCAAACCCAGCAGCGCGGCGTCCTTGACTCAATGCGGCGCAGCGTAGCTTTTGTCCTCTGGCTCAAGGCGTGCAAAGATTTGCATTCTGGGCCCCCAGGTCAGAAACGCGGACGTCTTCGTCAGCAGATCTGGGACACAGGGGTGGGGGGAGTCTGAGGAGGAGTCAAACCACGTTAAACCAGGCCGGCAAAAGCAGCTCATCTGTTTGGGTGGCTCCACACCAGGTCAGCGCATCACCCTGAGAAGCGAGCGCAGTGACGATGTCCACAGTTACCTTGTTAGCGAGGTCAGATGACTTCACCGTGCTCTGTCCCCATGTGGCTCCCATGGGGGCTATGACAACACCCCTCCGCAGCAAGAGCAGCACCCTCTCACCCTCAGCCTGTCAGGCCGGGTGTATGCGTTTGAAAGTCGCAGTTGACTTTAGGCCTACAGACTTTGCTCTAGATCCCCTTTAAACCTGCACAGCTGTTCTGGGAGCTTACCGCAGCTTGCATTGTTGTTTTTCAGCACCAAAGAGGCCCCTGCTAGTTGCTGCCCCCCAGGAACCCAAATGGCACGCTGTACCATTACCATCCTGACCCCCCCTCCCCCAATTTAGCAAATGCCCAAGGGAGGCTTACGTCGACTCCTGCTGTGGTCAGAATCAACATGCAAAACTTGAGTCCCCGCCCCCTCCCCTCCAATGGGGGTGGGGGGGGGGATTACCATTCGGAAGCCCCCACCACATTCCCAATGCCGACGTCTCTCTCGATTAGCAGGACGACTTTGGTCAGCTGTGGGGCCATGTAGGGTCACCGTACAAAATGTGACAGCACATGTGTGACCAGCCTTTACATTCAGCCACCCGTCCCACCTCTGTGCTTTACCATCTGCCAGGGTGCTCTGCGCTTCCGTCTTGCACACATATACACACACACACACACACATACACACACACACACACACACGTAGCCTCCTGCCTGTCACACAGGGAGACCGATCGGGGTGTTAATTAAACGCGGCCCTGCTCTCCTTTTGTGACGCACCGCTTCACACTCCCCAAGATCTCGCTGAACAGCACCCCCCCACCCCCTCCGCACAGCCGGTTGCCTCCATTTCAGAAGTATGTCAGCGACTCCCTGCTCCCTCGCCACCTATTGGAGGCGCCGCTTCATCACCTTACCCCTGGTGAGAGGCAGGGTGCGGTCTCCCGGCAACCGGGGCCAACGCCCACACATGTACACACGCAGTCTGGTTCCTGCCTCCCTAGCATAACACACCTAATGATCTCAGCTATGGGGGAGATTCCCCGACGTGTTTGCAGGATAAGATGGTGGGGGGGGGGGGTCATGTCAGGCCATGGTTACCTGAAAAAGCACTTTCAGAAGTGGTACTGGGATGGGGGGCAGGCTACTGCAGCTGCCTGATGTGGAACAGCAACTCTGCTGGTGCTGAGGGCTGCCAGCCAATGAGAGGCAGGCATGCGAGCGCGCCCCCCCTGCAACCAGTGGGCCATGAAAACGCTCTCTAATGAGGCGCGGCGAGCCTGGCGGCAAGCAGCCCAGAAGCCAGCAGTGGCATGCGTCACAGTGTGAGGGTCACATGACCATGGCGTGCACCGGTAGGGGGTCACTGTGCCTTTTCAGAGGGGCTGGCATCCATGGAGGGGTGCTCTTTGAAAACCTAAAAGCCACCATATTGCCTGACTTGCTTTTGACATAGCTGCCTTCGGCTCCCATTTTTACACTGTTCCTCCCAAGGAATCAGTGCACTTGCTAATTTGCATTAATTATCAGTGATTTGTATATTAATGTACACCCTCCCTTCCCATCCATCCTGTTCAGATGTCTAGGTCCCCGACACAGGGTTGCAGTTGTTCTGGCTGTCGCATGACCCCCCCCCCCCCCCACGCACATACACACACCCACACACACCCTTCAGTCAGCCTCCCCTGAGAAGAGTTCACGGGAATGTGGGATGTGGCTGTGACTCGTGGGGGGGGGCGTGACTCCCGAGCGTGTACGTGATTGTCCCTGCAAGCTCGTACCATCATTTGTGGGTACTACCATCCTGGCCCCTGGCTTCCCTCCAGTCCAGTGGCTGTGCTCTAGTCTCGTATTTTTGTCCACGTTGATAGTCTCTACGGTTACTCTGTGAACAGCAGTCCAGGGTGGATCTGGAAGTGGCCTGGATCTTATGTACTGCTGCTCTTCACCTCACTGTGACCCTTGGCTTAGTCACATCTCACTGTTAATCGCACAGATGTGTCATTTTATGCATGGGTGGGTGGGGGGGGAACATGAGGGCCTACTCTGTGGTCCCTGTATGTTTGCCTTTTTCAAAGCGTCTGTTTTCCTGCTTCTGGTTCACGGGTGACATTATTGTGTGTAGAATTTTATGCTTTTTAATGTTGCCTAAGGAGTTGGGGGGGACTCGGCAGGGTGGAAGGGCAGTCACTGTAGGGTCGGGCAGCAGATTTGCCCCACGGGGCATCCTGTCAGGACAGCGGCGTGCTAGTCTGTGCTCTACCACCTTAGTGGCAAGTCAGGATTCAAGATGGCGGACTGAAGGCGTCAGAAAATCTGAGACAAAGACGACAGGTCAGGACTGCCGTGTCTGCACGCTAATTTTCTGGTTTCGTTGTTAGCCCGATCCCACGGTCTGCGCCACACTCTGGTTTGAGCTGGTTCTGGGTCTACTCCCCTGTTGATGTCCTGGGCCACGTCTTCTGTTTGTTGGGCTGTGTGTGGTCCTGACCCGGTCACACTCGCCGAGGAGATTTCTGATCTTTGTGCGATTTCTTATCCTTCCTTATGAAATTGCTGTGCCGGTTAGTCGCTGTCGTTCCTCGTACTGCTGTGACTCTGGAAATCGCGTCAATATGCCCCCCCCCTTTGTTCCCCGCAGACTACCTGGCAGGCCACGGGCGGCTGAGCGAGGCCGACGCGCGCCGTAAGTTCTGGCAGATCCTGTCCGCCGTGGAGTACTGCCACAATCGACACATTGTCCACCGCGACCTGAAGGCAGAGAACCTGCTGTTGGATGGTCACATGAACATCAAGATCGCAGGTAATGGGGCAGGCGCCAATGCATGGCTGTGTGAGTGTGTGTCACAGGGTTACAGGTGCTGATAGAACAGTTGTTGTTTTCCCATTTGTATTTCACTTCTCTATGCAGTGAAATACTTAGCTTTGACATTTTATTCAATGGTACAATAGCCAGTTCCAGGCCCAGAGGAACTGAGTTGGCAGTGTGCTCGGTGCTCTTAGGGCTGTAGCTGACAGACATATACGGACTGTGTACCAATGCCAGAAGCCTGGCATTTCCCAGGAGGTTAAATGGGAGGGGGCAGCATAGCCCCAAACTCTAATGCATGCTGGTCCCTCATCCTCCACCTTCTGCTTGGCTCCTGCGTGGGTCAGGCGAGTATGCCACGGGACAACTCCCTTGCTGAAACACATATGCTGCTGTTGTTTATGATGTTATCTCCTGTTATCTCACTTCCTTATTTATTTCATGATGTCAAACTCTCTACGCATAATGCAGAGAAACATCCCCACCACCACACACACACACAAAATGCCCTTCAGAAGGCAGCGTGAGTGGTGGGCTTTCAGGCCAGATAAGCTGCTTTTATGGGACCTCTGGGGGCCCCTTTCCAGGCTGCTTAACAGTGGCAAACCCAAAATGCAATTAGGTAGTAGCGGTTGGGGCTTCCGTAATTGAGTCCCGTTATAGTGTTCAGCTGGTTCTGCTCAAATTCACTGAGGTGCGGTTTTTTTTTAATAAGGATAATTAGTCTACTGTGCATTCTCTGCTCCTCCCTACTCTGTTTAGGGCTAATCGTTTTTCTTAGCGTGAATTAAAACAGAAGTTGTGGGAAGTGAAATCCGCAAACACCAGAGCCATGTAATAAACTGCGTTAAGGACGTCACAATCCTGTACATCCTGTGCCTCTTTAATCACCTCGAAACCCCCACACCTCTCTGAGCATGATCTGTATGTGCCTGTAGTCCACTGTGAGTGTACCTGTAAATATGTTACCTGTGTGGGTGTGTGTGCGCGCACGAGGACGGGTGTCTGTTTAGCGTTCACAAGGGTCACATGTGCGAGCCTGGACCTTGGAGCCTGAATTCCCGCTAGTGGGGGCGGCTCCGTATGCTGATAAGATCTTATCGGTGCTTTGGTGGCCTTTCCTGTTCACCTGAGCTGCCCCCCAGCCCTCTCTAAGGGGCCATTGTCCTTCATTCCCTCCTGCATTCAGGTTCATTGGGTAGTGTGGGGCTCCGGACAGAAATCCACTAAATCCGGGTCAGGCTGCCCCAAATTAAATCAAAATGCTTCAGCGTCTAATATTAAAAACAGAAGGATAACTGAGCCTCTGCTTGGCTAGAGTGGTCTGTTTGCTTCTGTGTGTTTGCCAATGCGGTGATTTTTCTGCACAGTTCTTCCTTTTTTATTTAATTCCTTGCTCCGCCCACCCACCCCCCATTTTTTTGGTCTGCCCTTGTTCTTAAAGATGAAAGAGCTGAGATGCACACTGGCTGTGTATGTGGGGAGATAGCCCCCCCGCCCATACCTCCCAGCCTCCCTTCAGTTCAGTCTGGAGGACACACCCACTTTCTGCTCCTGACAAACTAGACGGGTATAATTCCTGCTGTGTGCAGGATCAGCGTGAGATATAGCTGTGGTCATCACAACCCCCCCCCCATATCACTTCAAGAAATGGCGCACTCACAGTCCTCCTGTGGGGACTAAAGCAGAGGCGACTGGTCATTCCATAGGAGTGCGGTGTGCAGGAAATGTGCCTGATGCTGGGAGAACATCGCCTGCTGGCAGCTCGCACGCAATTGTAAATGCAGGGGGGATGAGGAGGAGAGCAGAGACGTGAAAGCCCCCCCACCCCATCCCCACCACCCCTCTCCGGGTGCCCACCTCTGGGCAGTGGTGGAGTGTTGACGTCAGCCGGCCTGTTCAATATTCCGGCCGTGAACTGGGTCAGCGCATCCGCACTGTGTCCGGGCTGTACTTGCCTCTCACCTTGATGCTGTCAATTTGAATGATCCCTCCCCACACACTCTCTCATTTATTCCGGGGGGGTCTGATCCGCTTATGGCTTATGGAGGAGAGAGTGGGGGGCATGTTTATCAGGAGTGCTGAGAGCATATTAAGAGAGACGCTGTAGTAATCGCATTAGCTGAAATGCTGCGCTCAGTCATGAGGGTGGCATCGTGCCCCACCCCCCACCCCCAAGTCAGGTGCTTCTGCTGTCCATAAAAACATCTTTTTCACCCCCCCCAGTATGCTACTGCTCTTTCTGTTTCTACTCTTTTGTCACAAATATGTTGCCCCCCACACCAGTGTGGGCATTGTGTGACAGCCCCCCCCTTCAGCCTGGCTGCTGTGAGCTGGTGTAACACACTGGTCATCCTGGCTCCCTGTCCTGCTGTGCTTTCTGACTGTGACCCCTGTAATGGCCTCTGTAGTTATATCCCGCATCACTAACTTATTACACAGCTGTTACAAGGTTTATTTCATATCCATCTCGGCAACAAAATCTGAGGAAATGGGGGGGGGGGGCTCTCCACATGAGGAGCACAGCTGGGGTCCCCTTTCTTTGAGGCAAAATGTGTATCATTTAAAAAATGACACGAAAAACATATAATTGGCCCCTATTTATACAGACCCCTCTGTTTTTGACCCATGGCTGCTTGTACAGGTGCCGCACCCCCCTCCCATGCCCCCTCCTGCACTAGGAAATTACGGGATATTTCCAGCCTGTTCCATGCTCTTTATTGGCTTCTGTTTCACTGGCTTTCAGTCACTGTGACTTGCACCGTCTTTCCCTGCTTGTGTAACAGGATTTGTGTGCGCACTCGAGTGCGTGTGCACGTGAGATGCCGGGATGCCATCATCCTGGTGATATGTGTGTGGAGGGGTGGGGCAGGGCAATGTTAAATCTCTCTGCTGGCAAGACAACAAGCAGAGCGAGACCAGATGCGAGGTTTCATTTGATTCGATCCAATGGGAGCAGCTCACCACTGTGCACCTTGCTCACAGAATTGGCGTACAGCACAGCAGAAATATTGCACCTCATGCTTGGGTGGGCTGTGTGTTCTTCCCTCGGGATTCTTCCCCCTTTCCCCCGACCTCTTATTCGCTGCTTTAGTCATTCAACAGAAGGGTGTGTGCGTGTGTGTGTGCGCGCGCGCGTGCGTGTGCATTCCTCCCTGACTTAGGCAAATATGTTACCCTTTATGCAGCCTACTCAATGGCTCCAGGCATCCTTGAACATAACCAGACATCCTCTCGTTCCACATTTTCAAGATTTGGGTATTTGTGGGCATTTTATTTTTTCCAATCATCCCACCTTCCTGTCGCCCACAGATTTTGGGTTTGGCAACTTCTTTCAGCCGGGGGAGCCCCTGGCCACATGGTGCGGCAGTCCCCCCTACGCTGCCCCAGAGGTCTTCGAGGGCCAGCAGTACGAGGGCCCCCAGCTGGATATCTGGGTACGGGACACCATGCAGTCCATTCCATCCTCTATTCCAGCCATGGGGAATTCCGACCGAACTACCCATGCCTTAAACAGCTGTCTGAACTCACCATCCCTTTAAAAATTGGGTGATGTTGCTTTGAGTGATTTACTCCTTTGCTGGTAGATTTGCACCTGTGATCAGCCTCTGGTTCCTAAAATGTGCATTCAGCCATTTTATAGCACCAAGTATCTGTGTCTCAGTGTTTTCTGAAGGCGAGCAGGAGTGTTCAGGGTTAATGCAGTATTTGTAGAAAGCAGTATTTACAAGTTACAGCGGGAAGGCCTCTCTGTGACACCGTTTGCCCCCCCCTCCCCTCCCCGGGTACATGATGTGCACTGCCTAGTGTCAAACAGCACCAGCGTATTGTCCTTTTTGTCCGTAATTCCCCGTTACTCCCCACACACACACGTTTACAGTCACGGCTGTTCTTACGGCAAATGCACTGACACCGCGTGTCCTGTCTGCACAGAGCATGGGCGTGGTCCTCTACGTACTGGTATGCGGCGCCCTCCCATTCGACGGGCCAACGCTGCCTGTGCTGCGTCAGCGTGTGCTGGAGGGCCGCTTCCGGATCCCCTACTTCATGAGCGAAGGTAGGAACTGGCTTGGGAGGAGCACCAAACAGGTCGGACATACATTTTGGAATTTGACCGCACAGCAAGAAGAATGTGTTCTCCAAACCACACGGACCTACTTCAATCCATCTACCAGGCCTCGAGACCTGCTGCCTGTGGGTAATAGGAATGTTTTGGTGGGGGGGGGGGTGGCTTTCACGGCCAATGAGAGACAGGCAGCCCTGATCCTTTGGCCCACGGCCATATTCTGACAGGTTCTCCAAAAAGGGATCAGCTTGACCAAAGTTAACAAATCATCCTTTCAGATTCCTTCCGGCTGCCTGAATGTTTCCTTCGCATGGGGGTTTGGTCAGGGGAGGTTAACGAGCTTTTGATGGGGACCCTGGTGGGGCACTCCCCTGGCCATAGGCCCCCCGAGGTAAAGGGAACAGAATGTGCAGAGTGCATTCCTACAGCGGCCCGCCCGCCCGCAGAGCGAAGGCAGCCTGCAGTGAGCGCTGTGTGAGCTGCATTCCTTTCATACTGAACAGTTGATTAAAACAGGATGTTTCCTCGGTCTCCTGGGCTACCTATGGTCCTGAGCAGGCTTGCCAGCAGTAACCGTACAGCCAATGGGGATGCATGTCGCCTTAATGCTGCCCCTCCCAAATTAACTGGCCCACTGAGATCGCCCTTAGGGTTTTTAGTGTTTGGTTTTACGCCTCAGTTCCCTTATTCTTCGACAGTTTGGCCCAATACCAGAGTGCAGCTGGCTCCCCCCCCCCGCCCCCCCCCACTGAACCCTACATATTTCTGATCCAGCCAGAGCTCCAGTCTGATATGTGAGGGGTCTGTGCATGCGGTAGGGGGCGCTGACATTCCTCACACCTCCTTCCCGTCCTCTCGCCCTGCCTGTGCCCAGACTGCGAGCACCTGATTCGCCGCATGCTGGTGTTGGACCCGTCCAAGAGACTCTCAGTGGCTCAGATCAAGGAGCACCGCTGGATGGCGTTGGAGGTGCCCGTGCGGCGCCCCCTGCTGTATCAGCAGGGTTCTGCGGCCGAGGAGGGCAGCGGTGAGGCTGGCGTGGGCGAGTACAGCGAGCAGGTGCTGCGGCTCATGCACAGCCTGGGCATCGACCAGCACAAGACCATCGAGGTGAGACCCCTGTGTGGCTGACTGTGGGGGGGGGCTTGGGGGGTGCACAGACCCTGTGTGAGACCCCAACTGTTCTTTTACAGTCTCTGCAGAGCAAGAGCTACAACCACTTTGCAGCTATCTACTACCTGCTGGTGGAGAGGCTGAAGGCTCACCGCTGCAGCTTCCCCGTGGAGCAGCGGCTCGACGGCCGCCAGCGCCGCCCCAGCACCGTCGCCGAGCAGACAGTCGTCAAGGTAACATGCTGGTCACCACATGGCACCGCTTTTGTGGGCGTCGGCTAGCCCATGTGGTGCTAACTTGCCTGTAGCAATGCTCTCGCTCATGGGTTTAACTACAATGAATTCCCCCTCCCCCCAAGCAGGCAAGCAGTGGCCCCCTGCAGGTGGGGCTCCTTCCACAGAACATGAGGCTCCTGCGTTCTCCTGTTCTCCTCCCAGCCTCCACTGATGCCTTCACCTTCCCGCAGTCCCCCTGTCCGCCTGAGCACAATCTCATGGAAGAGGAGGTCGGGACGCCCAAGGTCAGTATAGGTCTGGTCTCAGACGTGACCACGCACTCTGTCATCCTCATGCTCAGAAATCAAGTGCATACATCGCATGTGTAAACTTGAATATTAATCAGTGAGGACCCCCCCTACCATCACCTAACCCCGTGATTTGAAGAAGAAGGGTGTTTTCTGTCACCCTTAACTGAGCTCACAGGTCCACACCATGCCACTGTGACAGATTCCTGTGCATCTCGTTTTGGGCGTGATTGTTTGTCTTCCTCCGATTGGATGGAAGAGCCACTCTGGTCGTTTTTTAGGGCAAAGGCACAAGTGCGTCATTGCAGCCGCCGCAGCTGCTATCCAACCATAGGGGGCCTTGTGATCCTATCTGCTGGCACGCTGGGGGGAGGCTGAAACAGCCTGTTGTTGCAGCAGCATTTCCCCTGTGCGTTGTGCAACTCCGCTCCTGGCTTCGGGCATTTCAGGAAACTAGGATCAGGGCTCCCGTTTCCCTGGCAACATTCAAATGATCCGTGTGTGTGTGTGTGTGTGTGTGTGTGTGTGTGTGTGTGTGTGTGTGTGTGTTTGTGGGCACACACTTACTCATCTCTGTGTGCCTGTGAGACAGGCCTCTCAGCCAAAACACACTTCCTGTTCCTGTATTCCAGACATGCCCCCCCCCCCCTTCCCCTTGGCTATACCATGTGTGTGGGGGTTGGCGGGTGGTGTCGGAGTGATTGCAGGCATTTTGGTTTATTTGCCCTTTTCCCGGTGTCCAAACATCCCCTCTCTGCGTGCAGCCGCTCCTCCGGCCTTTTCTGACGGACCACCGTCTGCCAGGAGAGCTATGCACAGACAGACCGCGTCTGCACTGCTGGCTGTGTGCGTGTAGGTGACTAATCGCTGAAGCTCAGGAGCTTTGCTTAGGGAGAAATGGTCTGGCTGTCCTTCCCAGCCACATACTGGTCAAAGCAAGTGGTCTCATACCACAGGGTCAATGCTCGCTGTGGACTTTTGGGGAGGCTCACATTTGCTTTGGAAATGGTGGGGGGGGTTACGTGGCTGGGTTCCCCCCATAGAGCAAGTTATATCTCTCCATGGAGTCTGCAGCCCGCAGAGCAAAAAGAGACAGATGGAGAACAGCACATGTCTGGAGCTGGCATGACACCATGGCAACCCTCCCCCCCCAGGTCAACGGCTGTCTGCTGGATCCGCTACCCCCCATGGGCATGCGCAAGGCCAGCGGCTCACTGCCCAGCAACATGATGGAGACGTCCATCGATGAGGGCATCGAGACGGAGGAGCCGGACACCGAGGACGACCCGTCGCACGTCCTCACTGCGCTGCAGGCGTCCCGCTTCGGCCAGCGCCGGCACACGCTCTCTGAGGTCTCCAACCAGCCCAGCGCAGCGCCCCCTGCGGGTCAGTGCCAGGAACTGAAAAATCATGTCTCTTTTATCGACTTCATGGTTTCTGTTATCGGGTCTGATTCTGGCTCAGCCACAAGGGTTTGTTTGTCCTTGAGGCAGGGAAACTTGAATCTCTGGAGAATCGGTTGCATTTCGTTGAGGTGCTGACATCACTGCATGTTCAGGCGTTCGTGGTTTGCTCAGGGGAGGCTGTGGGTATGTGTCTGGCTGACTGAGTATGTGCGTGACAGGGAAGCTCTTCAGCCTAGCCCACAACCCATCACTGGGCAGCATGGACTCGGAGTATGACATGGGCTCCGTGCACAGCGACCGCAGCCTGCTGGAGGACACCGGCTCGCTGAGTGAGACGGCCCCGCCCAGCGTCCCTGTGGGCCGTGTTACCCCGCCCTTCCTCGGGGCGCGACCCACCAACCCTGCCATGCTGGCCCTCAGCTCCCAGCACAGGGAGGCTCACAACCGCTCACCTATCAGCTTCCGTGAGGGCCGGCGCGCCTCTGACACCTCCCTCACGCAAGGTGAGTGAACTTGGGCCGGACTGCACCACACCACACCGTTTCAGGAGCCTTTGTCCACATGCACACTCGCATGTTGTTCACACTCACAGATGCTAATTATTTGAGGTGTGACTGTAGCTCTTCAGTGACAATTTTTTTTCCCCGCTTTGATGACAGCCCATGCTGCACCACATCACTTTTAATCACCTAGTGTGTGTAATTGCTCTTAATCGCTACTAGGCCTAGAATAAGGGATTTTTTTCCCAATCCTTGTGAGGAAATCTGTGAAACTCAGAACCAAAGTATGTGAGGCTTATGTTCCCCATTCAGACCCAAAGGGGTCACATGATTGGTCTCAAATCTCAAAGTTCCCCATGCCTCTGTCTCCAATCAGGCCTGGTCGCCTTCAGGCAGCATTTGCAGAACCTTGCCCGTACCAAGGGCATCCTGGAGCTGAACAAGGTGCAGATGCTGTGTGGTCAGATGGGCCCAGAAGAGGAGTTGTTGCTGGGGCCTGCTGGAGCCCATCCCCATCTGCAAGATCTTCTGGATCCCCAACAGCAGGTCAGTGCCACCTCGTCCACCTCTGACACTTAGCAGCACAAACACTGGCAGATTGGAAGCCAGGAAACTGGACAGCAGGCAAAGGCAACCGTCATATAGCAAACAGGTGATACTTTAAAGAATCTCTGAAAGCTGCCATTTGCAAACATAGGAGGTAATCCCCCTTATGAATTCTACAAGAAGATGCCTAGTCTGGCCAGAAGAATATAGGATAGTATACAGTTCCACTGTATAACACCGGCAGCAACAACAATAATAATAGGTATGACTATAGATACAACATCCAAAAGAGATCCAAGGTCCAGCACAGTTAGACTTCCTGCCAGACAGGAAGCAGTCTTGTCAGGCTTTGCAGGTCTGTTTGTTATTGGAAGGCATGCTGTTGGATGGTCAGTCACACGATGCGTGAACATCCCCCCCCCCCCCCACTTAGTTGTAGCCCCAGCATTCACCACCGAAGGCGTGGCTTAAATCACACTGCCATGTTCGTATGTCTTCCTGCGGCAGGACGGAATGGCCAGGCTCCCTGGCGGAGCCCAGCCCCCTCTGCTGTCCCGGCGACAGAGCTTGGAGACACACTACCTCGCACACAGACTGCAGGTAAGAGAGCGGCGACCGAATGCCAACTGGCAACACATTTGCAGGTGCTAGGGGTGTCGTTATGGTGACGCATCCTCCGTCTTGAGAGATATATCTGTATATCTGTACATATCTGAATGTGATGGAAGATTATGAGGATGTAGTTCCCTGTCCCACCTCTTAAAAACAAAGCCATGACGTCTCACCTGACCTTCACTGTCTCCACAGAAAATGGGTCCATTGGCCAGCAGCCCTGGGAGCTGCCAGATGTTCTGCAAGGAGGCCCCGCGGAGCCTGGAACAGCAGCTGCAGGAGCACAGGTACATCTCTCAGGGGTTGGCAGTGGGAGGTGAGGGTGCGCTGCTCCTATGTTTAGCCCACTTTCTTGCCCGCCAACCATGCCTGTTCCCTTCGTCACAGGTTATACCAGAAGAGGCTCCACCTTCAGAAGCAGTCCCAGCTGCAGGCCTACTTCAACAAAATGCACATTGTGGAGGGCTCCTACCCTCCACGTCCTTCGATGGGCCACCTGGAAGCTGCAGCTCCTGGCCAGTCACAAGGAATGGCCACCCTGGGCCAGTCGCAAAGCGGCCCACAACCTTCTCCCCCCTTCGCCTGTGCACATCCCCTCAGTCCTCTGATGGAGCCTAGCACTGAGGCCCAGCCCTACAACCCCTTCCTGAGCCACTACTTAGACCTGGGTCCCATGCCACTGCCCACGCAGCCCCCCGAGCCCCCAAACTTCAGCTCTCTGGTCTCTCAAGAGCCGCACCACCAGGAACACCACCAATATCCTCTGGACCCGGGCCAGCCTCCGCCACCATCGATTCAGCCTGAGGGCTCCATGGCGGGGTACGAGAGCCTGGCTTTTCCCGGGCTCGACAGCCCATTCCTGGACTGTGAGATGATGGAGACGGTGGACTCACAGCACGGTTTCGTGTTGGTGAACTAACCTGCAAGGAACGGTGTTACCAAACGCTGGCGATGCCACAGCTATGTGAAAGGCGTGGGGTTTAGGTGTGGTGGGAGGTGGGACTTGACCATACAAATGGAATGATAGTCAGAGTATTGACTTTTCTAGTTTGTACATTTTGAACCTCAGAGACTCTACCAAACCCTCCCTACCTCCCTCCCACATAAGCTACCATCTCCCACAAGGTACAGCCCAGTAGCTGGGCTGGTGTGCTCCTGCGGTCAGCGTGCGTGTGTGTTGGCCTTTGTGAGACATGACATTTTCCACACACGGGAACCACAGGCAGCTAGAGAGCTGACCATGTCCTCCAAAGTGAGGATCTGCTGGCTGTGAAGGCAGCTTGAGGTTGGTTTTAGACTTCCCCACAAGAGCACAAATTTTATATGAGAGTAGGAAGAAAGCTTGGCTTGTATGGGCCTGAGGTCTGAAATGACAATGACCAGGCATGCCTCGGGTCTTTTTGTGCGTAATTTTGAAGCAATATTTTCACATGAAGGGGGAAAGGAGCCCTAAGCTTTCACAGGTGTCCTAAGGAGTATTCTCGTTCACTGGCAGGCTTGGTCATGTGACGCTGGAATCGGATGACTCAAAAGCTCACCAGTCTTTCTCACCACAAGCTAAAAAAGAACTCAGTGTCTCTGAGACAAGTCGGCCTGCAAAACTAAATCAACTGGCTAAAGAAAAAGGTGATTTATTCTTTAAGAAAAAAAAATATATATCTACAAACTGTATGCAAGTGTTTGCAGCGTGCATACCAGAGCTGAGATTTGGCTTAAAGCACTTTTTTCAAAGGAAGAAACAGATGAAAGAGAGGAAAGAAAATCTAATTGGGGGTGGGCAGGGGTGAGGTAAGAAGGCAGCCGTTTGTGATTTTCAGTAAATATATGACGAACAGAAAGCTACAGCTGGTTTGCATCACTATACCTAGCTCTGGACTCCAATTCCCATGACCCCTCTGTCCTACAGATGACTCCTGCACCCCCAACCCCCCCCCCATCCCTAGGAAATCTAATCTTGTGGTTAATGTGACAAGAACTAAGAAACAGTAATTTGTTGGTATTGAAATAAAAAAGGAAACAAGGAACCACGGGTCCCTCACCCTCAGTGGGAGTTCAGTTACATGTTGATGGTTTGTTGTTTTGCGCTACCGTAGAATTTAGGGGTTAAATTATTAAGACCCAGAAACCTGCTTAGAAGAAACAACAAATGATGTGTCCAGTGTGATAGTGCTGTGCCTTTTTCCTCCTTTTAATTTAGAAATGAATACTTGATTTTGTTCTTTTTTCCTTTCTGGAAATTGTTCTTAAGGAAGGTACAAAACACCCCCCCCCATCAGAGGTTCTGTCTGAACCCCACTATGTGGAGTTATGGACTAGCCCCTCCTCTTTTGACAGTGCTATTTTGGTCTATCAGTATATGCCATTAAAAAGTATTATAGCAATATTTATAAACGATGACTATGATGAAAGTACGGATAGTGAATATGTTCTTTGTCTGTATCATTTCATGTATGCAGGAAAACCCGGCATCTGTTTGGAAATACAGACTTCAGTGTTTTATCTTCATTGTTGACCACACATAAGCTAACTTGCTGTTGAGATTAAAAAAGTTATATGAACACGTCTTGTGGTATAGTATCTACTGCATGCAAAGACAATCCTTTGCATGCGAACAGTCGGTTGGTCTGTATGCAAGAGGTTCATCACAGACGTTTTGTCTTAAGTGGTGAACCTGTTGCTGTCTGTTCAGTTTACTATATACATAAATGTCCTTGCAATTAAAAAATTATACTGCAGCCGCAACAACATGAAAAATTTAAAAACAGTACAGTTAACCACAGTAGTGTTACAAGCCACACTGTTTACAGTCTTCCTTTGGGAGCCAGCTGCAGTGAATCTGATAGTGATAAATTAAACACTTTCTTTAAGTCCCTCATGGCCTCCTGTTTCCCATCTAGGCTATAAAACTCCTCCACCAGCATTCCTTGAGCATAGGTGTCTGAGCTTTAGAGGTTGGATGGTCCTCCATGGACCCACGTTTCTTCCAAAGGCAGACCATCAGCAACCCCCCCACTCTCTGTGCATCTACCCAGAGCGATGACACTATTGCAGTCACGAATCCGCTCTCACTCAGACCTAACGATTGCCAAATTTTCTGCCTTTTTATAGAATCGTGGCGAGCGCTTCTCACAATTTCATGTTGGCCTACGTGAACTTTTCCTGTGGTGGGGGTGGAGGATGGCTATTCCAGTCGAAAAGTGATTCATACAATGTGATTCATTAAAAAAAAAGGTGACTCACAAGATAATGCTAAATGTATTCCAGTATAAAAATACTGTAAAACTAAAGTTTCACAGGCAGTATCAAAATTTATTAAGTAGGCTGTCTGCATTGAAAACTGTACTTACATGTTACATTCTCTCATCAAGACATTTAGGCAAGCGCACTATGTTGCCTCAAGTCATAGGCAAGCCTTGGGTACCTTAACGCAGATGACCCACTGCTGTCTTTGTCCCTCTTTGCTGCCTGAGAAATTGCCCTTTGTTTGCTTGCCTTTATTTGTCCAGCTTTAAGATCAAGGACAATGGCAAGTGACTCCATTCCTTCACATGCAACTCAAAAGTAAATCAAGGGTCTCACCATCATTCATCCATTTTCTATAACTGCTTATCCCATTTGGGGTCACGAGGGGTCTGGAGCCTATGGGCAACCCAGGATGGGGCACCAACTCATCATAGGGCACACTCACACTCCATTCACACACAAATGCAATTTGGCAACTCCAATCAGCCTCAGCATGTTTTTGGACTGTGAAAAGGACAACCAAGGACCCAGAGGAAACCGCACAATGACACAGAGAGAACATCGAAACTCCACACATGGAACCCTGGTCTCACAGATGTAAGGCAACAGTGCTAACCACTGTGCCGCCCCTCATTCACAACCATTAAATGGAAATTGTAGGATCAAGGTTAAGGAACTTATTCTAGTGGGCTGAAATGCTGGATGCAGCAGGGTCTCAGATGTTAACCTTTGTAGGCATGCAGACGAGACAGAGAAGTATGTGGATAGACTTCATCAAGACTTGATTCAAGCGTAATAATGATGAGCGCTCCAATGGAGAAATCTCCCTCAGGCACCACTGTTCCCACTGTTGAAAGTGTCTTTGTGCATTTGCTAATGGGTCTGTATGACTCCACTGATTGGATGGTTGTTTCTTGTACACCTGTCCCTAGAAAACCATGTTTGTTCAAGAGATGGAGACAAAGTGTAAAACTTGTGTGTGTGTGAGATGTTAGAAGCACAACAACTTCTGGAGCTTAAGATGGAAATGAGAATGACAGAAAATGATACATTTAGGGTCTTGGGAAAAGTCACCCTGCTTTCATTCTGTATTGTCAATGCAACAAACACCAAACACACAAAATAACCTCTCAGTAGTGCTCATCTCTGATGTAGCTTTTAGACTGGAGGGCAAAATTGCATGAATCTCCTTTCTCCCTCGACCAGCCAAAAGCTGCTTAGAGCCAGTTTTACTGTTGGGCTGTCAAGCCTTTGATCTTGATCAAGTGGATATATTTATTCCTCCGTTACTCTTGCATGCAACCGTTTGTGGGTTAGAACAATTTTAATTTGAAGCTCCAACAGGAAGAAATTTCTGTTCAGTACACTAGCTGTAGAGTTTGGTTCGTATATGAAAATCACACGAGACACCTGTCACCTCTGGTGCAACAACAAACATACTAACAGTGCGTCCTCTGCCTGCCTTTCACACACATGATCATGTCATCCAAGCATCTGCTCTTTTCTGTAACTAAGATGACATCAGCTGTCTCTATGGCGACAAGACCAGCAAAGATCAACGTGCCACCAGCACACAAGGCCAGTCACGTGGGTGTCTGAACTAGATACCAGTAATCTCATTACCTGATTATTTACCATTTGCTATTTGCGAATGTTTTTATTGGTTGGACACAGAAGGACCTGCAATAAATTGAGTCTTGGAAAAGTTATAAAGGCATTTCTCTGAACATCAGGTCTGCATCCCTATTAGTACTGCTCCATGCAAGGTTTATCTGTAACCACTATCAAATTAAATGTCGACATAATGAGCTGGGTGCATTGCAGCTTTCAACTCTGGACCTTAATCTGAGAAGCATTTACTACCTCACTAAATTTAGCTTGTTAATTAAGCACTTGAGTTTTGCATTCAGCTGTGTAAATGAAAATGAAATGGAGAATTTTAAATAAGTAATGCCTTTCATCAAACTAGTGAGTCCTGACCAGCAACATGATCTAGCTTTGTCAACTGACCTGCCCGCCATCATATTGACATGATCTGCTGTTTCAATGCCACCTGACCAAATTAATTGCCTATGTATTTCAAGCTGCTGGCTCGTTAATTTCATAATGGGTAGCCCTGGTAATCAGGAGTTGACTAGACACATTAATTTAGTCAACTTAAGAGGTTTGGAAAAAAAAATGCTACATCTTGGAATCCATCGCACAAACACCGCATTAAAATAACGTGTTAAGGACTCCCTGGCTCTGGTTTCCTTTGATGCCTTTGGCTTACAGCCATCCGAAGGGCTTTACAACACACTGGTGTACCTGCTTTTAACCATATTGCCATGACACAGCACAAAGTACACAATTTATGGCAATATAAATACATTCCAAAATTAAACTATTATGCGATGAACCCATGAACCGAGAAGAACCTCAATTTAAACAGTAGTATTGCATAGCAGAAACATATCAAGACTAAAGTTAGGGAGCAGCCGCTGTACTGAGCCGAATAAACAGTTTTGAAAGATATGTATACAAAAATCACAAAGACCAGCCTTGTCAGGTCAACCATGAAAACAGCTGCAGCTCCTTTTGTCTGTGGAGAACAGTCTCCTTCAGGGTTTGTTTCCAAGGTTGTCATAGTGACCTAGACTACAGCACGAAAGTTTCATCACCTTTTTTTTCGCAGATAAGACGGCCCTGATACACAGGGCATTTAACCCAAGTCCTGCTGTTTGTTGCCATCTCTCTCTCATGCGTGCAGCCACAGCATTTGCAATCCCACCCAGAAACATCCTGCCAGACTCTAGTGGTCATCTGCAGGTTATGAGCACTAACACGAAGGCCTAGCCTTGCTGTGGGATGGCCCACAGGAATTTAGGTCATCTGTTGCCACAATCTGGGCCTGAGCATTCTCACAGAGTGCCAACTGGTCATCTTCATGTGTGGCTACAGACTACCAGTGCAGCCTCTAATGACTGCCCAATTACCACCTTTCTTGGCGCCTCAGTGCATGTTCTGTGCCCCACTGCTAACGTTTCACTACACACTATGCTAACAATGAAGCTGGTGGAAGGGAGATATTCAGCAATCACTGTGAACCCCCATCAGGTGTCACCATCCACGGGCCCCCAACACCACCCTCAGATCCACATTTGGCAAAACATGAATCGCCAGAAAAGTGTCACTGAATGTACTTCACAGGCTGTGTGTTGCCCCACTGAGTGTTGCCATGGCAGCCTTTGGGCTAGTTACACTTCTCCATCCGAAAGCAATCACACTCTCTGACCCTCTTCTATACCAGCCTGCAGAGAGCCCTTCATTCCAGTCTAAGGACAGTCACAGATGAAAGAAAGTCGGCATACTTGTTCTTACCAGCTTCCAAAGTTCAGCCCAAACTCCCATCAGAGGCTTGCAGTGCTGGAATCAAAGTGGAGTAGACCTACTTCCCAGACTTTTTCCAACACCAACTTTGTTCTGACTGTAAGCCTTAGAGCTTCCAGGCTCAATCTAGAGATCCAATAGTGCTAGAAACTAATTTAACTAAGCATTGAGAAACCTTAGCCCAAGTGGCCAATCGGCCACTCAACATTGTCAGCAAAATTTCACTAGTACCATAGGCAGCCAATACTAAAATTGGTTCAGAGGCCATTCTCCTACATGGTCACTGGTGGTGGAGGGGACAGCCACGTGGCAGGGCTCCAGTTATTCAAGTGACACTGAGTTGAGAGGCTGTCAGGGAAAGGCGGCGGCAGCAGCAGGGAAGAGGTGGGTAAGGGGAAGAAACTCAGATGTCCCACTGACCTCGATCCACCCCACATCCCAGCACAAAGAACCCAAGTCCTTTCCTAACCCCATAATGTTAATGACTGTCAATTATTTTGATTCCCCACAAAAGAATGGAGATGTACCAGAAGAACCCACTTTTCTCAGAATTGCCTCTCCTTTCAGAGAATGTTCTAAAACCATGACGACAAGCAAAATCATAGCCCAATTTCAAGTACATTTCCTAGAGCGAATTAATGACTTCAACAGCATGCTTGTCCCTGGTTATCAATTGTAATATACCAAGATGGATACAGCATGTTTTTTTTCTGGTTACGTAGGAGGAACCCACTCAAAACTCACATCACAACCAAATACGACCTGCAGAAATTCTTAACACCAAGTCCGATACAACAGCCCTATGCCTTACCTGCAAGAAAATGCTGGAAGCTTTTATTTAACTGGACTTGAGATTTGCATGGCGTTTAGGGAAGTAAAGAAAACTTTTGTATATTAGCAATGGGCATTGGCCATAAATGGGAGTCATTCCATAAATGAGTTTAAAAACTAACACTTGCGACTACCACTAAAGTTAGCGGCCAAGAAACGGCATATTCATACAAAGAGCAAAGGCAGCAGTGGGGGCATATTTGTGCATATTGACAAAAATATACAATCCAATCACATCACCAACCAGGACTTTAGTGGGAGTTTCCTCAATTACTATTCTTAAAGGCAATGAAGCCATGTGGGGACAGAAACCTGCTCTAAGTTTCATCATGACGCAAGCAAAGGGTGATTGCATAAAACTCCAATTTCAGAAGCTACAAGCAGCTGGAACTGGCTGGCTTGGGGCAGTTTTGTGGAGTCTAGTAACTTCTGCAATGCATTCAGAACTCTGAAAAACACATGCATGCAAACATTCCTATTTAACACACAAACACTTGTTTTAATCACTTTATTTAGTTCCCCCATCACATACAGTATAGTGTCCCAACCATGTTTCGGGTGGGGGAGGGGGGTAGGTTATTTCATATAAAATGAAAGCACATTCTAATGACACAGAACAAGATTTAGTTCAATTCTAAAACATCACAAAACGCGCTGAGTCGCAAAAGAAAGCAGGCAAAGATGAGATTTTACAAATGTGACGCTCAGTCCTCCTATAACCAGCATGCAGGGCTACCCAGAGGCTCACAGTCATGTGTGACACTGCAACTGGAGCTTTTGAAGTTTAACACAGAAAATTCTTGCTGACACGTGAACATAGGACCCACTGGAGCTGGACATTCAGCGTTCAAGAAAGTGTTTATTGTACAAAGTGAGAATGAAAGGCCGACAAAGAAGTAGGGGGAAAATCCTAGCTGAATCCAGCACTCTAAAACAGTTATTGGCACAACAAAGTTACAACTACCGTGTTCTACAAGTAAGAGTAGCGATTAATCAGGGTTAGAGTGACCACTGGCCTCTGGGCATCAAACCTAGAATCTTACCAGGGGACAAAGTCTAGAACCTTTAATGAGTGGATCGAAACATGTGATGGTCCCTTGTTTAAAGTCCTTTTGCATACACACATCGAAAGAACCTACACATTGCAAATATCGAATCTGAATTGGGGGTAGCAGAATTACGTACTGTGCTGATGAGAAGTTGTAGACAATTACTATACAAGATTCCCCTCTTCAGATTTAAGGATCTCACATCGACATTAAGGGAGCTATTTTACCAGGCTGCTGCATGCTTCTCTTAACCGCAGCAGACAGGTGTGCCTAGAGCATGCAAGAAAAAAACTCCTGAGCAAAAATTAAACTAAAGGTAGCTCCTCGGAAGGGTGGGGGGAGGGGGGGTATTGGGCTGAGAAGCTATAGACACCTCCATGCCAAGAAGTACAGCCAGTAACTAGTTGAAGCAGATGGGTCAGATCTGTGCACATACATCGTCCACATATGTTGCTCGAGTTAATTTTCTGCTAACGCAGGGATATACAGCAAGCACAGCCAATTCTGAGAAAACGATTGCTTCCTCAAGACGTTCACTACCACTGAAAAAGCAAAGTTGGGGAGTGACAACATTTAACAGCTTAAAAATTGTTTCTCTAAGCAGCCAGTTGATCCTGGATATCAATAAATACAGTGCGGTAAATCTTGGGATGTGTCGTATGCTCAGCAGAAATTCAAACACGTCTTTCAAGCCAGGGCAAGAACTGCAGGAAAATGAGAGAAAAGGAGAATTACATTTCCCAGAGATGATGCTTCATTAACTGCAACCTACTGGGTCTGGCCAGGTCTCGCCTCCCCGAGACACCATGGAGAACCAAGAGCAGCAAGACGTACCACTCATGGCTTCCTGGGCAAAGTATTTCACATCCATGTCCTGGTCCGTGGCCAGTTTCTCCAGCACAGGTTTCACCTCCGTCTGCAGAGCGCTGTAAAGGAACAAGACAGTCAGACCTCAAAGGAAAACAGAACCTAGTGAAAATATAATGGTCACTAGTTGCAAATGCATGGTGCATCTTCAGCAAGGGGTTTGGGACATACTTGCTGTCTAGCACCGGGCCGATCTTCTGCAGGGACTTTGCCACATTGAAGCGTACATTGGCCACCTGGTCATTAGACATCTTTAGGACCACAGGCAGCATGTGTTTGGTAGTGATATCCTGGCCACAGGCCTCAGACAGCGCCTGAAACCCCGCACAGGATGTCAGATGTAACACTCCAGAGGGCTTGGCCTCCCATGTTTTCATACTGAACTCACGCAAAAAATAAATAAAAAATCCACACTTCACAGCAGAGATGTACAAATTTAGACAGACCCACACAGACAGCAAACCAAAAAGGTACACAGGAAGAGCACGAGGGGGGAAACAAAGTCGAAAAACATGAATGTGACTCACATTGATGCAGAAGAGAGTGGTCATTCTGTGCAGGTAGTTGGGATCGTTGGCCATCCCGAGCACCTTGGGGACAATGGTGTTCTGAGCCCACTCCGCTCCAAACTTCTCCACCAACTTCATCAGGTTGCAGGTGGCAGCCTCTCGGATGGCATATACTAGGAAGAAAGCAGAACCATTAATAGATTTATGCAGCCTCCTCCCAGGCAGAGCTCCAAGGTGCAATGCACTATGTGGCAGCTTTGGCTTGCAGCCCATCATGCTATGACTGTGCCACATTACTGTAGGCTACAACTGCAGACTAAGAGCGGCAGGTCTGAGCAGCGGCACCGGCAAGGTCATCAAAGAGACGCACACAAACGGCCGACCTCTTCCAAGAACATTCTGTAAATCCTGCTACACTGACAGGCTATGTTTGGGACATTAAAATGGGTTAGAGCCGTCCTCCAAAAGCAGGAAGAAAGGAAGGGGGGGGGTGGGGGAACCAGAACAAAGCCAGATAGAGCTGGTGTGAAGGGGTCAAATAATAAGCATCAGAAGTCAGTGATCACAAGGCTCTCTGTAACACCCCCCGATTCACCCTGAAGACCCCATTATTTAAATGAGCTTGCTGAGGTACAGCAAACAGGACCTCTGCTAACCAGCTGCCTCTTATACATAAAAACCAGCCATTTACAAAAAAAAAATCCGACCAATGCCTCACTTTTTCAATAGATTTACCCGCTAGTTCTTGTAATTTCTTTGGCCATCATATGGAAAAAGGCCTATTAAACAGAACAGGAACTACCAAATCGTTACCAGCAGCACCGATTTTCCTGCTGAGGGCCATGGTGGTAGCATGCTAAGCCAGTCAGACCAGACCTCTCTTCGCATAGCAACAGACAAGTGTCCATTCTGAGGGATCCACAGACGTTTCCAGTCAAGCTGGGAGATATCCCTACAGCAGATCCCGAGTCTACCCAGGACCTCGACCCAGTGGAAGGTGCCCAGAAGAGTTCCCTCAGGAGCTGTTCAGGTGGCACACTTTTGAAATGCCCAAAACAACTCAGCTGACTCCTCTCAATCTGAAAGAGCAGTCCTTCACAACCTTCAAACTCCTCATTCTGTCACGGAGAGCGAGTCCAGCAACCCTGCAGAGAAACCTCATTTTGGCCACGTGTACTTGTGACCTTGTTCTTTCAGGCAAGACCCACAGCACATGTCCATAGGCAAAGATATACAACTTAACTCCTGCTTCACCAAGAACCAGTGTACCTTGCCCAGAATGGGTTAACTGGGAGACACCCCTGGAGGTGGTGTTCAGGCCTCTTATGTAACCCATCCAGACTCAACCTAAGATGGTTTTAAAGATCCATCTCACCACCCAAAATGTGAAAGGTGAAGGTCAGATGCAGTCATTCTTGAGCAGTTGGAAAAGGCTACCAAATACTGCAGAGGAAACCAACATTACTGGATGAAACCAATTCAGTACTAGCCATATCAATCACAATTCCTTCCAGGAACAAGGCAGAGTCTTAATCTGCATTTCCAATCAAGATGTGATACGGTACGATTCTACTAGTTTATATTTTGGCTCGTCCTTTCAGGACATCAGGATTATGCAGCATCTGGAAGGGTCAGAACAGAGCACCCTCAAACTGTTTGTGCCCTCTCTCTCTTGCTGCCCTGGCCTACATACTCAGCCCCTGGCAGACTGGCTCTGCTGTCAGACAGTAGTTAGACCTGTCCATAGTGAAACATGGGCCTGTTCATCAGCCCCCACCACTGGAAATAAGTGAGACCTGGCATCCAGCCAAGCGTGGCTCCGCAGGGCCACAGTCTTCAGACACAAACGTGTGTAGATACATGGTGCACCAGGTCCCACAACAACATGGTCAAGACTGTGCTAAATACCTCATAGCATATATGCTCAATATTCAGTATACTCTGCAGGGTGATTTGGAGGGGGTGCGGGGAGCAGCTGTTTTAATATTAAAAAAAAAACAAAAAAAAACAACAACTTTGGAAGGGGTTTGACTTCATGAATTTTAACCCAGTTTTTCAGGTTTAAACCAGCCTTTTTAGGATAGGTCTCTGTAAAACAGAGGGTCTCATGCAAAACCTACCATGGTCAACGAGCCATGCCATGCAGAGGGAGTTGAGCTTCTCATCAAAGAACTCCACACCCTTGGATGGGACAGGAAAATATATTGCACACCGACAATTCACAACTGAGTAAAACAGCAATACATAAAATCACATGAAAACCGATGAATAAATAACTAAGCGTGTGACACAGGTACAGTGAGAATACCACGTCTAAAAAATAAAGCAAAGCACAGCTTTCAGTTTCCAGGTGGAACGACTCACCAACTGGCCTGCCAGCAGGGGCATGTACTCAATGATGGCTAGTCGCACCCTCCACTTGGCATCCTCTGCCAGCTCCACGATGGCAGGCAGCAGGGACTGAGACAGCTGGCGGATGCCGATGACCTCATTGACGCAGTCCAGGTTGGAGATGATGTTCAGACGAACCTCTGGACACTGGGGAGGAAAGTAATGGGGCGGGAGGGGGTAACAGAGAGAAAAAGGACAGATACACAGAAAACAAGTGGTCAAAGCTATTCAGGGTCTAAAAAAACGGTCCAATCACTGCCACAGCTGTCAGACAACAGATGGGTCAGAAAAGCTTTAAGTTATTAGAAATGTTTAAAGATGTGATATCCATCCACCAAGCAAAAAAGATGATTTACAAATTATAGTTGGGGAGGAAAAAAAGTACATTGCGCTCTAGCAGAAAGTCACAGGGAAAATACAGGCTGCACAACTATTGCAGTTACCTAAGGCGATGCTTGTATTGACTGATTTAGCACGCGGGCACAATAACGGGAACAGAGCAGAGAGCAGCTGACTCAGGCACTCTGGAGAAGACTTTAGGGAGAGGAAGCGGCAGCCTAGTCTCTGAGCTCCATTCGCAGGCTAAGCTAATGACTCACTGCTGGAGGTGGACAGCAATACAGTTGGGGTGGGGAGGGGCCGAGTATGACGCAGGCAGCCAGCTGAGGACCTGTTCCCAGGCATCTGTTCCCCTTTGTTCCCGGGCTATGTGGCTCCACACCTGGGGAACCTTACGGAGCTTTGTCATCACTGCCTTAAGGGCTTCAGAGCAGCTGCTTCAACCCAAGGACAACTGCACCTTTCCACTCTTGATAGCCACATTAACAGAATACAATGGAAAAAACTGAAAGGCAAGCAAGGTGCTCCTGCTTTGATCTCCACACCAGATGCTTTTCCAGCTCTCCAAGGCCACTATAAACCATGGGATGAAGCGGTACTGATTATCCCTTAGTCCCAGGTGGCCCCCAAATCAAAGCCATTTTCATTAATATTAGAGCGGCGAAAACAACCTAGAGCCCAAACCAGAGGCGGCAGCTCCAGTCAAGAACCCAAGGGCATTTCCATTTTTCACCTAGCATGACCTTCAGAAGAAAAACACTACCAGCCTTCTCCCAAGCCTACACAAATAAGGTACTAACCCTAATCCAGAGTGAATTTCTGTCATTGTACTGGTACACCAGCAGTAACTTCATGCATGTTAGAAATAAAATTCTTGAATCTTGACATATAGCATTAAGTAATCCCATCCAAGGTTTTCCTTCAGGCAGGAGCATACCTCATCCTTCAGCTGGGCCAAGAACAGCGGCAGCAGGTGCTCGATGGTGTTGTCTTTGCCCAGGATGGTGGACAGACCCATGATCACAGATGCCAGGGCAGACTTCACATGTTGGTTTGTGTCAGACACCAGTTCCTGCCAGGATCAACACAGCCAAGTCATTTAATAAATGCAATCCCTCCAACAGACACACGTCTTAAGCCTACTGCTACGGAAGATGATTCCCTGGCTGGGAATTTATAAGCAGTCCTTGATCTACTTTTAAGGCTGCAATAAAATGTGGTTACTAATAGAGCCTTAGATGTCATCTTTGCAAAGGAGAAACTGGATATATATGTTTGTATTTTTACTGTAATCACTGAGGTGAACAGGAAACTATAATATCTAATATTTAAAGCAAAAGTTCTAAAGAATGCCGTTATGACGACCTTTCAGCAACCACGGACTAAGCGGAAAAATTTAATGGCAAAGTATTTGTTCGAGCCAATTACCAATTACCAATTTATTCAGAAAACCTACAGCACTCCCTATAGGTTAGAATAAGAGGCAAGAGTTCATAGTTAATGTCATGAAATGAGATCCAAGATGTCTTACTCCGCAGATTATTCAAAAGCTTGGCCAGCCTCTCTATGCCTTCCAAACATTTTATTCCATTTAAGCCTACTGAGACTTTGCGACAAGAAGCGGGGATGCGGGCATATCATTAGCCCGGTCCTGAGCTCCTCTGTAAAATCGACACATACCCAAACCACAAACATATGGCCAACACGCACTTTCCAATTCATATTTAGTCAAAATACCTTGCATTGCGCTTCTAGCGTGGCCAGTGGAAAGAATGTGTTTCTTAAACCAGCACAAAGCAAAAAAAGAAAAGAATCTTAGCATTTCACAATGCAGCCTGAGACTGGGTCAGGGACAGAAAGGAAAAATGTCATTTTCTGGCACGACTTCCGAAGCACGCTGAGAGTTAACACACAGCATGCTGCGGCACTCTGTGACATGCGGACAACCACAGAGGGGCCCGCTGCGGCTTGCAATTCTGCAGCCAAGATGACGTGCCCCACTTTGAGGCATGCTCTCCTTGTCCTCCAGTGATTAGTGGCCTAGACAGACTTCAGCAGCACGAGCTTCCAAAAACCACTGACCTTTCTCTCCGAAACCAATGAATTGCTCACTTAAAACTATTCATAGAACACTTCTCTATCAACGCTACCTGGTTACTTTAGAAACGCAGTGATTAACCGGCATCGGACCACCCGAAGGGCCCTTGAAAGGATTAGCCAAGCTCTGGGAAAGGTGAACCACAATCATCTGGGCACTGCGTAGCAGCACTTCACATTCCTGGATCGAGTCCAGACTGACCGGAGTTTCAAGCTGATCGCACCGCTCAAGCTTCCGCCGGAACAACATTTATGAACTCCAAGAACTAATTTTCATGGAACCAACCACAGAGATCAGGAAATGAAATAAGAGGCTCAAAACAGCAGCGCTAACAACCCCTGAACTGGTCTGTGAAATCAAAATACATTTTCTTGAAAACTACCTTACTGTTGTGTTAATCTCTTCTATACCAAACTTCATGATCCCTGCAGGTAGACTGCTTGGATAAAAGTAAGAAATGCAAAATACCACCTCTAGAAGTGCCACATTCTAAAGTCTTGCAGCTCTTTAACACATCGTACACCCATGAATGATACACACAGCAGCAGCCTTGAAGTGACAGACCTCTAAGACGGTATACATTAAACCTTACCTTGACACAAGGAAGAATGTGAGTCATGATGATGGTCTCCTTACTGTCTTCCGGTAAATTCTCACAGAACTCTGAAAACATGGTTTTCAGCATCAACAAGGGAACATCCTTCCAATACAATATCACAATGCTCTCAAACTTGATAAAGAAACTTTCTGGAAGACGATCAGCGTACTTCACTCACCTTTGACCTTATTGGCTGCCGCAGCCCGCACCTCAGCCTCACAGTCCTTTAGCAGGTTCTGGAAAGCTGGCACTAGGTCGTTCTTAGTGATCTCAGGCCCAACAGCTTTCTGAAGCTGAAGAGTCAGGGAGAAAGCAGTATATCATTAACATTTCTAAAAGGTCGCATCAGGTTAAAATATTTCCTGAAATGAGCATGAGCTGTCAAAGTGCTACAGTCGAGAAAAATGGTTATGAGTGATGTAGGAAAATTATGGTGAAGCAGGTTGTTAAGTGTATTAGGCACAGATGGAGAGGACTCATGCAGAGAGCTCTGAATTTCACATCTTGCCATTTAATGTTGTGCAGGCGATAGCAAGGATATAATAATTTGGTCCTGTCAAAAAAAAAAAAAAAAGTCATGTCTCAAACAAGGCAACCGTATGGGTAACGGTCAGTGAAGATGAATAAGGACTTATGCCTAAGAGCTACACCCTTACCTACAGTATTTAAATTGCTTGAATTGGCGGAAAGGAGTGGTTATAATACAATGACACAGAACACAGGTATGGAAAACGGCAGAGATTACCAGTGATAACACTAGAGTGATTAACATTAGTAACAGGCAGTAAAAATTTACCAAAACGATCTGAAAGAACCTTTACTATCTGATACAAGAAAACATGAGTCACCTACTACTGAGGAATCCAACACTATGCTTTTACTCCTAAGCATTCAATTAACATTAGGTATATATTTTTTAAAAGCAAGCAATAACATTTCCTGAATTAAAGGGAGGGACATGTACAGCAAACCACATACCTAGACACAAAGGCAAATATCCCACATTACACAACAGAACCCCCATCCACTGGCCCATCTGCAACTGAGTCCTGTCACTGTGAAATTGGGGCGGGGCCATAATACGGTGCCAAAAATATTATAGTTCAAACCAAATTTCAGGGAAAATCAGCAAAAACTTTTCATACCCATCAAATAAGAGGGGATCAAACTTGGCTTTTATAAGAGATCCCCAATAAAGCTTGGCTGCTACTTTCATTACATGAATTAGCCCATTGAACTACAAAAACACTCATTGTACTTCTGAAAAATGCAAAAAGGTTTATAATTTGGTCGAAATCTCAACTGATTCTTTATAGACCCAGTGAGGCTGACAGATACCAGCCTTGTGGAATAGAAAACAAGTAGCTCTACAACAAAGTTAACAGAACAAGGACAATCAATTGACTCAAGCCAGATTTGAGAAATGTGTGTTCACCTGCACAGGTATGGCATCTCAAAGTCATGTGGGTTCTGCCACCAAGGATCATGCATTTAATGGCATACATCTGCATCCCATCATCAGAAGTGTAACCTCACCTCTGAGAACTTGTCTGCTACCATGTAGCGCACCCTCCAGGACTTGTCCTCTGCAGCCTGCCGCAAGGTTGGCATTACAAGGGTTTCCAAGTCTTCCTGGGGCAGCAGTGTAGCAATGCTGACGCAGGCCTCTACAGCCAACAGGCGCACAGAGTCCTGTAGGAGCAAGCCCGACAATCAAATAAAGCCATTCCAATTCAGGGCCATGTCAATGCCATTGGAAATGGTGACCCATCTTAGCATTGAAATCCAATGCAATAAAACTTCCCCAAGCACTGTATGAGATTGGCCTTAAAACAGCAACTGAGATGCCATTCATGAAGTGATGCCTGAGAAATGTATGGCTAGAGTTATTCATGACCAGAACACAAGTCCTCTCAGCCTAAACCAGTCAACAACTACTTAAGATCCATGATTTCAAAGTGTTCAACCCCCCACCCTTAAGCAGCAAACGGACAATACCTGCTCATCTGAGGCAAGGGCAGTGAAGAGGGAGATGATGTCACTCTTCACGTATTCCAGCTCCAGGACCTTGGCAAACTCACCCAGCTTGGAGGCAGCGGCACGACGCACCATAGGAGTGTCATCTGAGCACAGCGTGCGGAAATGCCTGCGGATGTGAGGGCTCCCCGTCACACATGATAGGGACAACACTCGGCACATCCTACAGTTCTGTGCAACTGACCTACCGTAATGCCATTAAAGGCTGGAACATTAAACAACCGTACAATACTCAATTGTGTTTATGATCTTTTACTATAAAGAGAAACCCAGATACATCCAAAACAAATACATAAGAAAAAACCTCAGACCAAAGACTGCTAAATCGCTTGCGTCTGCACACAGATGGCTGTGTTGTATTGTAAGTATTGTAAAGTGCCCTTGAGTGTGACAAGAGCTCTATAAAAAAAAAAATAGATGTCTGGTGGCTATTTGCTGAGCCTTACTGCCCCCAGTGTTTCTTGTACATTTAAGGCAGAGGAAGATGAGACTGACCATCCAAAGCACTGCTATTCTCTACAGATTCAGCGGTAGATCAGACAGAAAAATGGTAAAGGCAACACTCACTGACGAATCTCTGCCTTGACTGTGCTGGAGACGCGGGGGTAGCAGACGCTGAAGAGGCCGCAAGCTGAGGTACGCGAGGTGAACCAGTCGCCGCTGGCCAGACGTTTTACCAGGGGCTCAAAGTGCACCTCCAGGTCGACAGGTGAGTGCTCATGGGAGATCTTACGAAGTGACTCCACAGCTTTGTCCCGCACCACGGTCTCCTCCACAGTGGCCAGGCTCTCCAGGGGAGGCTGAAAGGAAAACAAATATACAGAGGTGAGCTGGGGCAATCTGGATCACCCTGTCTGAGAGCTAGTCTCAACATGATTACCTCAGTCTTATTTTGCAATAGTACAAGTAGATTTACACCAGGTTGACGATGTCACAGAGCAATAAAATTCACTATTATGTCCATTCAGCTTGAGACAAAGAAGAGAGGATTGTGGCTTACTAGGAGACAGTGGACATACTCCGGCCCGCCCACCAGCATGGTGAAGTTGCCCAGCTGCTCAGCCAGAGCAAGGAGTACCTCATCCTCGTCATAGATGGTGTCTGATGAGGTGTGAGACAGCGCATGAGAAAGCTAGCACTACGACAGCATGCTGGTACTAGCCAGCTGACAACACATTAACCATGACAACACACCCACCAGGCTTCTCTAACCAAGATCTCCATAGGTTACCATGTACATGTAAAACAGTCAAAAGTCTTTGATGTTGGATTACAAATTCTGTAAACATTCACTTAGCACAGATTACAATGTTTATCCGATTTGAAACTTAATAGTGAAAAATACTAGTTACCTGCTTAGGGATTTAATATTGGGAGAATTCCCATTCATCGCAAACAATTATCCCCCAACCCTTGCACTAACCAATAAAGTAGACTAATGTACAAAGTGCATTGAAGCTCAAGCAATCTGTGGGGGGACCTACCAGTTAGGAAGGGAAGGAGCTCCGTACGCGTCCTCTCAACACCCAAAGCTAGGGCAATAGTGGACAGTTTCTTGATGCTGTTCAGCCGCAACTGTGGAAGAGGGGAAGACGAGATTTAAATATGCGCACGACACAGCACCCTTCAGTCTGAGAATACAAAACAGTAATGAATGCCAGCACAGCTGCCAACTATGATTCCAGCTACGAAGCTAGAAAAGGCTTCTTCAGAGAAGGCCCCGCTATCATAAAGGCAGACTATTAAAAGCCTTATTTTGTGAAAACTGTCAACCATCCAGCTAGTTAAATTTGTTTCAGACTTAAATTAAAAAAAATTTATACAGCTCTTTTGGTTTATTGGTGGGTATTTACAATTACTTGAGCACTACAGTATGTCCAAAGTATATATTTAGCTGGGAAGAGCAATCGTCACACTGTTACCATAGCAACAGATTAGCTGTAACACCCACCCGCAATTCATACATTGGTGCATCAGGAGGGCTCATTTACAGTTATAAACAAACTGCTTAGCATCAGTTAGAGTACTCAAGTCACTGCATAGCAAAAACAAAAGGTACATAAATGGACCAAAGTACACCTGTAGGAACAATTAATTCTTTATTTCACCCCTCTTGAAATACTTCACTAAAGACAGTATAGACAATAAGGTCAAAATAGCCATGAGCTCAGCTCACCATGGCATCTGATCTACAAAACTGAGTTTTCCTTCAAAGACAGGTCATGAAGGAGCTGACCTAGGTGGGGTTTCTCATCTCCATCAACATAATATTTAAACCTAACCCGGGAAAACAGTCAATACTACAAGCAGAGCACAATTGTAAAATTTACCAAAAGGCACCAAGACAAAAACAGCTACAAACAGCACTTCAAAAATACTAAGGACAGTTCCGATATCGATATTTCCTAACTGCAATGAAATGTTACCGCATTCTAGACTTGGGTTTTACTGTGTAGAAATACGCAAAATAAGAAGTTTGAATAATTCTACATGAAACTACAAATGACGGTATTTTTCGTTGTCTAATACTCCGTGAAATTAGACGAAACATAAGGCGTGTTTAAAAGCCGACAATTTACAAAATTTACACATAACCGGAGAGCAGGAACTGGAATCTGTTTATAAAAAAAGCTCGATACTCGTTTTCTTCCTTAAGAGGTCACGTAAAAGAGGTAACCAAACCCCACACAGACCCAGAGATACGTCCAAGGAAATGGGCCGTACATTGCCGCGGCCCCGGAGACTACTCGGTGTATTAGTCGTACGGTTTACGTGGAAGAAGCCACATGTGGTGGCGAGAAATGTATCCATCCAAACAAAGATACAGCACGTATTTCTAAGCAATCCATTGCGTATCTAAAAAATTACTATTAGGCAATGTCACACTGATCAATAAAAATGTCTTCCGAATAGGCTTTTCGGCCTCCTGTACATCGCGGCATCTAGCTAAGGAGCTAACGGCTACCCGACTCGCAGAACGAGTTCCAAGAACAACTTTATTTTAAATCTATGGATAGTGTAATTTCAGATTGAACTGTTATACGGTAAAAAAAAAAAAAAACTACACATACTAAAATAAAAAAGCCCACAGACACTACCCTGTTAACCTAGCCAGCTAGCGCTCTGCACGGTTTACGTTACCGCTCGCCGGTTACTATTTTTGCTAGAGGCCACGTCAGAATTTTCTAGCAGTAACCTATAAGAAAATCGTTTGTTACTTAACCAAATACTTTTCAAAAAACATGTATGTCATGCCCAACACACAGAGAACCATATTTATGTTTACCTGGACGTCTTCATTCCGTAGCTCGTCAATGAGCACAGCAATAGGGTAGAGAGAATCGTCTCCGTCGGCGCCTGCCATTTTGGATACCGTTCACTACTTCCGGCTAGCCTAAGCTACGGGGTTTCTTGGAGGGGACACAACGGGACAGCGGTTGCTCTTTTGACGCTGATTGGCCCAATCTTACGTCAACAATGTCGGAAGGGCGGGTGCCCGCCCACATCTTTTTGGGATGGTGCTGCGTCGTTCCAGGACGTTTGGTTTTCATCGAGGTAATTGGGGCACCCGTGTTAACCAAGCAAAACTTTCTGCGGTGCCTCGGCATTGCATATCTAATAAACATTATTAAACCATGGTCTTTTGGTTCACGCTAATACTAAATTACCATGACATCGACATCTGTCACACTCAAAGAGACGAGGCAATCATATGCATTTAATTGCGATAGATTAATGTGTCCTTGGTTAACATTTCCTCCCACTCCCGTAATGCATTGTAATGGCTCTCCGATCCCTGCATAAACAGAAATCAGTTTTGCCATTGAAATATTCTATCAGACATTCGCACATCATACTCACATGACTGCTTCACTACATGTATCTAGTGCTCTGTGCGAACATTGTTATTGTTAGGTGCAGTCAAGTCGACCATTGTCAACCCGTTCTTCAAGAACGTTCTGATTGGTTCTTCGTTCTTCCGTTTTGGAAAATATAACGGAAATTAAATGAGATCTTCCTTTAATTTACGGTAATTTTAGAATGTCTTTATTAAACCATAAAAAGATACAGAATATTAAATGCAGTGATAGGCAGGGAGCACTGTTCTGGTAGTAATGAAGTAGCTTGAGGCAATTGCGAATGACGTCAAAACAATCCTGCTCTCAAAGGGGGTTCGCAATTTTAAATCCACCGTGCATACTTCTGATAAGTGCCTTTCTTACGTTGTCCATACGGAGCTCAATTTCCAAGGCATTTTTCTTCTCTAAATCTGAGCCCGTGTCCTTTGGACGTTTCCTTATGCACGCATATTGATTCAGCTTTATTTTTCAAGAGCATCTGGCAGTTTCTGCTGAACCTGTCTCGAATTTCTCCCCATTTTCCGTATGCATGGCTCTGCTCATCCGTGTGCGGGAAAAGTAACATTTACTGGAGGTCCGTTGCAGTGATGATATAAAGACATAACCAGAACTCACGTTACTCCAATGTAACTAACAAATGATAGTGTAAATGTTCTGCCTGAGAAAGCATTGTCGCGTAAGATGCCGCCGTATAACAGGGATTCATATTTGAGTTATTCGCGCACTTTTACACTTTTAAAGAGTGCAATAAAATTTACCTGCGCTAGAATAAATATGCACCACAGACATTAACTGCTTTGTGAGTAGTTATTGCATGTGCAGTTGCCCGGTTTGTAAAAATAGCAGGGATCCTGGATGTCACAGGTTACAATGAGCATTGAGGAAAACACAAATGGTACGGACAGATCAGAGCTGAGGACGCGATCAAAACGTATCCAGGCCATCTGTCCTTCCCTAGTGATGAAAGCCTGCTCGTTTCATTTATTCACTAATTCCCATCTGATTAAAACCGCAGCATCCATAATTCATGCTATCAACAGGCCCCACTCGACAGGAGCACACGTGTTTGCAGAAACAAAAGAGAAAATAATGCTAGTTTTGCAGAAGAACTTACAGGGAGATGAGTGGAAGTAAGTCTTTCATCAAGAACACAGAGATGTTCATTCTGGCACACTCACATAGTATCTTGCTCTACAGTGAGCAAATTCTGGCCACATAGCAAAGTTTCAAAAGCCACACATATTTACTTCCAGTCAGCATATTGACTCCAAAGAGGCTTTAAAAAACATTTGTACCAGAACAACTAGTTCGGTGATCTGAGTTTAATTACATTTCATTTTAAAGTGTATGAATGCAATTTAGAAAATCGTTATAGCAAGCGCTGACCTGTTATTGGACCTGTTGTCCTTTCGTAACTGGGACAGATTTTTCTTTTGAGATCGAATGTTGATTTTCAAGCAATTTCATGTACACAATTGTACTCTCACTTTTTACCATCTTTCAAATATCATAAGCAATCTTCCCCTTGGAGAGAATATAGATTATAATGTCAAACGAGCAGAGAACATGATGTCAATTATTTTCCAGGTGAGAAATACTAAAAAAGATATCCAATGCAAAAACGATTGGCTTAGAAGCCGTACTATGCCTCGATACTTGACCACAGTTTGGCAGGCAGTTTAGCAACACAAGATAAAAACACGGGTGGCTAAACAGTTACAAATTCATTGTAATTAATTCGTTAGCTGATACTTTAAAGTCAATAGCCTGTTTTTAGCCCTTTATAAAGCCACATTTTTTTTTTACTGGAGAAGGTCTAATCTATCCTTATTGGCAATACAGTGGGGTCCGTCCCTCACACTACTTTAACAATCATCCATTGGGTTGCAAGTCTGAATCTGTAACTACTTCAGTTATGCAGTTTCCCAATCCTGCCCTTGTGGACCTTCAGTTAGTTCACATTTTTGGCCCCTCAGCTCCCAACTAAACCTGTACCTGGTATTTGGTGTTTTTGGTTGCCTGATTATTTGGTTCAAGTGTGCTTGGAGCTGGGAAGGAGCAAAGATGGAAGGGGTGGTGTGTGGATCAATGGGCTAAGCCTCTGTGCCTGTAATCGGAAGGTTGTCGGTTTGAGACTCGGCAGAATAGTCCCTTGTCTGTGGGCCTCTGAGTAAGACCTTTAACCACCAGGAGCACTACCTGCTGTGGCTGACCCTGTCCGGTGCCCCCCCCAAGCTTGCTGTCACCTCTATATGTCTGTGTATATCATTATGAGAAAGAAAAGACTTACCCTGCTAGGTTGAGAAACACTGCTTTCTGGTACCATTTGGTCACCTGTTTGCATTATTTCTAAAATAATAAATGTGTTTATTATTATGCAGGTGAAGGACAAGTGGGGTATCAATTTGCTGAAAATGCTCACGTCCTTCCAGTCCAAGCAGGCCAGCTCTCCAGAGGTGTACAGAAACTGGAAAAGCCTGCTTCCTTCCAGTGGAGAAGAGAGACGAGAGTTCCTGTTGTCTTTGGCTCACAGCACGGATGTGTGCTGTGAAAGTGCTATATATCTGCTAACAGCTCCTAGAAACTGTGCACCCTGATGAGGAACAATTTCTGTCCCTCTCCTTCGAGATCTGTATTTTCTCTTTCCTGACTTGGGAGCACAAAATCCAGCAAAGGGTAGGTTACTGCTGATCTTCACACACAGAAGATCATAATGTAATTAACCAAAGGAGCTTTTCCTGTTAACAGATCCTCATAATCCCCTTTGTATATGCCATGATCTTACAAACAAGGTTGTGCCCAGTGACCCTGGTGCATCTGACTTCCCATTATTGTGGAATAAGAATTCCATCCATCCAACCATCCATCCATCCATCCATCCATGTGCTAATGTACTTCTCACAAAGAATGGAGACATGATCATAAGAAAACTCTTATTTTTCTCATCATATGTGCCGACATGAAACAACAGAGTTCTGAATGGGTTAATATAATTCAAACTCATTTTATATAATCCAAACTCATTTTATATAATCTTTGTTTCTCCTGGCTGATGTATTACACAGTAGTTTTATTAAGCGAACTTTCAAGCAGAAGCTTTTTCCTCCTTTTTTCCCGGAGATTAAGACTGTAATAATAAACAGGGTGAGAAGAGTGCCTGGAAAATATGTGCGTGTTATATATATAAACGCTCTCCCCATCTTCTCTTCAAAGGGTTCTCTGCGTCATTGGGGTTTGTGTCAATAGCGGGGTTTAAAGGGATCACACTTCCTCATTAGTCTCCAGCATGGAGACACTAATCTTCCTTGACCACACACACTCACACAAGTATGGTCTTGCTTTGCAAATTAATACACATATGTTCACAGTTCCCACACACACACATTAGATTCCATTACCAATCCCTAAGCCTTTACAAATTAGAACACACAGAGAGCAAACACACACATGTTCCTGCTTTCCAAAGTATACCACACTACGACAGACACACACAACTGTGTCCCTGCTTTACAAGCTCCATCCATTCATCCATCCATCCATCTTGTGCCGCTTATCCGGGGTCGGGCCATGGGGGCAGCAGTCTAAGCAGGGATGCCCCTGTCATCAACTGCCACCCAATCTACATCTCACCCGATACCCACGGCTCCACCTGAAGGTGGTGAGCCCATAGGAGGATGGACCCACGTTTTCTCTTCAGGCTATGCCCGGCCAGGTGCTCGCAGTTGAGCTTCTGCCCCCAGGCCTGGCTCCAGTACGTGGCCCCGGTCTCCCCAATCTGGGTGGGGTAACATACTCCTTGATTTTAATCTTCATAAGAGTCAATATGAACCGCACTTAGTTTGGTTGCTCACCTAGGACCAGTTTGGCATCTGCCCCTGACACTATAGCTCCTAGGATCACAGAGGCACACAAACCCCCCCACCACGATAAGGTGGCGATTCCTGGAGGGGGGCTTTACAAACTATACAACACAAACCCAAACACATGGAAAGAGACTCTCTAGTCCTGAGAGTTTGTTCCATAACAAAGACCAAGGCCCAGTGCCCCGGAATGTTCCAGCCATCTGTTCTATGTCCAGGTGTCCACATCACTGTAGAGGTTCCAGGGAGGTAAACCTACTCTGTACCTAATGATTCTGGTGTATTGCATTATGGCACCAAAGCAATGAATGTTTGAGTCTGAGTGAGGGAAGTGCTACCAGTCCAGGTCAAGCACTGCCAGGAAACCACCAGCAGCACAACTGGACGATGTAATAGCACAGCTCTGACAAGAACTCAGATGAAGTGTTTTCTTAAGGGACACGTGTCACAGATGTGTGTGATGTGACATGCACTATTTTCCAGCCTTGTCTTATGTATCTTACTCTTTGTATCTTATTATCCACATTACAGGCTGAGTGTCACATTGATAACATTTTGCACATCCACCAAGACACAAGCCAATTGAAATAAATACATATATACTCAATAATTACTTTAACGATGTCAATAACATAAAATATTCATTGTTCCTATTACTGTTATTACATTCATAGCAGCACCATCTGCTGACACCTGACGCAAGAAAAATGATATAGGGCATTTTATTCATTAAGACAGGCTTTTATTCAGTAATGTTATTATCACAGATAACACTGCTCCGATTTCCTTGCACAATACACAAGATGGTCCAAATGTAAACATTCACCAGACACAGCCTGATGTCCCTCGGGGACCGTCACAAAATCAGGCCAACGCTCGAGGATTTATGACTCTGAAGAAATGGTACGGTTAATGGCAAACCAGCAAAAGTCCTGCCGTTAACGGTCTCAAGATGTGAGCCCTTCCATGAGTTGTTAGGAGATTGGGGGGCTGGGGGGGTTTGCTGAGGGGGTCATAGGGCTGAATAGGACTGGGACAATCACAGCTCCATGTTCACAGAATATACAAAAAAATCGCAGACAACAAGTGGCCACTGGTCCGGAGGTGCCAGGACAGCCCGGAAATAAGGAAAGCTGCTGAAACAGCCTGCTCGGAATTTAGAGACGCTGGGGACATGGCGGACAGGAGCGAGTCGAGTTGTCAGAGACCTTCAGGTTTTGGTGGACAGGGTGCATCACTAGAGATCAAGGGAATGTATGAGAGTGGTGTGGAATGCATGCAGGGAGAGGGCGTGGGCTGTCTGTAGTCATTCTCTAGACCAGTCCTTGTTCGGAAGCTTCCATCCAATCACATTGGGATGCCCTGCACAAAACAGGGTGCCAGCAGGGTAGAAGCGGTGAGGACAGTGACGGGGGGGGGAGGGGATAGAGCGGCAGGAGAGATGGTCCCTGGAACATGCCGAGAGGCTGCAGTCACCGGGGTCAGGGCTGTGCCCGCTTTCTGGCCTGCTTAGGCCTCCGTGGTTTCAGGATGACGTAATTGCTGTAGGTGGTATGCTGTTCAGACAGGAAGGGGACGAAGAAGGCCCTGAGGAGGCGAGACGATCTGCCGGGGCAAATGTGGCCAGAGAGAGAGAATTGCACCATTAACGGCTTGAAAAGACAATACATTGTTTATCATGTGTCAAAATATGATCGACAAGCTAGCTCAAGAGCATCCTCTAATGACCACAGGTCCACACTGCAACTGCACATGGTCTCCATGGTAATTGGGAAGGGGTTAAAGGTAACACTTATCAATGCAAAGGCCACGATGTCGCTCTTTTGTCTGTAAATATAGAAAAATAGATAAAAGGTGAATAACTGATAGGTAACAAACCACCTGCAAAGACTGGAATTTTGATGGCTCATAGAGCTGAACTAACTTCCCTGATGAGTGACTAGCAGCACTTCAATATCTAACGGTTCTTCTCTGCAGGGACACTGTAGATGTGATTAAAAAGGGGCCTAGCTCTTCACTTGAACCCTCTTTCCAGCTGGTTGGAGAGCGACACGGGCCAAGGAAGCTCAGTTATTCCTCACTGTATTTATCGGGGGGGTGGGGGGGGGTGGGCGATCAAGGACTAACAGAAACCGAAATGCAGTCGTTAGGAGGGCATTGGCCCCCGCGAAGCCACAGGCTGAGGGTAGGGGACTGGGATAAAAAAGAAAAAAAAACTGTACAACAGGAAAGTGGGCAAATGGTCTGGGAGGGGTGGGGCCATGGCAACACCAATGGCGGCGTCGAGGTGCCCTAATTAGCGGCAGCCTCGCACCGTCTGTCCAATTCAATCACTGACACCATTTCTCAGCACAGCCAGCGAGCATGTGGGGGGAGGGTGGGCAGGGGGCTGAGCTGGCGCTGGGTGACGTCAGCCCGGGACACAGACTACTTCCCATGAGGCCTTGTAGTAGGAGGTGTGAAAATAGGCCTGCGAGGAGCCGAGGGGGATATCAGACGATTGTGTGTCTGTGTGTGTCTATCTGCACGCGCATGCCTGCATGTGCATTCTGGGGGGGGTGGTGGCGCAGTAATAAATGCTTTTTTTAACCTTCTCCATTGCCCTGCACCGTCGCAGCACTGCCAGGTGGATTTTGACAGACTGGCCTCTTTCGTTTTTCTGGATCAATTCACTGACGTTAGTCCGCTGTCCTGTGGTCTGGTATTAAGCCATTAGCAGCCGATGCCAGAGACAACACTCCCTGGATGGGCTCCACACAAACACAGACTAAACACCAGTTGCACGGAGATATGGGGATAATCGCCATGGTAACTTATTTACACTCAACCTTCACCCGCTGGCATTGGATGCATTTCACTGTTTCCAGACAGCCGAAACAGCTCCTGGCATCACACCTCCTCAAAAATATCATGTCGGCAGGTAATATGTGATGTCGGCTAACTGTTGACACTAGTAATGGCCTGACTGGTTTGCGTTTACAGAGTCACATATTATATAATAGGGGTATGTTTACATAAACCTCTGTAACAAGCATTTGCAATGTATTACCCAAAATATATTTACGTGAAACATTCAATAATTACAGTGTCACTGATTTCATTCCTTAATGATTTTTTTTCCTTGCTGTCCTTGTGGTTCAGGCAGAGTGGGTGAGGTTAATTTGATCACTTTTCCTTAGACCAGTGTTTCTCAGCCCAGTCCTCAGGGACCACCAGACTGTTCACATTTTTGCTCCTTCCTAGTCCCAAACCCACCTGTACCAGGTATTCGGGGTTCTTGATTGGCTGGAAGCTAGGAAGCAGCAAAGATGTGGACTGTCTGGGGGCTCCCGAGGACCAGATCAAGAAACACTGCCTTAGACCAACTGATACCTAGCCAGCCACCCGCTCTCTTGGTATCATCCACTGATCACTGCTGAGAATGAGAGCCATACAATCTCGATGAGGAAAAGAAAAAAGGAAGATGACTGGATGTTGGAGAGAAAGGGAATGAGGGGAAGATGGTGGTGGAATTAATGAAAAGATGGGAAATGAAGGAGAAAGAGAGAAAGGAAAGCAGAAGCAGAGTGAGGAGAGGTTTATGGGGAGGAGAGCAGCAGGGGGGTGGTGGGGGCTGCGCTCCTATCTGCCAGTCTGCAGACATGCTGCCCCTCTAATTGCTGGGACTGAAGGGCCCCAATGACGCACAGAGCAGCAGGACTGGCAGCTCTGTGCGTGTGTGTCTGTGTGTGTGCGTGTGTGCGCATATGTCTGTGTGTGTGCGTGTGTGTATGCGTGCGTGCGGGTGAATGAGCGTGCGTGTGTATGTGTGCGCGCGTGCGGGTGAGTGAGCGGGCATGTGGAGGAGGGGAGGCGGGCCCAGTATGTGGAGCAGAATAAAGGCACCTTGAAATCGCGCGGCTCTGCTAGGCCCAACCAGGGTGGCCCACGGCGTGTTTGTCCGGACACACCCCCACGTCTATGTATGGAAAGTGAGCTGCATTGGTGGGAAATTCCATAAGCTGCAGGGTAAACGCCATGTCCAGCTCAGCTCGGGGTGGGGGGGTGTGGGGGCCTGATCAGCCGATACCCACGATTCCCCACATCCTCGTAGAGTATCAGGGTTAGATCACTATAGCTGTGTGGGTGTGGTTTTATTGCATCCTGTGATTCCCCCCCCAGCCCCCTGTCCCAGTGAACGACCTGGAGGCATCCAGGAAGGGCTTGTAGGCGACGACTGTCCACTCATCCTTGGTGGCGGCGTAGCGTGGCTCCCGCGGTGCCTGGTGCTCCGTGTCCAGGTCCACCAGGTAATGGCACTGTCTGATGTCCACCTGGTCCGTGTGGGTGACATATGAGGCTTTAGTAATGGACCTTAGGGTGGGGGGTGGGGGGGGTGGCTAAAACTAAAAACACCACAGGAATCTGTCCCTCTGCATAACAGCAGCTTGAACCATAAGTGATCATACAAAATGATGATGAGCCTCACTGAACCTGTCAGTAACCCGCTAATGGACAAATCATCTCTCAGGGTCTAACCTCCCCCACCACTACCGGAGACCAGTTTTGGCTCTTGCACACGGCCGGGAAGTGAGGTCACCTCACAGAAATGACCTCCCACACACACACACACACACACACACACACACAATAATTTTCTCTGCACTTAATATTTGCACCTTATGTATAGTTTATGGTTGTCTGCAAAATTATGATTATATTTATAATGTATTTATTGTATTTGAATATATTTTAATTGCACCTGGTTAGATGCCAATTGCATTTCATTGGCCCTGTACCTGTACTCACAATGACGATGACAATAAAGGCTAGTATATCCTAATCTAAAACTCCAGTTGCAGGACACTTCATGATGTCCCGAGTACGCAGCTGTGTGGTAATGCAGAACCTCTGAGTAACAGTATAGCATGGTAATCACGCCATCAGTCTTGTGACTGTCCTGGTAATGTCAACAGCCCTGAACCAAGGACAATACCGACACTTCACGGGCTCCTGGTGTTGCATGCATGTGCGTTATTCGCCCTTTTACTCAACACAGTCATCATGATTTAAAGTCCCGGCTTCCTTTTTTTCTTCAGGAAGTACAAAATACCAAATATGCAGGACACAGTCAAGCTCATAGAGCAGTGGCATGGACACACACGGACACACACACACACACGGACACACACCCTGCCATAAGCTATCCACCCCAACTGCTGCAAAGAGGTGGTTTGACTGAGATGGCAGAGAGCGAAAAACTGATGTAAACGGATGACCTTAGAACATCAGCCGGTGGTTTGGGTCAAGAGAAAAGGAGAGTGCAGGAATAAAAGTGGGATGTACCAACGGAGGGGCCTAAAGGGGTGGGGGCCCTGACTTACGTATCGCGAGGGCTCCTCCAGGTTCTGGTCATTCATGTTTGAGGGGACGGTCTGTGTCGCCAGGGGCCCCTGGCTAAAGGGTTTGGGCAGCTGACCCCGGAACTCAGACTGGATAAACTGGAGCTGCCAGCTGGAATTCAAACATTATGCTTCGTTATTTTCTCAAAAAGAAAAAAAAAAATTAATAAAAAAACATACGCACACACATAATACCCCTAAGCACAGTTAATGACCAGTGTAATCTAATTTACAGGGACTAAATGCAAACAACAGGCCCATCTTCTGACCCAATGATACGTCACCATCCGCTCAACGCGTGGCAGCTCTGGAAAGAGCTAGGCCTGTTTACTGACAACTGTATTTCTGTATACGTCTGCTTAAGTGCACTTTTTACACACTCATAAATTGCTCCCTAGCTCATGGGACGGGACTGCGGGTGGATTAATGCATAGGTTATCCTAGGGTACAGTTTAGGGCCCCAACAAAATTAGGGGCCCTGCTTGGCAAAACAGGGGCCCCGCACCGTCTTCAGAAAAAGGAAACAGTCAAACTTATTAAATCTGGTCAATCAACCCACCACCCAACCCCCACCATCCGACTGGCAAATGTTACCACCAGCCTCCCATGCACAGATCAGAGGATTATTTGACATTGTGTTGTTTTCAATTCTCTCGTTTCTCTTTCGGCTCCAAAAAGAGTGTTGAAGTGGCCCATTCGAGGGGCCCCCAGAGAAGGTAATCGACCCCTGGATGGGATGGGAGGCATGTCAGGACCAGGAGAGGCACAATCACTTTCTGGTGGAAACCGGAAACGAGCGTAAATGGTGGGGAGAGTGGAGGTTGGCCAGGATGGGAGGCTCACTGACTTGTTGGGCAGGAGGAAGCTGCTGGGGTAGCGATGCCACTCCTTCCCCACACAGATGATGACGGGCCGGCCCTCAGGGACTGTGTGCACGGTGGGGTCCTTGGCGATGCGGTGGAACTCCGGGTAGAGGTCCAGAGGTGCGTGATAGCCTGCCAAAAGCACAGAACATGGGGGGTGATGAATACGCTAAGACATGTATGCATGTATGTGAGACGGACTTATTTTTACACACGTGTGTGCGACACAGGTGACCATACACAGGGATGCATGTGCATGTGAGTGAATTTCTCACCTCTAAAGAGGGCCACAGAACGTGATAGGGAGAGTACAGCGAACAGCACGACGGAGCCCAGAGCCAGCCAGTTGGAAGAGATGGTGTAGTGCTCTAACCGGTATCGCTGGAACAGGAAATGGTAGCACTTCTGCAAGACAGCCCACCCCAACACAGGTCATAATAACTCAACAGCGTTGCAGTGTCTGGGAAGGGGAGGAAATAAGCTGGAGGGTGGGTGTGGTCTGGGGGAGGGGTCAGTGAAAGGGGGTGTGGTTATGGGCAGGGCTTACCTGCAGGGAGGAAAGTGCCACAGCCCCACATAGGCAGATTAGGGGGTAAATGGGGAAGAGAAAACGCTCCTCCTTGTGGGGCCTCGTGAAGAACACCAGCATCCACAGGTACATGGGGGACAGGGTGAGCCAGTACGGGCGGCCCAGGTTCTGCACTGCAAACATAATGACGAGACTAGCCTCTGGACACAGCTGACAACAAAAAAAAACTGGGCTGATTGCTTAAATGAGTAATCGGAAGGAAGACAGTTTAACCAGTCAGTGATTGCCAGCACACCGTTTTCCCACGCTGAACACTAAGTGCTCAAGGCAAATTTTCCACATCGCTATATATAACCGACAGCGCCACCTATAGGTAGCACAAAAATAGCAGCACAATCATCGAGGACAAACTGCATTTGAACCGAAACTGCGGAAAAACTGGCATCGAGGCACGAGCACAGGGGTGACACCTGCAATTTGGACCAGCAGGATGGGGGTGATGGGCACCCAATGATAGTCAGTGACGTTTAATTCGATCAGAATATGCCGTTGGCAGCCTGGAGTGTTATATAAGCTCCGAATTCGTCCGGCCCTCTGGCCCATTCAGAGAGACCTGATTTCATTAGCAGGGAGATGTGATGTTCCCCAGGCTAGGCATCCCGTGCGTTCAATTACCGCAGGAAACGGCAGCAGGATCAGTCAGGATAATGAGCTGTCAGCGTGGCATGGTACAGACGCGCGCATTGCCACACGCACAAATGTCGCAGAGCTAACTCACACGCCAATAAACACGTCCAAGGCACCCATCCGCGAATGACGTATGCACTGAGAAGCCGCAGCCACCGATACGCACAGGTCACCCGTGCGGACGTCACCAAAGCAGACGCGCGCGCCCGCCCCCCTGCCCACGCAAATACGCGCCGACATTTACGTGAGCACACACTGATGTTTGGCTTTGCAGCTCACGCCAGGGATGGCGTGACGAGTGAGGGATGGGGGGGGGGATATCGGCTCACCGTTGAACCTCTGCAACAGGGCCTCCATAAGTGCCGTCAGGGGCAGGGAGAGCAGGGCCAGCACAAACACCACGTTGAAGTTCAGGAATCCATTCACGAAGTAGTACTGCCAGGGTTCCGTGCCTGTGGCCATCACAGAAACCCAAGGCAGCAGGGGTCCAAAGGAGGCAGCAGTGGATTGAGATAAGTGAAAAAAAATGGTCAAACAGTGCCCTCTGGTGGACGTTGGCTGTAACTGATAACATCTGGTACAAGCATCAGCTCCTGGAGTAGGAAATAAAAGGCGGTACCATATAGATCTGGGCCGTGTGTAGTGAAGATGTTGTACAGGATGATGTTCAGCGGCGCAATCACAAGCTTTCCGTAGTAGTAACTGTCCACTGCCATGACAGGGGCCTCAGAATGATTCAAGAAGAGATGGGAGGGTGAAACAGATGAAAGAATTGCTAGAAACAGAATGAGAACAGAACTGCATTCGGGAAAGACCTTACCAGGAAGAGCAGCAATGACACCAGAGTCCAGATGTGGAAGCTCTTCCACTTGTGTTTCAGGACCAGCAGGTCGAGGGCAATGGGCAGCCTGTCCAGAGAATGTCAACAGTGCAAAAACAGGTGAATTTTCAGGACACCATCCCTTTAAGTCAGTCCTCCTCAGAACACAACTCCAGGGGTACACCTGATTCCAGGTGAGTTGGATATGGAACATAACTGGAGGCCGAAACGGTGGATTCAGTCCAATATATCACTGTCATAGGTAGTGAATGCAGCCTACAATGAACCAGGCCACCCCCCATCCCCAAGACCCTCTCTTACCCCAAGAGGGCGCTGAAAGGCCAGCCCACGATGGCTCCGGCTGCCACCCCCAGAATGGCCAAACTGGGTCTGTCCTGGAACCACCCCGTCATGGCCACCAGGGTGCAGTACATGCAGAAACTGCTGGGCAAAAAGGCTGCGGGCAAAGAGCAGATGAAGGTCAGCAGAGAAGACTGAGAAAGGAAGGGGGAAGAAGCACCACCCCCCCCCACGGGAGACCCACCTGCTGAGGAGCAGAACATCCCCGCGCTCAGAACCAGGAAGGCCAGCATGAGGCGACCCACATGCAGGCCAAACTTCTTGCACACTGCCCTGCAGAGGGACAGAAACACATCCCTCACATCCAGTCTTCATGGGGTGTTGGGGCAATTCCACCTCGAAACTGCCCCACTTTCACAGTGGGCGGGGTTTCTATACTGCAGTACAAAATATACATAGCTGTATGTTTGATCAAAACTGAGTTATAACCAAAATTGGATCTCATACGCTCATTTTTATCAGAAGATATCTTGTTTATCTGAAGCTATTATCCAAAGCAACTTAGAGTAGAAGGAAGCGTTACAATTTATGCATGCTCCCTGGGATTTGAACCCACGTACCTTTACATTGTTAGTGCAATGCTTTACTTGTTGAGCTACTGGAGCAGTACTAGCTTGCCTTAATATCTTAGCTCACCCCCCTCCCCAGCCATATGCTCACTTGTAGAAGTACAGCTCACACACGCAGCAGCTGAACGCCAACACACATCGCAGGAAGTAAAACACCAGCACCTGCCCAGGCACAGGAAGAGGGAAGAGGGCACGTTAAAAGTGGGGGGTGAATTGCACCTCTTGACCTGCTTCTCTAAACGTAAGGCCATTCCAACAGGCAAACCTTGTGGCTGAACCAAGAATCAGGTAAAAGTGCAGCACTGAGAAGCTAAACGATCCAACGAGAGCTAATGGCAACAGCAGAGCTGTTGCATTCTGGTGCCGCCTTCCCTCTCACCTTGTTGGTCTGCAGGATCTTGGCATGGAAACAGGCTGGCAGAGCGTGGAGCCACAGGTAGGCATAGGAGCGAATGGCATATGCTGGGGAGTACTCCCATGTTTGCATGCCTTTGCCATACAATAGGTAGTGTGTCTATACAAATGGAGAGAGGACAGAGTTACTGCAGTTGATTATATATCATGGGGCAGATGAATGACTGGGACATTGTCACACACGCCGATCCAGCCAAGTACTTACAGGCTCCCAGTAGTTGTAGGTCTCGTCACAGTCGGAGATGTTGCTAAGCAACGCTGCGCAGAAGCGGGCAGACACCAGGCACTTGAAGGCGGTGGAACCCTCAGGTGCCCAAACCTGGCCCGCCTTGCTGGAAGACCTATAGTATGAGGCAGGCTTAATGAAGGGAGCAAATTGCTTATCTGGATACAAGCTACTCAGCCAGGGAGAACAGAGGGAGGAGGGGCAGTGTTAGACATTTACAAGATGCCAATTCCTTCTGTTCATATCATGTAAGGAACTTAATATAAGACGTGTGTTTTACTGTAAAATAAAACTGCCCATTCCATCAGCGTCACATAAACGTGTCCTTATTACAATGAATTATCAGACTGAGCATGCGCGCTGAGGGACTAGCAATTGCGGTGCGACATTTCGCAAGTCTGCCTGCCAGGGCAGTCCTGTTACTGACGCTTAGGGATTTACGCCAGTCTTTTTTTGCAAAACATTTAATTATCACAGCGACAATGCCTGTAGACGGTTGTTTGAAAAAGTACCCCTGCTAGTCTAGACAGACTTGCAAGATAACCCAATTTATTGTCAGGTTGCGAGAATGCTTTCAGATTGTTTAAAATCAAATACGAGCAAAATGACACACACTAGGACGCTGCAGTCTCATTTCAGGTGCAGCCTGACATATTAGGAACACCTACACAACAGTTGGATCAGTCTGCCCTGAATGAATGAACCAATGAGAGGATCGACAACTACGGTGATATATTACGTGTCTCTCTTACCTACAAGTAATTAAGGAAAATACACGGAGAACTCAGCAACAATGCAATAAGCTAATAGGTGTGTGTGTTTTAAGAGCAAGTTTATTTTCAAAAATAAAACGCATGGCGTGAATTACTTTAAAGACAAACCAATGGTTTTCGTTGATGACCGATGGCCATTTAACCAGCAGTATGTTTCCCTTATGAACTGCTAGCTCATCACCCATATAGTCAGCATGCCTGTGCTTACAAGACGCCAAATTACAGGACTCACTCATTGCGCGTTTCTGGCGTTTTAATGTCCTCGGTCCCCTTTTCGTCCTTTGCTGTCCGGATGTCGCTGGGAAGACTGGGGTTCACGTTGTTTGCATCTTGTTTGCTTCCTCGCCTATTTCTATGCCGGAGTCCCTTCGACGCCATCTCTACGACTGGCAACCGTCGGCGTCATTTTTTAAAAACGGAAATGTTTCGGGCATCGCAGTGGCCATTTTTAGTAATGGCAAGCAGCACTTTGCTGTATAAATCTGTCGGGATTTCATGTAAGTGCGCCAGTAACACCTGAAAGCTTTATACTTCTACTTGTAAAACGTGCATTTAGGCAAAAATATATATCTGAGAATATGGAGTACATTATACAATATAATATACAGTACTGTCACAATTTTCTGCATTATAACAAATGTGTCCATTAAATACTTCATAACTTTGCTACATTTGAAAACTTCAATTTATGTTTAGCAACCTGATGGACATACAGTACACCAGAACGATGATTCAGTTAGTTTGTAGTCTGGCTGATTATTTTATTCCTGACTGTGGATCTCTAACAGAAATCATTAGCGGCCATCCATCACTCTCCTGTGTCGTCCTGTGTGGATGGGTTTTGGTGACAAATGCACTGCTCACTTTAGAACGCATTCTACCAACACAGCGGTACGTTTGGGGGGTTAAAAATTAACTGCTAGAAGACACATAGTCAACCAAAAAGTACACAAAACTTTATTAACCAAAACACATTAATCCCACATAACATCAACTGAAAGTTACACTTATTCGCAGTCAGAAAACATCCAAAAACATTTAATTATCCAAACCAAAAATTGCCCTCCAGCAGTAACCTGCACAGAATTTCAGAGGTAGTCAGTAGTTCGCGGCCGAAGAGCACAGGTCAATACAGTCTCCCTTGTTATCATTAAAATGATAGCTCACTGTTACTTAGTACTTTTTTTAAGTCTCATTTGGACTGTAAACAAAATAGCAGGTTTTGGATAACCTGTCCCGCACAGCTTTGTTTATGTTTTATCAACATCGCGTCAGTTTACAAAGTTACAGTTAAAAAGAGATGCCTTTGCGTATTAATAGATTGTTTCACAAATACAAAGAAAAAAACCGCATTTTTTTTCCATAAACATGCCATCACCATGCAATTCAGCAGCGTCATTTAATTCTATTGAATCCTTCTGCATGGGTGGCGATCGTGATTCAAGGCTTTGTGTTAAAATAATGATATCTTAAATTATCAAGCGACACAAAAGCTGGACATCGAACATAATTACAATTATAATACAAGCACTATACAACCATCGCGAAAAGTTCACTTTCATTTGACATACATAAAAAGGGTTTTAATAATACAATCATCTGTCAATTTCAAATAATCACACCTATATGACATTCTGGCTCAAAATAAATGAATTAACAGAAATTTAAAATTACACATAAAAATATCAAAACAACAGTGCATCGATCACAGTAAACAGCATGAACAATTATAATTTAACAGGACTCTGTATTTTTCTCCAATAACTTTTATAATAATTTCTAAAATTTTCCTTATACATGAACAAATCAAAAACTGTCCCCACAGATCAAAAGCATCCCGGTTTACTTTTTAATAAACGGATGGTTTTTTTGAAAATACAATGCCCTACAATGGCCCAGCAACCCATCTAAGGTGACGACCTGCCTGGCGTCCTATACTAACCTGATGCCTCTTTGTTCCCAGAATGTTATGTTGCACTTCTGGTCCTTAAATAGTCTTTTCTGGTTCTTGTTTTTATATTTGTTGTGTAGCTCCTGCTCCAATACTGCTTACACCTGTACCTGGGCATTTGCTGAAAGCTCAGCCTAGCTGCACTTAACTGACTGCATGTATGTTTGCAATGTTCTATTTGCCTCACTCGTAGATTCATTTTCTTATTTTAAATTACTCAAGGCAAACTTCCATGATTCTGTGCTGGGCTGCACCTGGATCTTGGATCGCCATCTTTCATCATGGTGCTCACAATCTCCACCAGCCTCTCTACCGCAGTGTGACCTGCAGCTCTAAGGGGAGAAGCCTGCGTAATTCCAGCTGCATGCCCAGGGCCTGGCTGTACGAGAGCGCGCGGTCTGCAGACTGGTACGTTAGCCGGTAGCATATGCTGGCATGGCCCATGTGCGGGTGTCGGAATCGGTCCACTAGGGTCGCCTCCCTGACGGCTCCCACCGACACCCGCCGCACCAGTGAGTGGAAAGCTAGCTCGTCAAAGCCGTCGGGCTCCACCCAAAAGCTCACGTCATGCACGTAGGTCGGCGGGTACAAGGAGAAGGACCGAAAAGGACCCGGGGACCTGGGGAGGAAGTGGGCCAGGAAGCGGGGGTCGGGGCTCCAAAGAAGCCGCCAATCGGTCACACCGAAGATCTGCACAGCCAGCAGGTCCAGGTTAAGGGTGACCACAAACAGCTGCTGTCCCTGCTGTACATCCTCGGGGGCAGAGAGCACCTCCAAACGTCCAACCTTGCAGGAACCTTTTACCTTCAACCGGAGGTCATGCACACAGCTCCCTTCTTCCTCCTCCAGTGCAATTCCATGTGGTGCCAGAAGCATCTCCACGCAACCCCTTAGCTGCCCAACTGGCTCCGACTCAGAAGGCAGGGCTCCGACGAGGAGCAGCTGGTGAAAGGCAGGGGAAGTATTCCTGGACACAGGAACCCTGCGGTAGACTGGTCCGCTCAGCCTGTACAGAACCCCGGGGCAGAAGTCGCTGCGCTGGACCACCTCCTGGATGTGCAGCAGCAGGGAAGGCCAGAGCCCATAGTTCCCTATTGGGCTGTCCTGGCTCCCATTTGGTTGACAATCTTCTTCGCCTGGGATACGAACGTCAACAGGCCGGATCCAGTAAATGTCGGACGTGGTTATATCAGGGCCACAGGCCTGCAGCCTTTCCGGAGAATCACGGAAGAGCAAGGGGAAGCCAGCTTCTATCATATGCACAGGCCACAAGGACTCCAGTTCCTTCAACAGCTGCTGCTGGACCATTTGTACTGGGTGGTGTGATTTTGGGTCCAGGAAATTCCTAAGCAGGAAAAACAAAACAAGTTTACTTTTTTCATTTATTCACTGCAACTGCTGTTTCTATCTAAAGCAATGTATAATAGAGGGGTTACAATTTATGTATGCTCCCAGGAATTTGAACACCACAAACTTGTTTAAAAAACTGCCACCCAATGAACTTTTAAGACATAAATGTCATTTTCATTTTATAGCCCTGTTCACTGACATGATCTCCGTGTCACAGTACGTATCACCAACTTTATGACCTATTGGGAAGTAATTCTGAGATGCAATTTACCTTATCCATAAGCTAAATATTAACTAGTTTCATTAGCTTCTAGTGTCCTTGCCATAATCCAGTGAACTTTTTTGTTGGCGAAAACACAGAACACTGCATACAATACAGGCGTGATTGTGTGTCCGTTTGTGTGTGTTAGCATACGGGTACCTGTTAACAAATTCAGTCAGCTCCTTGGGAAACTCAAAGAGAATAGTCTCCTTTCCCACGACGGCTTCCATGGTTATACTCGGTAT
>JAAGVU020000038.1:19127864-19139105 GCA_011763525.2 Mormyrus iriodes
TCCGAACTAAGGCTGTATTCCAGGTTTGACTATCTCAGAATCTGGCTGTGCATGCATCTGCCTGTCTGCCTGTCTGCCTGTCTGCAAGCCAAAATGCTGTAGAACATTAAAATCTTTAACCCTAATGTAAATCTCTTCCAAATAATTTCTTCTAAATATGGTGTTTTAAGGAACTTCAAGGTTTTTTAGTCAGATGTGTATTCAGGGCAGCACTGGTTAGAGCACAGTGTGTGATCCCCACAGTTATGTGGGTTCATTGAGCTATCTAGGACAAGGAGGAGCCCAGATGGAAAACCAGGCTTGCAATTCATCAGGCTGGTTAAACAGCTGGGTCCCCTTTCCAGTCACTGCTCTACAGGAATGCTTCTCGTAAACGGCACTGTGCTAACGTGTGTCACATTGATGGATGAGGCTCCAAAACAAAAAGAAGCAGGCGACAGATGGCACAGACATTAGAAGACGTGTCGGCTGATCTTCACCCCTCTGATGTAGGCGGTGTGTGAATCAGTGGGTTAGGATGCTGTGCCTATAATCAGAAGGTTGCCAGTTCAAATCCCCGGGTCAGCACAGTGATTTCACCATTCGGCCACTGAGCGAGTCCTTTAAACCCAATTGCTTAAGCGATTGTCTGACCCTGCTTCTGAAAAATGTGCATTGCCTTGGAAAAAAGCAACTGTTCATTGAATAACATGCAAATAAATTAATGTAAAATCAAAGTAACATGGCTCAGGACTTAAAGGGCAGAGGATTGGATTCATTTGCTGCAGTCGGGGGAAGAGTATAAATTGGTAGCTCACCTAATGTGAATTCTAACCTGATTGCTTTATCATCATCAGATGTGTTGAATGAATTGCATTGTGATATGTTTGTGCTGTGAGCCTTGCTGATCTCCTCGCTTGCCGTCTTCCTGTGCCAGACTCAGCAGTCACAGTTCGTCACGTGGCAGTTTGAGATGGAGTATAGGGGGAGTGACTTCACCGCAGCCGTCACCCTGGCCAACCCAGATTTTCTCAGGGAGTCAGGTGAGGCGTTTTCTGCGGGCGACGTGCGCGCACGACTGACATGCTGGAATGAAATGGGAAGGAGCATATCTTCTGTCACACGAATTCAGTTTGGATTCCATTCTGATGACATTCTAACAGTCTTCCGGAGTATGCGTTAGTGTCCGCCATCCAGTCTTTCTGGTGTTCATTGATTAATCCTTTTTCTATTTTACGGTGTGCGTCTGTGTTTCCATGGGAACAGTGATCATGGTGGCACACTTCCTACAGAGTGTTTCCTCACAGCTGGTACTAGGAGGGGAGCTTGTGTACCACCGAAGTCGGGCAGAAGAGGGCGGTATCCTCACCTTAGCTGGCCAGTATTCCGGTAAGCACAGTTGACGCACACTTTTAGTTTAACCTCTGTACACACATTCTAATTATACTGAGTCACAAAAACAGATACTAAAATAGATCACGTTATGATTATATTTGAATGCATGTTGTAAATTTTAAATGACGATACACCCTTTCTCCCTGGCTTACATTTAAATTTCTCTGTGTCAAACATTTGAGAACTGTTTTTTTTTTTTCTTTTCTCTACTCCAGGGCCAAACTGGGTGGCAACATTAAATGCTGGTAAAGGAGGTGCCCACGCAAGCTACTACCATAGAGCCAACAAGCAGGTATAGCTGATCTGTATCTAGCAGGACGATAACAGCAATACACAAATTTGATCAGTAGTTTATTCCTATACTTGTAAATGAAACTCTAAGCATTTTGAACTGGTTACATTCAAGGTGTGCTTTTTGGTGCCTCACCTTGGTCATTCATCATTGGCCATTGATACCTTAGGTAGCAAGTTTCCAAGCAGTTTGTGGTCGGTCCTCCACAGGTAGCTGAAGTATGTGTGTGTGTACTACAGATCCAGGTGGGGGTGGAGTTTGAGGCTAGCACTCGCACCCAGGAGACCACCTTCTCCTTTGGCTACCAGATGGACCTTCCTGAAGCAAACATGGTCTTCAGAGGTAGGTTCAATGATTTTAAAAAACTAAACAACAAAGTAACTAGCTATAGCTCAACGATAGAACATTGTGGTAATAACGCAAAGGATATGGATTCAAATCACATGGAGTACAGATAAATTGTAACCCTTCCCTTTTCTGTAAGTCGCTTTGGATAAAAGTGTCAGATAAATGAGTAAATGTAATTAGTAATAATTAGGTGTGGGTAGCTATTTTGGCTAAACTGTAGCATGCATCCTAAAAAACATTTGGTAAGGTCATGAAAGCCCTAGGACTTCGGAGCTTAACATGGAGTCTTGGTAATTCCTGCAAGCCTCAATAATTTTCCTTCCTGGTCAGGGTTGTGGTAGTGGAGGGGGCTGGTAGCTTATCCCAGCCAACACCAAGCACCAACATGGCATGGGATCACAGTCCATTAATAATTTTGTTGTGTTAAAAAGGTAACTCCTGTTGTAAATGAAGTTTGCCCTTAATGTCCTTGGTTGATGATCGGGGTCGTCTCTTGCAGGCATGGTGGACAGCCGATGCATCATCGGCGCCGTGTTGGAGAAGAGGCTGTCACCCCTCCCTGCCACCCTTATCATGGGGGCCTTCGTCAACCACCGTGGGGATAAGCTACAGTGTGGCTTAGGGGTGAATGTTGGGTAGATGGCCATCCACGAGACTCCAGTGCCTAGATACACTGTGGCAGGCCAAAGCGATGGGGTTGTAGTGGCTGTAACTCACCCCCGGCACTCTGGCCCGTGGATATACTGTAGAATGGGGGGGATGGGGTGGGGGGGGCAGGGGGGGCTAACCTTTATCTGATCAGATCTAAACCCCCATAACTGGCAAGGCAAAGGGGAATCCCCCTTTTTACACCAGTTCGAAAAACTGAGTTTCGACTTGCGAGCTCTGGACTCAAGTTGCCCCGAGATTTCACACGGGCTCTTATGCCACCATGCCGCGTGCTACCTGGACAGGCGCCAGGGTACAGCGTGGCAGACAAACTCAGCTAAAAGGTGCTTGCCATCTAGACTCTCAGCCAGAAGGACCCATGAGGTATTTTCTTTTGGTTTTTAAAACCCACTGCCCTTCAACAGACTGTTCAGAAACTGCCCTGCTTTCTCACAGGCAAGTAGGTGAGGATGTAAAGTCTGACCAAAATCCAAAAACTGTCGGCAATACTACCCATAATCCTTTGCTTCTCAGTACTTAACCAAATTTAATGACAACTCCATTAGTATGAATTAATGGGCAGGTATAAATTAGCTTCTGGCTTTCTGTGTTATTTCAAGTAAAATTACTGACTGATGAAAGTTCCGGCATCCACTGTTAATAACAATTCTGCGGGCAGCTGCAGCAGCCCAGAAAAAGTGTGGGGTTGTATGTTTTATGGTGCTTACATTGAACCTCTAAACGGGACAGCTGGGTTGAGGTTGTCCATGGTTTATCTCATTATAGTGTAAAGTCACTTAATGTCTGTTACTTCATGGCTAACATCTTAGGCGGTCTGAGCGTTAAATTTGTACATCTTTGTCTTTGAAAACACTGGGAATATTGAGTGTAGCGGATGATTAAGAAAAATGGGACTTCAGTTTTGGCTTTGTATTAATGTACAAGAATGATTCCCCCCCCCTCCAAATGAAGGGTCATATTAATGCTGTATTTGAGATTCTTCTCAAAGATCAAAGGGAAGCCATTACGGTTGGTGCCAGCGATATTCAGTACTTCCATTCTGAGAACTGGGCTTCTTCTTTCTGGATCAACAGCTTAGTGTATCCGGGTCTGCAACCTGGACCTCTATTTCTGTTAGAAGCTGGAAATGTGATGGTGCCCTTCGCTCTGAGACCAGTATGAATTTAGGGGGACCAGAGCTGTTTCGCAAAAACTCAGTGGGACAAGCAGGTCAGGCATGGAGACCAAACAGTGACTTAAAGAAGGTCTCTGCTTTTAATCCCAAGATTAACCCAATGATGTAACTCTTTCTAAAATGTCTGTACACATGGTTTTTGTGTAATATCGCAACATGCTCTGAATAGGGCAATTTGTTATGCATATGACATAATTGAACTAAGTTTTTCCTTATTTTTGAGGCTTTTTTGACACTATACTTGGCCCTATTTTAATTCCTTCTAGTCCACAATACAGCTGTTTGCAAAAATATTCAGGGTGACTTTCCATTCATGCAAAAAAAACCTGAAATTGCATCATAATTATTGCTTTTTAAATACTTTTCAGGTGGCTCCTGTGGGCTGATTTTTATTTTTAACCTTTAACGGCACCATAATACATACCTGCCAATCAGTTAATTTCCTTTAAAACATTTAGGTTCATGTGAGAAATTTTTTGTCTGCTTGTCACATTGGCCAGCATTCCCATTCCTGTTTATTCCCACTGCAACCAGGCTCAGATGTAACACACTTTTTAAGGACCAGATGTTATGTATTTTGAATCTAATAAAGCTGAAACTACTGGTGTCAGATTTTTGCTTCTCATCCAAATGCACCCATGATTCCCGACTAGCACCGAAAAGGAATTTACCTATGGTCTGTGTAATTTGGAAAAAGATATTAAACTGTACCCCATACTTCAAGGGATCTATAAAACTTAAAAATACATTTTCCTTGCGTCGATTGTCCTGCTGATGGCAATTAGCCCCTGTGGGTATGTTGTACTCTGGGAAAGCAGAACTGCATGGAAACCAAACAAAGAAGAAAAGTAATGTCTCAGCACATGATAAGGGGTCCTGTCTGGTTGGTTCCTGTGAAAGAAGCAAAACTTGACTGACGAGGGTTTGCTGTATTTATACAGAGGGTGTATTGAAGCAGCCTGAAAACCTTGGGGATCTGGTAAGTAGACCCATGCTTGTAGATAGCATTACAATGTTTATTGTAGTTGATCTCGAACAGATTACAAGCTTTCAGTTGCTGTGAGCCCAATCTGAATAGAGAGCCTTTTATCCGGTAATTTTGAACAATATGAGGAATGTTTTTTGGCGTAGGTGGTGGTATGAGGTATTCAATTATAAAGACAAATACAAAGGGCAATAATAAACAATACAAGTAGAAATCAAAATGTGCAAAGAATTAATTAATATGTAGACATAAGTAAAGGTAAGAACCAGATTTAGGGTGCAGCATTGGAGTATGGACATAAAGCTTATGGAGTCAGTAAGAGTTAAGTGGGTAAATATATATGAAACTGTGATAACTGTCAGTGTATCCTTCAGTGTGGGTCCTTGTTTAGGAGGACAATAGCTTGCATATAGAGGGTGTTCAGGTGGTGATTAGTCTTTGCATTTATGGTTCTTACTCTCAGCTTTTGCAGAGAAGTGAGACACTGGAAGAGAAATGACTATGTTTTGTTGTCAGGGGAACGGTTTACCTAATGGGGGCCAAAAAAAATAATGGAAACACCCAGTAGAGAACTAATAAGGAATAAGGTTAATGCAGCTTCAGTCCTGCCAAGAATGCTGTCAGACAAGTCCAGATCAATATCTAGTGGAATATTAGACACTTGTCACAATGACAGTTGGTTCAGGAGGTGCTAATTCATTCTTTAGAAATTTTCAGGCCATGACTTTGTGGTATTCAGGAGCTGTCCTGTTAAATGTCCACCTGTCCCTGTCCATAAAGTTCAACTTGTGACCACCGTTTTTGTCTTTGCCAGTGCTTGTCTATGATTGGCATTAACTTCCGATCAAAAGTTTTCAAACGCCTCCATTTTTCCAGTTTTTATTGAAATGTACACAGTTTAATGTCCCAGTGTGCTCTGAAATTAAAGCAACTGACCAAGAAAAACAATGACTCCTTGACGCCTGTTAACACATTAAACAACGATTCACCTGCAATTTAGGCACCAACTTCTGCACTCTGTGGGACTTTTCTTTGCTTGTAGAGGCTTTGAAAGCTCACATATCACAATGATAAACGTCAAACCTATTTTGTAGCTGCCAAATACTTATAAACTGGCATTCAGTCTAATATGAGTTATCTTTGTAGTTGTGTCTGTAATTATATCTTGACGTGGATTGTACTTTTTTCAAAGTAAAGGTCTTTTTTTGTGTTTTTCCCATGGTTGGCTTGGGGAAGTAAAGTATGAACTATTCCACCGATTCTTTAGTACCCTCCATTTTATGTATAAGCTTCGAAGTTAAAAGTATGTTATAATATTTACCTATGAGTTGTGCCGAGTATGTACTTGTTACTGGAAATGGAACATCATAACTTGCCTGTAGTTATTATGCTTGGCAAGGAATTTTCTTACGTGTGATTCATTTCCGCCTTCCCTGAGAACCAGCCCTTCTTCTTACGTTTTTGGAGACGTATGGAGTAATGCAAAGCAAAACAGCGCAGAGCGAATGACGGACTTTCGGTGTATGTTTGTAAAAGACACTTGAAGAAGTTGGGTGAGTATGTTTGTTAAAGTTAAAATTATCATTTTATCTCAGTGTCTTAGGCAAACAGCAGCTAGAGTCGTGATTGAGGTCAAAACAGGGGCTCAAATTTCAGGAAGTTTTGGGTTATTGTACCTATAATCGGATTGTATAATTTAGTGAATGACTAACAAGCAGTGAACGAAGACTTTTTCAAAGTAAATATTTTGGCCATATTTGAAATTTGCTCAAAAAAATTGCTTGAAATTTCTGAGAACTATATTTGTAATAGCACAGGGTTTCCGCCAGATGAAGATCCAATGGTGAAGTTTGTTGTCATTAGTCCAAAACCACAAATCCAATATTCAATGTTGATAGGAAAGGCTAAGGTTGATTAGGCTAAAACAGGACAGTGAAGGGTAATCCAAAACTGTAGGTAAAACGCACAGAGGGAAAGTCATACATGGGAAAGCCAGAGGTTCAGGAATGAGACTAGGAAAATAAAATGAAGGTTTAAATGACAAGTCAAGACATGACAATGGATATACACCAGTCCGGTTGATATACACAATGTGCAAATGTGCTGATAAATGTACACAAAGTACATGTTGAAAAAATATGATAAAACACAATGTTGTGTATACAGCAAGTTATTTTCACCAATGACATATTGCACGGTAATGGGCTGGGATGACGGGGTTAATAGCACAAATGAGCTAAAATAACTATGTCAGCTGTTCATAAAAGTGCTGGCTTGTGGAAAGAAATTGTTCTTGTGCCTGTATGTTTTGGCACACAGTGGTCTGTAGTGCCTCCTGGAGAGGAATGGTTCACAGAGGTGGTGGCCTGGCCGTGAGGGGTCTGTGACAGTTACCTGACTCGGGATAAGTACAGGGGGGTGTTCCATGAAGCAAGACTTCTCAGTCAGTTGGGTTAAGCTAGAAGTCATGATTGTCCCATAAGAGTTTAGGTAAGGAACATTCCTATTGGACAATCATGACTTCTAGCTTAAGTTAACCCAACTAACCGAGAAATCCTGCTTTGTGGAACCCCTCCCCCCCCGGTCCTGGGTGGTGGTGGATAATTTAGCCTGTTTCACTTTGTCTTTTTTGGTGCTTCATCTAAACCAGATTATGATGGACTAACTTAGAACAGATTTGATCGTCGTTGTGCAAAACCAGTTCATCTCCCTTGGCAGGATATACTTCCTCAGGTGGTGCAAGAAGTAAATCCACGATCAGAACTCGATGCTGAACGAATGCTGTTTGCATCTGGGATGGGAACGTTTTGATGAGGGAAGGATCCAAGATACCTGATGCTGGTACACAAGAGCCTATCTCTGATCTATAGCTTTCCTTGACTGCCAAGTATTTCAGATTGGCAATGTTGGGAATCAAGGAGAATACACACTGCATATGCGGAACTAGGAACAAGGGCAGGTCATTTTCATAGGGAAATTAATGCTGGATATGGCAATAGGTTTAGGCCAGTATTTTTAACCCAGTCCTCGGGGACCCCCAGCCAGTCCACGTTTTTGCTCCCTTCCAGCTTCGAGCACATCTGAACCAAACGTTCAAACAATGAAGAACACTGAATACCTGGTACAGGTGTGCTGGGTGATGGTAGGGAGTAAAAACTTGGACGGTCTGGGGGTCCCTGAGGACCGGGTTGAGCAGGAGCGAGCGTGGAGCGGGAGTGGATAGGATTTCAGTTGGAGCAGGAGCGAGCGTGGAGCAGGAGTGGAAAGGGTTTCAGCTGCAGCAGGAGCGATCGTGGAGCGGGAGTGGAAAGGATTTCAGCTGGAGCAGGACTGAGCGCAGAGCGGTATATCTGAAAAAAACTTGAGCATCACCCGCTCACATCTTGAAAGAAATGATTTCTTGTTGAATGTGGATTTGGCTGCTCAGTTAGTCAAGCTACAGTTGAAGCCGAACTTAAAATACAATGCAGATTGTTTTCTTTTTTAGACCGAGTGGTGAGCGATTTCATTGGAGCGGGGTGAAAACTGACAGGAGCGAATGTGAGCAGGGGAGCGTACCTCTCTGGGAATGATGAGTGGGAATTTTTATTGCCCCATTCCACTCACACGCTCTGGGGTTGAGAAACACTGGTTTAGATGTTCATTCAGAAAAATGGAATGAGGATGAAGACAAATTAACTTACAGGCAGAATCAGATGAAATTTCCTCCTATAGGACATGAAATATAATCGCCACCAACACAGTAGGAAGCCTTTGGTTTAAGAATCTATCCACTGCCACATAGATGGAAGTTGTTCCTTCAGAACAGGGGAAATCTATGATGACGTCTTTTGTTATGTGGAACCAGGGTCTGAGAGATAGAGATAGAGGTTCTAAGAGTCCAGAGGGCAGTTTGAGGTGACTTACACTGATCAGTTTGTATTCCCTTAGCATGTACTACGTAGTCAAGAAACCATGTGTATTAGAATAGTACTTATTTGATTAATTACCATGGTAAGAAACAGAGGTGGTTCTAGGATTTGATGGGATGAAGTCACTAACTGGATTTAAAATAATAATTTTTCAGGTGGGCTGAGACAAAATATAGGATGATTAAAGCCCTCTGAAATAGGGTCTAGAATTGCCTATGGTACAACAATTTCTGTGAGTACTAAAACTTCATCTGTACTGAAATAACCACCCTTGAGTCTACAGAATGTTGTCACCTTTCATGTTTTAGTAAAATAATTTTTGTTGAGCATCAAATGGTTGTGTGTGCCTCAGCAAGTTAGGATGTCAAGTCTGTGATTTGAAAGTCACTGGTTTGAACCCCAGGGTTAGACTGAGCTGTTTGTTGGACCCCTGAGCAAGGCCCTTAACCACTGATTTTTCCAAGGACTGCCTGACCCTGCCTTCTCAATTATACTGTATGTTGCTTTGAATAAAAGTGTCTGAGTAAGTGTAACTTTTGTAACAGTTCCAGAGATCCTCCACATGTTGATGGCCTCCACTCTGCTTGAAGAAACCTGTTCAAGGCCGATGGTGTTGGCGTGTGCTCCCACCATGGTCTGGTAACTTGAAGTCCTCCTGGTGCATCTGTGGACACAATGACCCGGAGTCCTGGTGTCATTTCTCTTATACTCCTCCTTCATTTGTTGACTTGTTCAGGTACGGTCAATAGGAATGTCTTGCGACTGTGTAGGTGTAGGTTAGGTTAATATTCCAGCGTGGCCGAAAGTTTCCTGAGAGGTGATAAAGGAGAGATGTCAGCCAGGCAGCTAAGTGATCCCCAAACCCACATTAACAACAGAGGCCCCTGGGCTATTTCAGTTATCGGGGGGGGGGGGGGTGCCGTTTTTTTTTATGGTTTTATTTTTTTTTTTACTGTTGGGGTGGTGTAGTCCCCCAATCTGGGTTAAAATGTATTTTGGTTTTGGTGCAAAAATACAGGACAAATGACATCCTGTTTTGGTTCAAAATGAGATGCAGCTTTTTATTTCCCAGTACAGAATGATCCCATTAAATATGGGGCGGGTGGTAACTCTACTTTTAATTTTTTTTTAAACAAGGTCCCTTTTTAGCAGAGGCCCCTGGGCTTTTGAGTGAATCTTCTCACTACCTGTATTTAACAGGTCCACACAACAGGTGTTTTTTTCTATATTCTGCAGGTGAGCTGTTACCTCCACAGAATTTGACTGTGGATCTGCTGGATTTTCAGGCCAACATCCACTGGTCCTGTGGCCAAGGGAACTTACCTGATACCAGATTCACAGTGGAGCTTCAAGACCGTGGGTGAGTAAGCCTGGCTGCATGCCAAGAAAACAGCCAGGAAACAATGACACTGAAACTCTCACTTCTGCTGCTTGCGTACAGTCACACCCTTTCTGTTTTTGATTGTTTGTATTTTCTTTCTGGAAGATCAACAGATACATTCTTTTCAAATGAATCAGTATTGCCTCGTTATGGAAAGCAGATGGATGACTCACAAGTGTTCAAATTTCGTTGAAAAAACAGCCTTTAATACTGTACTGTATTAAAACAACCAATCTATTGCTTTCTGTGCTGGTGGTCTCAGGATTCTGGTCTGACTTATGCCACTGTGCTGCCAATCTGATAGACCTGTGTACAGTAAAACGCTGATGCAGGTATACATAGCAGGAATCGATCCGAATCCAGACAAAATCTAAAAGATTGTTATTACAGGTTATCATGATCCAACAATCCATTTTCTGTAACCGCTTATTCCATTTGGGGTTGCAGGGGGGGTCCGGAGCTTATCCCTGAGGCTGCGGGCACAAGGCAGTGAACAACGCAGGATGGGGTGCCAACCCATTGTAGGGCACACTCACACACAGGCACTTCGGCAACTCTAGTCAGCCTCGGCATGTTTTTGGACTGTGAGGGGAAACCAGAGTACCTGGAGGAAACCCCACGATTACATGGAGGGAACATGCAAACTCCAGACACATGGAACTCAGGCGGAGACTTGAACCCAGGTCCTAGAGGTGTGAGGTGACAGTGCTAACCACTGCATCACCGTGTCGCCTCAGTTAACGTGATGTTAATACTGATTATCCAAAATACTAACTCAGACGTTACTTAGAATAACTGTAATTTGGATCAAAACTGTAGCCTACATAGTTTTTTTTCTCTCAGTGAAAACATGGACACATTTTTCGTGTACGGAGATGTTCATGATCCCTGGTCTTAGCTTATTCGGCTAAATCATACATACTGCCTGCATCTGAATGTCACTTTAAACCATAGGAACAACGCTCATAAAACTTTTGCGGCGGTTATGTGCTGTATTGAAAATACATTTCAAACAAACTAGTCACGCAGCTGGGGCGGCACGGTGGTGCAGTGGTTAGCACTGTTGCCTCACACCTCTGGGATCAGGGTTCACGTCTGCGCCCGGGT
>JAAGVU020000038.1:19145005-19178852 GCA_011763525.2 Mormyrus iriodes
ATGGATGGATGGATAGTCACGCAGCTAATTTGTGATAATTTGAATGAATATGTGTACACCTTCCTCCAAGAATTTGGGGACCGGATGCTTAAGAAGAACACAGGTCGTTATATTCCCAGTTACAAATTAATTTCCATTCATACATCGAACCTATCCAGGAAATCTGTCACTCTGCTATCCAAATTATCTAGCAAGAAATTCTGCTGCGGCAACCCCACCCCACCCAGTCGTTAAATTTTACCAACACCTTCTAGCCCGGGTTACCAAGGTTTATCGCCACCTTCTGGTGCCAGCTGGCACCCCAACCCCCTAACCCCCCCACCCCACCCTGAAGCTTGAGCAAAATTTAACTTTAATACCGTGCAGACATTAGACTTTGGTATACAGTATTTGGACAACATTTGAAAAAAATAATACTATTCTGGTATTTCCCTATAAAGTTTGCCAAGCGGGGACAGGGTATTGCCATAATACCCCCAAGCCTCATCTAGCACCCCCCCCTCCACCTCACTGAAGTCAATATGTCTATGCTGGGATGTCGTTCAGGATTGGGACATATTTCATCAGATAGAAGAGGGGTGTAAAGGGGGTCTTGGCAATTCTTATGAGCAGCTATGTATGCTTTGTTTCAGCCTGTACGGATTGTGGATACCGATCAAGAATTGCACACTGATGACCAGCACACGGTGCCATTTCATTTTCCCCAAGGACATTAACGAGCTCATGAAGCCCTACTTCCTGAAAATTGTGGTCACCAGGGAGTCAGAAAGAACTGAAATGGAGTATCCGCGGTCATTCCAGCCCTATGGAGACTGTGAGTTTATGCGAATGCAGACAGTCTGGTTCAGCATTTGAACTGGTGATTAAAATTCCACTGGGATGATCATTTCTGAGTGTTATTAGCATGTAAGTAAATGGTGTTTGAATATCCTTACTGGGTCTCATTTAATTGAACTTTTGTACCACTGTAAAATTTGAACAATATAGCCATAATATATAAAAAACAAACTCTTGCCAATGCTTTAATTCTATACGTAAATGTAGTTCTGCTTTAATTGAACAAATAAAATCATAACACGGAAAGTTTTACTGTCTGAAGGAAACAGCCCTATTTTCCTTTAATGAATATATCATCCATGTCTCCACAGCCATTATAAGTGCCCCTAACCTGAAGGTGTCTATCCAAAACCAGTCCATCTATGCGGAGATGCGGCACCATCTGAAGTCGGTGCTCTCCGAACTTAACTACTCCATCAACCTAACTAAGATCACCCAGGATGAAAGCATTCTGGTAATTGGAAAGTACATGATGTGGTCACGGGTGGCATGCTGGTTTGCTGGGTGGCACCGCCACTTTGTGTGTGTGGCAGGGACATGCACCTCCATCTCGGAGGCCAATGTGCAGGGGTGTCAAAGGGGCATGGATACCATGACAGGTTCAGGGGGCCCAGCACTTTGTAGGAGCCCCACAATTTTCCCCCGCTTGGCAAAATCAACTGAGCGATTGAAAGTGCCGAGCCAAGCAGGGCCCAAGGTGACGTTTTCTTAGTGGGGCCCGGGATGCCTAGCTTACTCCCCTGCCAATGCGATACGCATCTCGATGCATTGACAACAATCGGATACATTAAAGATACATATGAAGCAAATTCTAATGCGATACGATATGCTTCACGTTATCGTGATGCACTGCGATTCAACACAATGTGAAACAATGCGATACTATGTGATGCAAAAGAATATGATGGTATGCAATTCAGTATGGTTCAGATACAGAAAGCATTCAGAGAGGGGAAATCAGTCCAAATAGAAAATTCATTGGTCAAAAATTATTGGTTATATTTCTAAAAAGTAAAGGAATAGGGCCATTACTATTAATTATATTTTTAATAATCAGATTTTACTGACACAAAGATATTAGAAACGATGCATCCTGAGCTCATTCCAAGTTGTATTTGGTGCAATTGTATCAAGGCAATCGCATCGTGAACTTTTATGCCTGTGCACCAATGATAATTGGTGAATCTCACCATCGTTATGTGGAATTTGCATGTTCTCCCTCTGTAGTGCAGGATTCTCCTGGGTCTTAGTGGTCCCATGGTCTTCGTGATGGCCAAAACAAGGGCTGTATTTTTTTACCTCTGTGCCCTCTGCAGTCTGGGAAAGGTCCAAGCTTGCCCATGACCCAGTCTTGTTGGAAAGTGAATGGTATAGTCATTGTGATGTTTCTGTAGTAATACTCGATATGAGTGGGTAATGTTCAGTCTGCCAGAGGGGCTGTGGTGATGTGGCTCGGGTCACTGCACAGGTCATATCCACCACGGCGGTGTCGCCATGGATGTTCCCCACCATGCAGCTGTCGCCAGGGAAATACTGCGTGAGCAGTTCGGTGATCCACAAACAGCAGATGCAGATGCACCATCAGTCAAAGCAGTGCATCGAGATGCCTGAGCCAGAGTCTACAGGTAAGAGAGCTGGTATGTGCTACCTTCCCAGAATCCTTCTGTGTGTCTCCTCAAGGAAACGGCTGAGGGAGAGAGCCCTGCATTCCTCCATGCTGATTGTTTCAGTGATTAAACACTGTTTTAATGTTTAACACTGAACAGTGGTGTATACAGGGGTTGGGCCCAAGGGGCGCTGGCAACAGCTGAAAGTTGATCGGCCCCCAGAGTGGCCCCTCTCCAGCCACTCACTGATTTAAAAAATATCATTAACTGATGATAAGGTTGACCCTTCTTATGCTCCCCACCTAAAAATAAAAACTTTGAAACGCCCCTGATAGTAAAGATTCTTTTCTTGTAAAAAAAAGGCGAATTTTGCAGCGTTTTTAAGTTGTGTTTTTAGAGATTTAATGCCTGATAAAGAAATAAGGGTACTATCTTGGGGGCATCTGAATGTATTTGTTTCTATCCAGTGCATTACCTGCTGGTTGTGGTGCCCTGCCTGCTGGTGGGGCCGCTACTGGTGCTGATCGTGGTGGTCATCTTCTGGTACACGCGGCCCAGCCCTGCTGAGTGTGCTATGCCTGTGTTTCTGGTAAGCCACTTTGCCATACCACTCTTGGTCACCCGTCTTACGCACTCTGAGTTTTGTTACCCAGCTGCCTTTTTCACTGTAAGAAAACACCATTTACTTTAGGAATGCTTTGATACTCAACTAATGACCTTAACTCTCTCACTGAGAGGTTCCCAGCTACCCCATTTATGTATCTCTTTGTTTGTTTATTGCATTACTTGTTTTTATTTAAAATATTTGTGGCTTCCAGATGTTCTTGAATGTTTATTGAAGCACAGTAAAGGGTACTGAAGATAACTCCCATCCTGGAATTTGAACTATGTACTTTTTCTGTTAAGCGTGGCTTTTCAATTAGAAGTTTACAGTATTGGCTTTAGTGTCTCATTTTGTGTTTTATTGACGGTCAAGCCTTTGCTGGATGTTCACCGGCCCCAGTGTCATAATAGCAGCACTGACTAAGCTCTGTTTCTGCCGACCAGGATCCCACTGGGATCAAATCCGTAGCCACATCGATCATGTCGCCAACAGAAGTGGTACCCCAGTCGATACTACTGCACGCCCTCCCGACTTCCACAGGGGGGAGCTCCATGCCACTTGCAGACAATCTGTCCTCTCCCTGGGATTACACCTCCAGGGAAAAATCCCTCTGCCAGAGCGACATTTCAGTTTCACTGCTGTCGTCCGAAGCCAAAGGACTCACAGAATCAAAGTCCCCCAGCCTGGAGTCCCTGTCCCTGTACAGGCAGGCCCAGGATGACGATTTGAGCTGGGACCTGGAGGGGGCGCCACACAGCCCCGAGCTGCTGCTGGATAAACTGGAGGGGGATGCCGTCTCGCAGACACACTGGCTACTTCCCCTGGATGTACCCCTGGACAGCCTGGTCCGGGGCTTCGGAGACACCCAGTGTGACAAGACTCTTGAGGGCCATCCGAGTGAGGGCAGCGACGATGAGAGTGGCCTACTGGACAAGCCGCTCCCCACAGAGCTTTGCTCGTGCACAGAAACAGAACTCCATAGCCCTTTCCTGAGCTCGCCCAGCGGGTACGAGGCCCGTGATCCTGTGATTCCGATCTCTTCTTCATTAGTCTCACCTGGGAAGCAGCTGACGGACTGATGAGCATGATTTTTGAGACCCTGCTCAACGGACTGGATCCGTAGGAAGCGTGTGCTCGAAATTAAACTGATCGCTTTTTGAGATCTCCTGCTGTACACACTGTGGCTGATATGCTCTTTGCTGGCTCTTAGAACTCTTGCTCATATTTGGGTACCTATTGCACTGGAAAGGTATGGTTCTGACGCACAGATTGTGTTGTGCAGTCAGGACAAGAAGAAAACCATCACTTTTGTCAACTGAAATTGTAAATGAGCTTTGTAGCAGATTTAATAACAATTATCTGAGATTATGTACATATATTATGAAGGAAACTCCTGAAATACAAATAAAAAAATATTTATTGTATGTGCTTGGAAACAGAATTCACTTTATCGGCCAGGTACAATGGAACTGAATGGATGAATGCATTAATAATTATTATTTAATAACAAATAAAACTGCATGCTTTACCATGTAATGCATTAAAATTGTGTAAGTCTGTTTACATGCTTTGGTACAAAAACAGGCCACCTAGATTGCTCAGGTGGTAATTATCCAGGAAGGGGAGCGATTTCGATGAAAGTGCAAGACTTTGTCTTCCTTGCCACCAGGTGGCACCCTCAGTCAGCGCTGAAGAATGAGGAGAAGAAGCCTCCTTTCTCTTTCTTTCCCCCTTCCCCTCGCATGCGGAGGGACTTGCTGGTGCGTGAGTCTCTGCTGAGGCCTCTCTTTTCCTTTTGCTTCTCCTCACGCTGCTCTACCTGCTGCCGGATCACGAACCTCATGTCCTCCTGTCGGCCAAGGAATGAGACAGGTTCCCCAGGGGGAAGGGGAGAAGGAGAAAGTTAGTGAGGGAAGACCGCTGGGCTGCTACTCTGACTGAAGGTAGCACGCGCTTAACCCCTGTATATTTTACTTCTTCCGTTCTAAATTCTAGATTCTATAGAATTTATCCTCATTTTGAAAATGGTCTCTTTGACCCCAGAAATAACACAGGGGTTAAGTTGGGGACGCCGGGGTAGAGTGCTTACCTGCCAGGCCTCCACCTCTTGGGACAGCATCACCTTGTGCTTGATAGTGTTGAGCAACTGCTGGTTCAGCGAGTCGCGCTCTCGCTGTGTCACGGCCAGCTCTGACTCCAGCGTGCTAAGCCGCCGACGACAGACCATACTCAGGGGCGCTGGTCTCGGCTCATCAGCGCGAGACGACAGGCCAGGCAATCAGATATAATCATAGGCGGTTCTACACTCTATTTAGGGGGATTTAAGCTCCTTTATTTTACGTCTCAGCCCCCCTGAGAAAAAAATCAATCAATTTGTTTCATTTTATTTTAGATATTTTGTCCCTGATGGCTAATATTTGGCAAACAATATATTATTGCGGGGGTCTACTCCCCGCACTCTGCAAACTGTATTATGTGGGACATCGCCCCCAGCAAAGTTTAATTGTGAGAGACCCTTGGGGAGGGGGTGGTGTCCCGTATTTCTTTAGGGGTCTGAGCCCCCCCAAGGGTCAAATTCTAGAATCAAATCAACATTCCTGCCCTTGGCCTAACAGCCTAAGATGGGAAGTGGGGTCCTCACCTGTAGCTCGGCTTGCCCAGAGATTGCCTGTAAGGCTGGAGCTCCTCTTTAACAGATTCCAGATCTTTGTCTTTGGACTGCAGCTGCAAGAAGTTTACAAACACAGCCATCAGCTAAAAACGTCCCCTTCTAGGGCTTCCAAGATTCCCAGGGCGATACCAGTGAGGTTAAGATTTACGGCAGGCCGTTCATGAAAATCCAGGTAGGAAATAGAGGGGATTTCTGATATACAGATTCCAAAAAGCTACAATCGATGTATGTACTGTACAGGGGGCTAAGAAAAGGGAGATACTCAGAGTCTCTGAAAGCAGACCTCAGTTTTCAGCTTCAGGATTTCGTTCTCTTTTTCCTGCAGGATTTCGGAATGAACTAGAATAGCCTCTTTGGCCTGGAATGACAGAGAGACCACTAATAAAATTCAGAGTCACCGCTCATTAACTGTTACTGCATTAGACGTCATTCTTAATGCATTGCAGAGAATAATAGAAAATAGGGGGCGAAAGGGGCACAGACACTATACTAGATAATGTATTTGAATGTATGAAGAATAGAAAATTAGATTTAGCCATTGATTGTTCTGTGGCATTGGAGGAGGCAAGCTGTACGGGGCAGTGGGCCGTACCTGGGACTGCTGAATCTCACACTGCAGGGACAGAGGGAAGACGGCACCTCCCCCAGGGGTGACCTCCCCCCCCAGCTCCTGTATTCTCTGCTGCAGTGAGTGGTTCAGCGTGCACAGCTGGAAGGAGGAACTGCGCTCCTGGTCCAGCTGTGGAGGGCCACACACATGCGGGTCACTGGTGGCGACGCACCATGTCCACCGTCCTCCGTCCCCCCTGATCACGTGACTGTGGCTCTGTCTCCGTCTGTCCCTAACTCTGCCTGAAGTTCCTTTCCTCACACCTCCTGGCTTCCTGTTGTTAGGAGGCTTTTTGCCTTCTACTTGCAGGGTCCTAACTCCCCCCGAGTTACAGATCTGTTCGCCTCACTCCACCCCCCATGCTCACCTCCCCGTCCTTCTCGCTGAGCGTTGCCTGTAGCTCCGTCACCCTCACCCTCAGCCCGTCCCGCTCCGCCCGCAGCCTGCTGCTGTCCTCCTGCACGGACCTCAGCCGCTCCTCCACGTTGACTTTACACTCCTGAAGGACCCTGTTCTGTGGAAAATACAGCAGCACATATATCTCGAAAAAGGCACTCTGCATATGAAGTTACATTTAGCTGCTTGTTTGGCACATTTGTACCCTCACCCAAAACCATCGTGTAATTTTAGCCTTTTTCACCTTGTATTTTTTCTTTAACAAAGTTGTTCTGCTTAAGTGATAGACTAAGGATATTAAGCCTTCGTGGTAACCATGACCTTGAGTCCTTAGCTGCTATGCTAATTACTACCCCAGACCTTAACTAGGAATTAACTCAAGTCAGCAGCTTGGAATGTAGCTCTGGCAGCTGCTGTGTCGCTCATGTATATATGTCCGTGCCTGTGCGTGTCTTTGCCCCTAATCCTGAAAAACACACTCTGTGTGAAAGTCCCGCCTTCAAAAGATCAATATGCACAATTTTTTCCCCTGAAAGTGTCATGAGGCATTATCAGCTCGTGTGTAGGGGTTTCGTTGCCATGGAAATGATCGTGCGTCGCATGAATCGCGCGCCGCGCGTTCCCGTGAGGCGGACCTCGGCCTGCAGGCTGTCCAGCCTGGCAGAGTTGATGGAGCGGCTCAGGCTTCCATCCTCCATCTCCTCCCGCAGGGACCGCAGCTCCGAACGCAGGCTGTGCTCCACCGACACGGCCTAGCAGGGGGAACGAAAGGGGGAGGGGGGTGAGCGACAAGTCAGGGAGAAGGAGCCTGGCGAGGGTGTGCTCTGAGCCTGACAGGCACAACAGACAGGACCTGCTGATCCTCATTCCAAATGGATGCATCAAAAGAAACAGGTGCTACTCCTCAGTGTAGGGTGTATTACTCAGGTATTTAGAAGATGCTGATGTACAAATCAGTAGAAATACCTGACACACATACACCCATACGTTTCTAATAATTACGCAACTGTGTTGTGATGAAAGTACTCAGCCTAAGCACCACAACAAGCATTAGAAAAACAAAGCTCTTCCTGTTGCTTAAATCTGGGACACTCTATTCACAAGCCAGGTCACATGGGTGTTCTTCCCAGGTGTGACAAAGTGACTTTTAAGTATATATTGTCCCACTCTTGATAATATATTCTTAAAGCTGGAAGTGGCTTGTTGATTGTTAGCATTTGTTTACATAGGCAGTCAAGTGACCTTTATGTTGGGATCCAGGGTTTTTTTTTCAAACTGTGGAGTTTTGTTATCTGTCCTCTGTTGTCTACTGGCTCTTATTCATTATTAACTTACATGATTGTTACTCTAAAATGTCAGTAAGTGCCTCTTTGTTTGTTGATACTTTATGAAGTGCTTTGAAGAAACTGTTTTAATGAAGAAGCTATATAGGGGGAGAAGAATTGGGGGGACACAGGAGATGTGTCCCCTCCAACATTTATTTTGGCTTCATTCACCCCATAAATAAACATTTGTCTTTAAATTATTAAACTGTGCCCCCCCCCTAAATTTCAAACTCTCTCCTAAGCCATTGATGCTGAATTTGGATAAATTGAATTGAATTGAATTGAAAACTGGACCCTGGTTTGCACTGACATCCCCTGCTACTGTGGTGATGTCACAGGAGTGTAGGGCCCCGATGTGATTGGTCACCTCTGCCAGCTGCTCCACCAGCCGCTGGTTGTGATTGGACAGCTGCTTGAGCTGCTCGCTCTCCTCCCGCCGACGGTCCTTGGCCTGCCTGAGCTGCCGGCCCAGCTGCTCGCTGAGGGAGGCGATGTCCGCCTGCAGCTCGGCCTCCCGCTGGCTCCCCTCTAGTCCCAGGACATCTAGTCGCTGTTGCAGCTCAAACTTCTCCTGCTGCAATGCCTGTGATGCACCCATGCAAACACAAACACACACCTCTCAGCACTATGTTCCAAGGACACACATACCCTTACCCAGGCCTTACACAGGCCTTCCGCAAGTACCGATACAGGTGCAGCTTTTGTGCTATACATAAATATGATGTCATCTGTTACTGGTCGTCCCTGTTTTTGCTCTCACAGTCAACCTTACAGGTACTTCCCAGGGATCTTGAAACTTAATAGTGAAGCTAAATTTTCAAAAGTTCATCTATCCATCCAGTTTCTGTACCCGCTTGTCCTGTGTACGGTTGCGGGGATCTGGAGCCTATCCTGGAACCTATGGGCACAAGGCAGGGAATAACCTAAGATGGGGTGGCAACCCATCGCAGGGCATACATACACCATTCACATTCACACATTTACACCAACGGGCAATTTGGCAACTCTAATTCACCTTAGCATGACTTTATACTGTGGGGTGAAACCATAGCACCCGGAGGATGACCTACGACGACGCGGGAAGAACATGCAAACTTCACATACACCTACAGATTTGAAGAATTCCAGTTCCAGAGGTGTGAGGTGACAGTACTAAGCAATGTACCACCATGCTGCCCCCAAACGTTTATCCAAAGTAATTGATAAAATAGGGTAAGGTGGGGTCATTCTATCCCCCGATTCACTATTTTCCTTGTTTTACAAGAATGCATGCAGCTCCAAATAAGAAATAACTTATTGAAATACTAGTGCATATATGAGCAGAATAACGCAAATTCTATGGTGGAAATAGTTTTTATATATATCTATATCTATATAGATAGATAGATAGATAGATAGATAGATAATATAAAAATTGTTTATGAGCTAGAGTCAAAATAAAATTGGTGGTCGGTGCTAGAATTACCCCATCTTGCCCTACTATGTTAACGTTCACTTTCACACATGAAGATCTGCTGTCATTGTTGGTCTATCCTATCTTGCTGTTCTCCACTAGGGAGAATTTCTGTTTGTAACACAGAACTTTAACAGGGAAATAGTTCCTGTAGGCAGATTCTCTTTGGTATGTAAATTTTATGAGATTAAAAACACAACTCCACCTCGACCTCCTTCTCTTTCTGTTCCAGCTGGACTGCCAGATCCTCGTTCCTTTCTAGCAGTGCTTGACCCAGCTCTGCTGCCAGGATCAGGTCCCTCTCCAGAAGCAGGGGGTTACTGTCCTCACGGGGTGGACCTGAGGGCTCGACCTCAGGTTCGGGGATGGGTCCATATCCGTGCACGGATGCTGGGTGGATCACGGATCCTATGTTCTGGGATGATGAAGAGAAGGGGAAAAAGGAGTCCTCCAGGTTTGACGAGACCATCCTGTCTCTCCTGGAGGAGTCGCTACTCCGTGGCAATGATGACATGACACCGGCCGCTGTGATGTCACAAGCAGGCTTCTGTCATTTTCAAAACAGCCTCGTGGTTTCTCTGGTCCGGTAAGTTCCAAAGCCTCGCTGCAACAATGTTGTCTTCACTCTGGCCTTGACCAACACTCCTGTATCTTCCTGATGTGTTCAGTCTCTGGTCGGCACTTGTACAGCACACTCCTGATGCATCAGGCCATTAGGAACTCCCTTGTGACACAACGACTCACTGAGCCTCCAAAGGAAGAGCGGAAGTGATGTCACAATTTACAGCCAGCTTCTTCCTGTTAGCAAGACAAATTCCGGATCACTTAATATCTAAGGTTGGAAAAGGTTTCCCATTTTCCATGTTTTAGACTCCCTGTTCCTCCACTCCCTTTCCATCTACTTCTAGGCCTGTTTCTCTTCCCACCTGGCTTATTCCACAAACACAGGCTGCCGTCTTAAAATAGAAAATCGCACATGTCAAATGACCATGTAAACACACTCCACGTTACGTCAAAATGCTCAAAGAACCAGGCAAACCTAATGTCATCTGATCGAGCCCAAAGCTCGTGTTCTTTGATGGCTTTCGTGCCACTTCTGCATGCGTGGCTGGAGTGAGGTTTTGTGAACTCCAGCAGTCATTCGGCTCTCCTTACCACTCCACCCCTCATTGTCTGCTGGACAGGTTTTCGTATTAAACGCCCTGTTACCGAGGTGCTAAATTGTCACATAATATTCCCAATAGTCTCATCAGCCTGTTACTGAGACCCTAGGCAGGTGGGGAGACAGACACTTTTCTCTGCCATTCTCTGCCTCCTATTTGATCTTCAGCATCACCGGAGCCCTTTACCTTGTCTCTGGCTTAGTGTGACAGACCACGAAGAGAGGTGTTTCCTGTCACCTCTTCCACGTGGAAACACCTCTCGCCTGTCACCTTACATATGCTGTTTTCACCATCACCAAAGCCAACAGACAAGCTCTAAGACACTATCGCACATAGTGAATATTTAAAGTTGTTTTCAGCTAACGCGCTGATTTGCATGCGTCCATCCGTTACCCTGGCTCCTCACGTGACGCACGTTTCTTACCTGGGTACAGTCCGGCAGCCGGCTGTCTCTGCTTCAGCGTCGACTGAGTGTCACGCCTTGAAGTATCCGCTCCCCAGCCTGATTGCCAGGTCCGCCCCCGTGTGGGTGGCGACTTCACCCACCCCAATGTGAGGAGAGCGGGGCCCGATTCACACAGGTGCACTCACTCAGCCTGGGAGTACTCGATCAACATAACTGTGATTAAGTTATGGCCAGTGATACCTCCCGCCCCCCCCAGGTATTGGTGGTGCAAACAGCCTTATTCATTAGTGTGTGGGGGAGGGGGGTGGTCATAGATACCTAGGCACAAAGGGGGAGGAGAACATGAAGCCAGGAGAAGACGGAAGACAATATTTTTACAGCACCTGCTTCCTGGATGTTGGCCTTCCTGGTGTTATGTTTCATGTTGCCACCTAGTGGCTGCAGCAGGGAAATACATATAAAAATGTAGGAACGTTGGCGTGGGGCCTCAGCCAAAATACACTATGTAAAACCTGGACACGCTGTCTTATGTTCCATGTGAACATTAAATGAAAAATAAAGTTAAAAATTCAATGAAGAGAAACATTAACAACTCGTTATTAACTTTTTAAAAAGCAAGTGTTTAGTATATGTGCCTGATAAAAATGGAGTTTTATGTTAATCCTCAGTGTCCATTTACATCCAAACTTATTCCATTAGAACCATGGAATTTCTATGGGGAATTTGAAGATTCCAAACTGCATAACAGGGAAAATCCTTTGTGAATTTTTAAGGATGAGAATGAAAAGAATTTAGACAAAGACACAATGAATCAATGACGTGCTGCGACAGGTTTACAGGAAGTCCATATAAGAGGAGCATCACGTGGTGCTCCAGGGCTGGGTGTACAGAGCTGATATAAAAAGCTTACACAACCCTATAGACATTTCACGTTGCTGGAATGTAAATCCAGAAAGTAAGAAAAATCCAAATCTTATTTATATATACAGTTAAGCCCAAAATCATTCATACCCCTACCAAATATTGATCTACAGTGACTTTATTTTGACCAATAGGTTTCTTCTGGCTGGAAATGGCATGAGCATCTGACAAAAGATGGTCAGATATAAAAAAAATAACTATTTTGATGTTTATTTTACATTTTTATGAAAAATGCCACGTCCATAATTATTCATACCCTTTCTCAATAATCAACGGCAAAGCCTTTATTTGCCATCACAGCAATCAAATGGTTCTTATAACATGCTTTTTGCATGTCTCCACTGGGGTTTGGGACCACTTCTCTTTTGCAAAGATCTCCAGGTCTTTGAGGTTGGACGGCTCCCTTGCCATCACTCTGGTCTTCAGTTCCCTCCACAGATTCTCGATGGAATTCAGGTCTGAACTCCGGCTGAGCCACTCCAAAATGTTAATATTGTTTTCTGTTAACTATTTCTTGACTTGACCCTTTGGCTGTATGTTTTGGAAAATTGTCTTGTTGGAAGATCCAGTGCCACCCATGGCCAAGTTTTCCTGCAGACTGCCTGATGCTTTCCTCCAGAATCTTAATGTAATCTTCTTTTTTCATGACGCCATTTACTCTGATAAGGTTGCCTGGCCCATTGGCTGAAAAACACCCCCAAAGCATTACATTCCCACCACCATGCTTGACCGTGAGGATGGTGTTCTTGGGGTTGAACAACAAAAAAAACCCAAAAAAATACAGATTTATTTAACTGATGCTTTTATCTGAAACCAATGTACAATTGAGAAAGCAGGGTCAGTCAGACCCTGGAGTAATCGGGGGTTAAGGGCCCTGCTCAACAGCCCAATGATGAAACCACTCCATTAACTTAGGATTTGAACCAGCCCCATTAACAAGTTTTTGTTCTGGGAATGTTTACCGAACATTACAGTCAAGGCATGGAAACGTTCAAAGTGTCCAGTTTTGCTGATGTTCCCATAACGTTATCATCCCGCTACTACATCTGCTGCTACAACTACACTAATGATACAGAAAAAAACTAAGGGCATGGTGGGGCAGCGGGTAACACTGTCGCTTTACACCTCAATCACATACAGCACTTTCACAAAATAATATTTTATTATGAAACAATATTTTTGAACATTAATTGTGTTAAATGGATGTTTAAGTAATTAACGTTATCATGCTGACATTGACAGAGCTTTGGTTACAATGTAAAACGTGGAAATGACGTTCTATTAACGTTACAGTAAGAATGTTCTCTGCCAACTTTGCGAAGACCTTCAGTTCTGGGAAGGTTCCCTGTTAGCTCACAGTGACCTCCCAATTATAGGCACAGAGGTCTAACTCTCTGAGCCACATGCCACTCCCCCAAAGCTACAGATTTTAACACAACAACAATGATCATCCAATTGAGCTATATAGCTGTTTGGCTGGATTTCTAAGCGAAAAACAATTAGAGAGTTAGTAGGACAAATACCTGAAATTAAAAGACTCCTTCGCTATTTAAAGGAGCTTGACCTATGTTCCAAGGAAGATTGGGATAAAATTTTTAAATTCAGCTGTGGAAAGCTGATCAGGACTTATTCACAAAGACTTACTGCTCTAGTAAATGTGAAAGGTGCTTCCACAAAGTATTAGTTGGGAGGGAATTTGCAGGCTTGTGCAACAAGGGTGTTTTCAGTGTTTTTAACTGGGAAGCAGAACAAACTGTGTTCTGGCTGGGTGCTTTACTCAAGACAGAGGGTGGAGTGTATGAAGGCTGGGCTTGGGAGGTAAATTTGGGTCAGCACAGCAGGTGAGGAGCTGGTGGGGGAGGGTCAAATCCAGACAAACAGGAGACTGTCAGTGAGCCTCTCCCCCCCAGTGTTAATCACATGTCATGTTTTGCTGCTCGATCTTGACTGAAAGGGTCCATTTGAAACATAAAGGGGGTGGAGGGGATTTCTCCTTTGACACTTAACTCTTCCCTGTTCCTCGGTGCTCCAGACTTAATGGAAATATATCTTGGAGGGGCTCCACTGCCCTGCTTCCCCCGCTCACTACCTCAGGTCTTACAGACCTATGGTGGTTGGCTTCAAAAATCATCCAGGGCCTTCTGGACTCCCAGCTGGTTTGGTAAAACTTGTTATTAATAAAAAATGCAACAAGAGTGTCTGCCCAAAGTCTACTGATGAGGGAGGGACCCTTAGGGCTGTGGCGGGTAAGGAGGTGTGGCTATAGGCGGAGTCAGCCGGTTGATTGAATGTCTCCTCCGTGTGCCCCTCTCTGCAGACTGACCACCTCAGACTCTGAAGATGGCACACAGAGGTTACTGCTGGGTCCTGCTGTGCTGTATAGTGCTCCGGGTTGTCTGCGCAGGCAGGCAGATGCCCAAGCTCTCCGACAAGAAGCTGTGCGCCGATTCAGAATGCAGCTGTGAGTATGTGCTCTAGAACGCTCGCAGACACTTAGGGAAATCACACTGCACTCTTACACCAACATGTGTAAAATATGGATCTTCATTTTCCACTCTCTAGAGACTTTCCTTTCTATCCAGGTGTTCAAGTTTCATACTGAGTAACTAAAAGAACAGCCTGCGGGTCAGTTCCTTCATGCTAGACTTATGTTGTACTCTTGAGAGGATGCATAACTTGTAAGAGTTGTATAGATGGGTAAAAAAATATCCAATTTATTTGGTTAAAAGGGTCAGATGAACCTCAACGTCCTGCTCCAATTTTACGAAAGACCCGGTGCCTGCTTGGAAGCAGAATGTTGGTAATGAAACCGACCACTGCTTTCAGTTAGCCTAATGCTACATGAGTACCTCATGTCCACGCTCAGATCCCATACTCATTGCCCGTGCCCTGGAGGACTTCTACCCCCAGGACTGCCGCTTCATCCCCATCCAACAAGGCCAGGTCGTCTACGTGTTTGCCATGCTTAAGGACAGCGGGAATCTCTTCTGGGCGGGAAGTGTGAGTTTCTCTGCTTGGGACACAGGAGTAAAGCACAGGAGGACTTTCCAAGTGGCATCAAGCTAAGGATGAAGGGAAATAAAACTATACAAAATACTATTTACAGCACTGTGCAAAAGTCTTAGGCAGTCAAAAGAAATGTTTAAAGCTATTTATCTGGGTAGTAAGTGCACTTTTGCCTAGAACAAAGGACACAATTTAGCATTAGAACATATGCAAATTAGGAGTAACACAATAATAACTAGTAAGAATTGCTTCTGTTTTCCAAAAAGTTACCAGTATCTTGTGGACTGGCTAGATGAACACTGCTTCAATTCCCAAACCTCTCCTCTGGTGCACTTCAGCAATTTCATGTGTTTAACCACCCGCCCACTTAATTAACTAACTTATAAGTCAATATGTTATTTCAATATGTTATATAAGTCAGTGAGACATTTTGTAGCTTTATGAGGTGTGTTAGTGGTCGAGTCAAAAAATGCATGGGTGTATGGATGGCTGCTTCAAGTACTGGGGAGAGGTTTTGAAATGGCGAAGCTAACACACTTTGACAGGCATAATATCATAGTTTTACTCCAACATGAAGATCGTTTTAACATTCAGTTCTTTGGCTGCCTATGACGTTTGCACAGTACCGTATATTGTTTGCACATTTCATATAGTTCATTTAATCACTCTGCAGTTACCTACTTGGATCTTCATGTTTGTTTTTAATATTTGAAATGTTTTACAAACTAAACCTATTGAAAAAAATAACGACAAATATCTGGTATGTTTATGCGACGGTTAAGGGGATCTGCGAATATATTTTTTATTTTCTTTGTTACCCTCCAGGTTCAGGGGTCGTACTACGGAGAGCAGGAGGCTCGGCTCGGGCATTTCCCTAGCAGCGTCGTGGAGGAGACCCACACTCTAATGCCGGCCACGGTGGAGGTCGAGACGGACGTAGGTGTTTCGTTGTGCCGTTTCACTGGCATAATCTCAAGTGTTATTTTCTGTGCGCAAAAATCAGACCATCGCACTTTCATCCTTCTAACAGAAATGGGACTTCTACTGCTCATGAGTGAAACTGGCGGCCGCGTCCAAACTGAAGACATCCGAGGCGATCCGACACACCTAAATCACCTAAATTAAATATTACAAAATTCACATTGTTAGCTAGATTAGCTAGCCTATGCGCTTTACAGGTGATTTGGCAGAAGGCTTCTTATGGTAACGTTCCAAAGGGACTTTGCACCAAGTTTAGTAGAATCCTTATTTCATTTTTACGTTATCTTGTAAAATGTTTCCTAAGTATCAGATCACCGCATTTATTCGTTTAATAAATATTCTGCTCTCAAGTGGTGCCTTGTCTGTGTATTTTTTACACTTTTCTAGAAAACTGCCATATGCTAAAATTAAATCGAATATTCGTAATGCAAATATCATAGGAATGGAACGTTGATGTGCGATCGGAGATATATGTACGAGACATACAACGGTAAAAGATCATTTTGGGCTTTTGAGAAATAGGTTTACAGTATTATTTTCTTGGAAAAGACACGTATAAGGCTTCGTGCGTTTGTAATGTGGACCATATGGCTCTGTATCCAGGGCAACGCGACAACAATACATATATACTGCCAGCTCGCCGGATAGCAGGTATTACAAGGTAAGGGTTTATTTAATGCAAAGGTTTCTTCATCAGCTCGGTCAACTAACATTTTGCGAGCATTTTTCCCCCTAGATATTATTATTTTAAGATTATTTTAGAGCCGGTAATTCAGAGAATTACTGCAATCGACATATAGCCTAACACCCGAATGGCAGTCTTCTTCTTTTAATGCGTTGAAAATGCGTTTAATGCATGTTTAAAAGTTATCAGACTTCAGCATAGACAATCTAAGGATGGAGAACGACCCCCCGTTCTACTACATGCTCCGGGCCTCTGGTCAAGGTGAAGTGTGGCGAGAAGAAGACAAATTTGGCCAGTACGGCTGGCGCTGCTCCACCAGCGAAGATGCGTTCTCCAACTGCACACTTATTGGCAACTGGTCTGAAGAGCGCTTCGACACCCGCCGTTTAGCTCAACGGCGCCCCCTGCCGTCTCAGGTGAGAACTAACGGCTAATCAGAGAGGTACGAGTTTCTTTAAACATGTCTGCAGATAATTTCTGCGAATTTCGTACAGCTTTTTAACTTCTGCAAATTTCAGAACTACCGCTTTTGCTGGTTTATTTACATATGTGTGTTAACTGTATGTCTACTTTTTATAGTATGCCTATTACTTTGAAACAGTATACTCATCAAGCTACAACAGAGAGGAGAGGCACCATTGTACCTATGGTAAGATGTTTTCGGATTTTTCTTAACTCCTTGGTCACACATCTTAAATAAGAGGATCAGCTACAGGTTCCTTATTTAATGCATAACATCCATGACACTTGTGTTGGTTAAATCGGGTGGATTTCTTGTTTGTGCTGAATGTTGTTTTCCATTTGTTCAGGCTTGAAGAGTGGGCCTCACAGCTTTCCGGGTCATCAACCCGAACTAGATTCCCCGCATGTAAAATGTATTCCCAACTCCATTTACAGAGATGATTTCCGAGATCACCGGCACCATCGGAGCGGGACCAGGACCACGTCCGCTCAGCAGGTTCAGCCTGGAGCTGTCCTGTCCTCCACTAAAGGTTAATCCTTCACGCAGCCTACAGTGGAATGGTAATCATCAACCTACCCATAACCAGAAAAAAAATGGACTGTTGTGACCAAAACTGGATTAAGAGGGGTTTACCTTTTCGCCACCATTCTGACTTTCTCTTGTACATGTATTTTGCAGCATATTTAATTCCTTCCTCTGCAGTAAAACTACTGAATAGTTCTGACTATCAGTAACGGATAGGAGCCCTGAAAGGTTTAAAGCCTTAAGGTGGATTTCCATGTTTACATCTATGGATGCAGACCCAGAGTTTAAATCAAACTCATTTTAGGTCTTCTTATGACTACAGTAAGGTTTCAAAGTTATATGTTTCATTATTTAAGTGAATTAAACCAAAGATTCATTTTAGTTATTTTAGAATTTTAGTTAAATAAAAATGCTACGAATCCCCTGACTAAGAGCAATATTGTATTGGCTAGTTTTCTTGAAGCAGTATGACATCATTTCTTACCATTTCTGACATAAAAACAACAAAGTCACGGTAATAAACTGGTGAAGCAGGTTAGCTGAGAAAAATTGCAGTTGCAACTTTGAAGTTAAATGATATAATTTGAAAAGGCTGCTCACAGAACAGAACAGTCCTCAGTATAGCACTGTGGTTTGTACTTACATATCTGTGGGTGCTACGCATCTACAGTGATTTGCCTAAAGGTAACAGATGGCGGATCCAACATCCGGTGAAGAAGTCACAGTGAGTTTGTCAGTTTTGAATCAATTTTCTTTATTTTCTCTGTTATTGTCACAAAAGAATGAAGCTATTGTGTTAATAGAGATGGTGAGGAATGTTTGGTTAAGAAGTGATGGAAATAACAGGGAAATGGTAATTAGTGGGAAACACAGTTCGCCCCGGTCACCTGGCCTAGTTTCTCACTCGTTGGACTGCTCGCTGCATAGCTTACATAAGGTTCAGAGACTGACCTGTGGAGCAGAAGGGGTGGACTCACTACCCTGTGACAATTTACCTTGGTCCCTCAATATTATCCCACTGTAACATGCTGGTTGCAATATCTCAACCAATACGCCACCTGCTGCTCTTAGTGTGTTGAACACCATGTCGTTGTTAACCAAAACCAGCCCTGTTAAAATACTGTTCGAAGATGTCACTGAGTTCCTTAGGGAAAAGATCAGGTAGGAAGCAGACAGATGAATTGGAGCAGTCCAGAGGTCCAATAGTGAACAGAGTATACCCATCCAATGGACCCCTTTGCAAAGATGCTTCAAAAGTATGCAGAATAGCCTGAAAATTATAGCAAATCTGGGTTGCTGCATACAGGGCATTTTTCATACCCTCATGAACGATAAACCAAATACCTACCCTACGCCTTCTCCTCCAAGGTTTTCAACAACTCAGCAGCCAATCATGTCTCCATGCCTGGATCAGCCACTCCCTCCTCAGCCAATCAGCAATCATTTGTCTGTAACTGACAGAGGGTCAAATATTCTTATCTCTTTTCTTGTTTTGCAGGGGTTACGGTAAAGGCATGTAAAAATGCATCTTCCTTATTCGTATCTGGTCCCACTGGAAATACCAAATGTTGACCTCACTCAAAAGCAGACTTCCTGTTCTCATGTCACTTGTGAGTCTGGCACACAGCCCACTTGTTTCACCGGACCCAGTTCATTGCAGGTGGAACGTACAAACTATGCTTCTGATATTTTAGATAACCTCGCAACAGCACGATGTCCCAAACTCACAGCTTGTGTCATGACGAGTATGTCTGACCCAACAGTTAACACCCAGCCAGGAACTCTCATACTTTTTACACTGTGAAGTCAACACTAGTCCACAAAATGTACATATTACAACTGGACTAACAGAGTTACACAATCTCGTCAAAAGTGTGGTAGACACATAGCCATTGTGCTCACGCGCATCTCAATTTTCTCCGTCCCACATGGTACTCGGTGACCAACATTCAGGTCAAAACCACCATCCATGAAAAAAAACACCCATTTATAACCAAACACCCATGTTGCAGGCTGTTATTGGAGTATAGTTACTCATAACCTAAGATCTGTCAGGTCGAGTTAGCATTTGAAACTGAAGAGTAATTCATCATTAGTATTTAAATGGTAGAAATCCACCAGTTTGCTCTGATGCTTGATGAACTCAGAGCTCGTTCGCATGTTCTAGTTCAACTTTAATGTTCCCCCTGCAAATCACAGGGGATGTAAACTAGTTCCCTGATGTTCTAGGAGCATGACTACTTGCTGCTTCACTGGTGTTGTCGTTTGTCATTATGACACTGAAGTACTACTTCATATTGTTGCTGGACTTACTTGGAGTGTGAACAGTCTGTGTTTTTCTTTGAAAAGACCATGAGGGAAACACCCCTACTAGGGACAGGAATAAAAAAACCATCCAGCCGACATAAGATTACATGACTGCTTGTTACTGCAACATATTTGACCACCAAGCACACAACGCATTACAAGTTACATGCATTTGTGACCCTCTCTTCTTCCCAGTTGATGACACGTGGGAAATTTGGTTTCAGGTATTGCAGTAACATTTAATCAGCAGATGCAATCGGTCATTTGCATAATTATCGGCTGTCAGTTATTTGCTAAAAATACCACACATCCATATATGTCATTATTTAACAGACCCCGTCAAGGACAGTCTGGTCATGTGATAGGAAATCAGGAGGCACATTTGTGAAGCAAAGACCCTCCAGCATAGAGGGTGGGGGCTGGAAACTCAGGTATGGGGGGGTTGAGACTAAAATGAAGCCAGGGGTATGGGGTTTGAGAGGTGGGTGGGGGTGTTTTGGTGGTGAGGAACAGCAGCTCTACTTCTTTTGTGATGGGGCCACCGCGGACTTGTCGTCTCGGATGATAGGGATGTCACGCTCAGGGATGTCATCCAGCTTGCGGGGCGCCATGATGGTCAGCACGCCATCGGAGGACAGCGAGGAGGTGACCACGCTCGGCACCACTCCTGCCGGCAGCTTGTACTTCCGGACGAATTCCCGCGACACGAAGCCATGGTCATCCTGGCCGGAGGGGAGACACACTTGCTCTAACTTCATCCAGGCTACCTTTCAGGAGCTGAGCTTGCTAATGACAGCCTCCTGCCAAGTTTGTTTTTTTTTTTCTCTTCCTCCTCTTCAGCTTAGGAGTATAAAGTACCTTCCACCATTATTTTCTGACTTTATCGTTTTATTTTAGTGTAACTTCACAGTTGGCCCAAAAAGTACAGGGTATGAGGCAAGGGAATCCCCTGCACAAGGTAATCCCCTGCACAGGATGCCAGAATTATATAATACATGCTGATGTACGTGCCTGTTGTGATGTTCTTTACTCAATATGTTCAAATCTATGTTTTTCATTCCCTGCTTGCTATTTTTCTTACAGGTAACTCAGATGAAAGGCTCATTTTTTCATCTTGAGACCTGAACGCGTGGAATTGGGAAGAGAAAATGCCCACGCAGGTCACTTGCCTGCCGTTCTTCATGCTTTCCTCGAATCTCGATGAACTCGCCATTGACCTTGACTGACAGCTCCTCTGGAGAAAAGTGCTTGACGTCCAGATTAATCACGAAGCGATCTCTGTCCATGCGCATCTGGAAGGAGGTGAAGAAGGTCAACAAGACAGTGTCCGTGGAGTCTAGCTCCTTTCACCCTTATGTCTTGCGACCCACTAAAACAAGAGTAATCTGTCAGTGTGCAATTCCATAAAACATGCAATATTTATTACTTTGCAATTGATTGCAGTTTGTATTACTAGGAAATATTGTACATCTATTAATCCAGTGTTTCCCAACCCAGTCCTTGGAGACCCCGAGTCCACATTTTTGCTCCCTCCCAGCTCCCAACCAATCAAGAAACACCGAATACTTTGTACAGGTGTGTTGGACACGGGGAGAGAACAAAAACGTGTGTCTGAAGTTCCCTGAGGACTGGGTTGGGAAAAATTGCATTAATGCATCCATCCATTTTCCACAGGTACTTTTCAAGTATAACTGCTCCTCACTTTACAATGGTTTGACTTGTGATTTTTCAACTTCACAATGGTGCGATAGTGACAGACATTCAGTAGCCATCAAATTTTGAATTTTGCTCTGTTCCCGGTTAGCAATACACCATATGACACTTTCCACTGATGCTGGGCGAATGCAGCATCACCACAGTCACTCTTCCAGTCTCTGTAGCTATCGCATATGTGAATACAGTAGATATGCAGTGAATACAGTGAATGCCACAGTGGTAGCAGCCATCACTGTTCTCATTTTGACCGTGGGCAGATGTTCTTGGATTCCTTGTAAGGGGCAACATTGTGTCACCACCCACCAGGTCGTGGAGTAAGCCAAGGGCCTTCTGAGCCCAGAGACCCACTCGGAAGTCATGCGTACCTCTGGGGCACAGGGTCCTTTTGCCCTGGGTGGTGTGACTCACATCACCACATGGCAGGTTAACAGAGGGTAACTTATCGAGTGCTTATATGAATTGAGCTACATTTAGGGTGAATTAACAATACGACTCATCATTCTCCAGGCAGTTCCACTGGCTCCACATATACTTTATTTTTTTTTCCTCTCCAGAAGTAGTATCTCCATTACATCCTGAAGGTAATGTATTTACCCCTAAGTCAGTGGGCCTGCACCATACATTCTCAAATGCTGTCCTCGCTGCATCGAAAGAACCTCAGTTTGACTCTCCAGAATCCCATGAATAAGAGGATTCTCACCTCATCTGAGACCAGCTGACGACACCAGCAGCACAGTGCTGAACAGAAAACCCAGAACAAAGGCATGAAGGGTTTACGGGTTTTTTCGATCCTGGATAATCACTGTCAAAGGTATTGTGAAAATGCTCTTCTTTTAAATAGTCTGTATTACATAACATTCACTCATTAATCTGACACTTTTATATAATGCGACTTACAGTAGAGGGGTTATAATTTATGCACGCTCCCTGGGATTTGAATGCACAACCTTTGCATTTTTAGCATGTGACTCAATAAATGATTCTAGTACCTATTCCCGGATCATCCATCCGTCCTTCATCTAGTCTAAAACACTTGCTACAATTCCACCACGAGGTCAGCTTGACTGAGTGCTATGCTGTTGCCATGGTTACCACCTTACTGTACCAATCAGCTTAGGAGCTGGACGCTATTTATTTTAACTTTAAGTAAGTTTGAGTTGTCATTGCTCAGGGGAAACATAACGTCTATCGAAAATACTGGTTGGACCCAGTGCCGGGAGCCCTGGCAAACATCGCCAGATTTTACTTTGTTTCAGTTTTCACATACTCCTTGTGCTGAAAGTGAAGCTTTCCTGGGGTGGCGGCAGTTCGATAAATCAATGCCCCCCCACAGAAGATGGCAACCAAGGTGGCCGCAAATGTCACCTAAAGAGTTGACTGGTATCGGCTGGAACACGTGCCATCATGCCACCTCTGGCATCCTTAACGCACTCACCTCCGAAAGACCAGTGTCCTCCAAGTTGAAGAGGCGCAGGAACCAGGGCCGGGAGTGGTACAGCGAGGGGAACGGTGGCAACAGCTCGGTCTCTGGCATCGGCTCCCCGAAATGCTGGTCGAAGATCCGTCTGGGGAAGAACGAGGACAGGAATGATCGGCGTGCCCAGGGCTGCTGGATGGCGATGTCCATCTTGACTGCGGGTGGCACGGCTGTCCTGTGGAGCAACTTCAGCATCCAATTCTCCCAACCCGCTTTTATATACCCACAGCCACCAGCCGGTGCCAGCCGGGCAGGCCTCCCCTGATTCTTCTCGAACAGTGATGTAAACAGTTTTTTGGCTTCCTTCCTGAATGACTAGCCTCTGTCTGTCTCTCTCTCCCTCTCTTCCGTGCCATTCTCTGCATATTTATTTAGGCCAGTGATCTGATCTCATTCAGTCAGACTCCAGCAATTTTTGTGTGTGTTTGGGGGTGGGGGAGGGGGGGGGCAGAGTTGGCCTTATGCTGATTACTCTAGGCTCACATTGTTGGAATGGTTATTTGTGTGCATATTTGCCCCAACTCCTGGCCCAGGACATTTTGGCCCCTGGCTCTTGAAACTTGGCCCCCGATCAGGGCGCCCCCATGTGCCAGGGGGATTAACTCTTCCACGCTCTGCTGAGCCTGTCCCTCACTTGTTCCACTCTCTGCCCTTCCAGGCATTGTCCCCTGAGACCCAGGCAATGAGCCGGTGATAATATGAGAGGTGAGGACCAGTGTTATACCGCTGGACGGTGCTGGGGAAAGCTCTATATAGAGTTAATCCCCATGAAAAACGCCAGGGCACATTGCTGTCAGCGCATAAATAGTCCGGAGGGTGACACCACCCTTTAGCCATGGCATGTGCCCAAGGCGTGGGGGGACTGCTAAGCGTCATGCAGTCATTCTCTAGACACCCTTTAGATTGCAATATACACTGCCTGGCCAAAAAAGGTCACTGTTTGAATTTAAATCAGTAATTACTTAAGAGCAAATGATTGGACCATTATTCTAGCTCAGCAACATTACGCAGCAATAAAGTAAAGTCAGCTGAGTACCTGAATCTACTGAATGGTCAGGTTATACCATCAATGGATTTTTTCTTTCCTAATGGCATGGGCGTATTCCAGGGTGATAATGCCAAGATTCATCGGGCTCTAGTTGTCAAAGAGTGGTTCAGGGAGCATTTTCACACTTGATCTGGCCACCACAGAGTCTTGACCTTAACCCAATTGCAAGTCTTTGAGATGTGCAGAAAAAGACTTTACAAAGTGGTTCAACTCAACTATCTTCACTACAAGATCTCAATGAGAAATTAATGCAAGTCTGGATGAAAAAAATGTTGAGATATTGCATAAGCGCATGGAAACAATGGATGTGCACCATAATCGAAGCTAAAAGCAGTTCAACAAAAGGCAGTGTACTTAGTACAAATATACAGTGGGGCCCTTACAATACTTAATAATCATGCATTTGATTAGAAAAAGGCAGCTTGCTGGCTCGGTGCCAAGCAGTGATTCCTTACAGCTGTGGGTTTGAGTCTAGCTCTTTGTCCTCGGTGGATGACATTCCAATGTTCTCCGCATACCTGCACGTTTTCTCCCGCAGTCCAAAAACAGCCAATTTGGTAAACTGGTGACTCCAACTTGCCCTTATTGTGTGTGACTGTGTTCCCTCCACTTCCCGTTATGGGCCTCTGGCTCGCAAGGATCCTGTGCTGGACAAGCAGTTCCCTAAGGACGGATATATAAGATTACAGATATGTGGAAATGGTACGTTTTGATAACTGCTACGTTGATTCATCCATCCATGCAACCACTCATTTTCTGTCTTATGCAAGGTCACAGGGTCCCTGGAGCCTGTCCCAGAAGCTATGGGTGCAAGGTAGGGAATAACCCAGAAGGGGGCGCCAACTCATCATTGGGCTACTTTGATTCAGTGCTGGAATTTTTATAACATCAACAGCCCCATGATCATTGTTTTACTGGATCATAACTGTTAGATATAATACAGATATTCAGATTTAGAACACTTGCAATCAATTATGTACCTCTAATGATAAATCAACAGATAAATAAAATCAACATTAAAAGGTAATTAACAGCATATCTAACATTCAGACTGAGAATGGAGAGGTTGTTTTGTTTTACTGGTGACAATGGTAGCCCCTATTGGTCAATAACTTCAAAGGAACTTGAAGCACAAAGCCTCTGTCCATGTAGAACTTGAAGCACAAAGCTGTATCTCATTCTGACCCAGCCATTAAAGTTGTTTTATGTTTTGACAATGACTCACAACTACTGATGTAGTCAAGACCACCTAAACCGAGACCAAGTCATTAACAAGCCCAGAGTGTATCGAGACTGAGACAAGACTAAGACCAAGTAAGGGCGAGACCAAGACAAGACCAAGACCAAAGAAGATCGAGACCGAAACAAGACCAAGACCAAGGCAGGGCTAGACCAAGTCAATATCAGAAACAAACTAATGTTAGAGTCTACATAACACAACACAGCATAAAATGTGGAGCATAGGCACCATCTTGGGGCTGGGCAGTATTGCCTAATATTTGTGTCACAGTATAATTTGAACCATGGACGTTTTTTGTTAAAATTTCAATATACATAAATGCTTCTGGACAGGTAAAGCACAGGTATGGCTACTGCATGATGTAAGGGCGCAAGTTTGCTTTTACCATTACCATTTCTATCAGTCAAATACTTCAGGATATTACATCAATCCACTAAATTAGGTAGATAATGCAAGTTAACTTTGGCTGCTGCTGCGGTGTCTGCACCTAATTGAAACTACGATCCTAAAACATATAGTGTACTAGTCTTTACATAAGGGGTTTCTAAGATTTCTCTGATACAGACATATGTTGTTAACATTAGCTTGCTAGCTACTTAGCTTACCTTTCCTTGTGCTTCCTCTCCAAGTGTCGGGTGAAGCTGGATGTTGTCCTGGCCGTCTCGGTGAGAGTCGTGTTGCAGAATATGCTCACTGCTGAATGTTAAATTTCTTTGCAGTTACTTTGCAAATGAAATCTTTATGACTAATATAGCTGAATTTAATCACAGAGGAACTAGCTGACATGTTGACTAGAATTCAGTTGGAGCGTCTGAGAGCATGTGACGGTTAAAAAGAGGTCGCATGACCAGGACCAGTCTCGAGAACTAGAACACTGCTCATAACCTCACAGGCAGACAGAGAGCATGTTCTCAGCCAGGGGTACAGGCAACGAGAGAAAGGAGAAAAATTTCTAATTCACTTATCTATTTCTGTGTTTTTGTGAAATTCAGCTTCCCGCTTATGATGGAGTCAGTCCCCACAAAAAGCAGAGCTTCCGGAGACGGATTCTGTCATATTCTGGAGCTTTCTCCCCATCAGTCTAATGATGGGAATGTCAGTTGCTCGCCTGCCTGTCTTGAGTCCTTGGGGCTATTAAACTGATCAGGCTGCCTGAACCCCCTAGTGGCGTATCCCCCTATGTAAACATTGATGCTGATCTCCACTCTGGCACGCTTGACAGGAGCTATTCCTGGTTGCATTTTATTACCCTTCTCTCACAGAAACAAGGTCAGTCCCCCCTTTGCACTGGCTCCTTTTATTTACTTCCCCATTTCTCTCAAGCTTTTGGATTCTTTTTCTCCTTCCTTCTCTCCTCAGGTTTTTTTCCTCGTGTCTGGGTCGGCATGGCTGAGCGCACCATACCCCACGCTTACCCGATGAGCACCGAGTACGAGATGGCTTCCCCCAGCCGCATCTACGACCAGAACTTTGGGGAGGGTAAGGGAATCGTTATTTTTTTATCCAGTTTTCCCATGAAACGTGAGGCTCATAGCCACAGCACAACATACTAAAGAACAGCAAAGGCATTTTGTAGAACTGTGTAGAATATTTGTGCTCACACAGGATGGACTATATCATGTTTACACGAATGATGGCATGGGAAACAGTCCAGATGACTTTTTGGCTACCACTCCAACGAGGTGCCCACAATTATCTGATGACATCTTTTGAACAAGCGATACATACCTCCATTAGCTCTCAAATTTCACCTGGGATTTAGGACCACCCAGCAAAAGCTGATGAGTTCATTTCAGGACCTCTGGCCGAATGAATGATCCGTCTGGGCCTTCTCATAATGTATCTCCTGCTGTTGTAAATGCGATGCCCCTCCAGATTGGCAGGCTAGCAGCCTAGTTACTGTACCAAGTCTCTCTACATCAATTCTTAAATCAGAGAGCACACAATCAGCACATGATTTATGTAAAGTAGAGACCCCAACAGTCTTCTTAATATGATTTCAGCTGGGAATGGACCATATTACTCCAAGAGAGGACTTTGACAAGTTGACCATTTTCCCTGCGACGCACCACAGCTCTTAACTTTGATGAAACTAGGCTGTGGGGATGAATTTCATTAGCGCTAACGTAACTGAAAGAGAATCCCCAGCAACGATCCAAAAATAAACAGTCACTTCATCTCTTCAGAGATGGACCAAACCCAAGGCCAGTCAAACAGAGCTATTAAAAGACTCAACTCACAAGCATTACCTTATGAAAATAGTTAAACCTCATGACAACATCACTCTTTCTGGGGATACTGATCGATAATGAATTGTATATAAGCTTTATTTGTAGGCTCCTGTTTTCACATACCTTGCTACTGCAATGGCAACAGTGGGCCTTTTTGGCAAATCCTTGTTCACTGTTTTCAGTTCACAATATTTTTTCAGGCAGCCAATTTCACAAAATACTGAAAGTATTTAATTGCACCAGACAGAAAATATATGGCTACTGGTAAATTTAAATAAGCTGTATCCTTCTCGGTTGCTGCCATTCCTGTAGCAGGCATCCAAATTACTTCCACTTAGAGCTACATGCACTTGAATTTATTCTGACCCAATAATTGTAAATAGACATTACGACTTTAATTAAGACGTGTCAAGTGTAGACATTTTTGAGCTGTTTACATATCTCTAAATAATCTGTTTCCTGGTACATAAAACATTTGATTGGTTGTTTTTTGTCTTAACAGAGTGTATGTGTCGTTAGGGTTCGGGTTAGGGTTAGGGTTTTTATCCATTATTTATCCATAAAGTAGTTAATGACAAAGGAGTTCCATTATGTCGTAAGGATGTTCTTTCATGGTCTAACGTAAAAACGAACAAAATTTTTATCTTCCTCACAATATCTCATCTTCCCAGCTTTGAGTCCTCAGGACCTCCTGGCACCCACGCTCTACCATGGATACTACATCCGCCCCCGCATCAACAAACAGCTGGAGCGGGGTTTCTCGCAGGTGGAGTGCGAGGACGAATGGTTCCGGGTCCTGCTGGACGTGTGCCAGTTCACGCCAGATGAGCTGACTGTGCGTACCGTGGACAATCTGCTGGAGGTGACAGGGCGCCACGGCCAGCGGCTGGACCAGCACGGTTTCGTCAGCCGTGAGTTCACCCGCACTTACATTGTGCCGCTGGGCGTGGATCCCTTGTTAATGAAAGCCACCCTTTCCCATGACGGTATCCTCTGCCTGGAGGCACCGCGTAAGAGTGATGACCTCCAGCCGGTCATCAACGACGTAAAGATCAATGTGATTCAGAAAGGAGAAAAGAAATCATGATGGAAAATGAAGGAATATTTTGTTGAACAGAGCTATAGGCTTACTTTAAATAATATTAGTCCTACTTTTAATTAAAAATGTTCACTACTTAGGCTACATTTTGTGCCGATTATGAGTATGAGCAGAATTATAAGTTGTTGACTCATGAGTTAAGTCTGTGCAATAAAATCAAAAAAGGCAACGGCACAGTCCTTTCTTTGGTCACAAAAAAGACATTATTGCACCGTTATTTATTGTATACCCAGGTGTTAGACTCCCTTCGGCTAATAAATGTAACAGGTTTTAGTTTATTAATTTTTCACTACATGTAGCTCTGCAAAATACCTCAAAAGAACAAGAAGAGGAACTTTACCTGAAGCTTGCAAGAGGTTTCGTCATGTACTCGCCACTAACCGTTTCGCAGGGTGAAATTTTGGGTTCTGACCAGAAAGAGGCGCTATATAACTGGCGTTCCGATTTTTTTTCCTCTCTTTTCCTTTATCTGGTATTTCTTTTCCGGTGTGAAACTATGAGCGCTTGTTAGGGAATAAATTTTATATTAGTGAGCCGTATCAGCATGAACTCGTTTGGATTGCTCACAGATAGGGGTATACTGCATATATTTATAAGCACACAGACCAGTTCTCTTGGTCAAAAATCAATTTAAAAACAAGTCATCTACTACAATTTTTGGTTTTGGCTCTCTCTAGTTAAACAAATAGACCTAATAATTTGGAAACTAGTATCCTTTAACTGAACTCTAATGGTGAGATCTCCAGGATGGAATGTACAAATTAATCAACATTCAAGTAGTAATTCATTAAATAACATTAACACGCTAGGCATCTTTATGTAACATTAAAGCGCGTAGGCAAGAAATAAGACAGTTAACATATTTTACTATCACTATATACGTTTTTAAATTGAATAGAACTTGCGCATATTTCACCTGCGCCGAAATTCACACCACCGCCAGGGCGGAGTCTCTGTCAGCTTAGCGCAACCTGCGCGCTTACGTTTAAAACGTAGCTAACGTAGCCCAGAAATAAGGAAATAATATTTTACACTGTGCAATCTTATCAGTTGCGCTTATTAACGTTTTACTTGGTGGAACAAGTTCATTGTCTTCTGGGAACGAGGAAACTGCATTTCACACAGCGCAGTGTAAGTACGTGCGCGCTGGACAAACATGAATTGTTATGGGAAACCACTTCACCAAGACAATTGACAGGTAAGTCAAGTTTTTCAAGTAAAATACAGAACAGCCTAACAAAGTTATGGTCGATGTTAAATTTATTTCTTTAATTATTGGACTGATATTCAGATATATAACGATAGCGTTGCCCTTTCTATTTTGTTTGAAATTTGTCAATACTGAGAAATGTTCAGGTTATTCCAAACAATACTGAAAGCGTATTACAGCCTTGTTCATTTTCAGAATATGATCAGTTGTTGACCATATTTGTGGTGTATTTTACCGTCATTTTAACAGGCTGTTAACCAAAGGGTTCCAAATCCATTAAAGTAGTTCAACTTACATTGAAAATTCAGAAAACTCTTCAATGGGAAAACATTTCTCCTAACAAATGTGTTTAACATTGACTAACTTTGGGTGTTAATTATTAACCACCCAAAAGAATTCAGCCATACTTCGGAAAATTGCGTTTCTGACATGCATGTGCGCGGTGTTTCCTTGTAGCGCTATGGTGTGGACCAAAAAGGATTCAAGCGCAGACTCGCAAACGTGTGTCCTTATTCAAAGACATGAAGTTTCTAGGGATAGAAAATGGGTACTAACCAGAAGGCAAAACTCACAAAGATTGCACAAACGCTATTTAACTGGACGATTTTGCACCAGCGTTCAGTAAACGGCGTTTCCATGTACTAAAATTGGGAGCCGCAAACAAACAAGACGATCGGCAGCCTCCTAGGCATGATAAACACCTGAGACTGCAAGGGTCCCTTGGGGTACCCATTGGACTGGTTCTTCGGGAATGCGATCCTAGTAAGGATGAGCGAAATTACTTTTCTGGGACACAGTTCGTTTGATTCAGCTCACATAGAACTGTTTCCCAAACCAGTCCTTGGGACGCACTGAACAGATCGACATTTTTTGTTTAATCCCAGTTCCCAGAACACCTGACCCAAGCAATCAGGATCTCTAAATACCCTACAGTTGTTATGCAAACTGGCATAAAACAAAAATGTGGATCCATCCAGTGTGCCGTGAAGACTGGTTTGGAAACACTGACCTAAAAGATTGGTTCTGGTTCGTTCACCAACTCGTTCATGGTACTTTATGTTGTCATAAAATCTCTGAAACACTTGTGTTCCGATATGTCAAAAATAGTCTGTTATGTGCCGGGAAGTGAACATGAGTGTGTAGTTTGAAAATGTCCCGAGACTTTGCGGCCCCGCACCGTAAACTTTGCGGTGCTGGTGGGGAGTAGGGGGAGGGCGGTGTTATCCCACATACCCATCGGTTTACGGAGTAAATGTCTGATATGTCAGACTGCCAATCCAGCCCCATGCTTGCTAAATGCTAACGATACCAGAGACTTCAGGAGTGCTGCTCGAAGGCTTTTGTTTCAGGTTTTAACTACATTTTTAGCATTAAATCACTTTATAGATTACTGCTAGAAACACATCTTGGCTGAAGGAAGTAAAGTAGAACTTGCGTATGGGTTTTTCCATATCTGATATGATTTACATGGTGTTTCGGCTTTGTTATCCCGGTGTTGTGCTCGACCCCAGAATACTGATGACCCCTCAGTGCAGTGTAGCTGTAGTGGTAATCCAGTGGTAATCTTTTAATTAGTGTAACATGGTGGTTAAAGACAGATTGTTGAAGTCCTCCAGAACTGTTGTACATTAGCAATAGTAAACAGACTGAGCTCCATTGTTTAGATGTTTCTATACAGCAATGTGGTGAAATCAAGACATTGATTTCTCTGTCCTGTGATTTCACATTGTATTTAAACTCCGCATGGTGGAAGTCCCTGTTGAAAAGACCAAAACAAAGAACTGTTGCAGCAGGGCATGACATAAGAGAGGGAATCCACGTAGTGGCTCCAATAAAACAGGTTTATTTAACAAAACTGAACACAAAGGAAGAACCAGAAAATGAAGGAACCACAGGGGGTCAAAACAAAACAGGTTTTTTTTTTTTTAAAAAAAAGTGAACTAACCACAAGCTAACACTAAGCCTAGAACTAAGAAGAGCAGTAGGGACTGGAGAAGGAGCCAAACACACTATAACAACCATAATGACCAACTGAAGAAACAAGCCATGGACAGGTTCATTTATACACACGGATGATAAGGACTTACAAGGGGCAGGTGCGGGCTATTACAAACTAGGGGTAATGAGGAGCGGGTGAGGTCAATTAACAGATATCGAAGATTCAACACCAAGGAAAACTAAAACAAGGATAACTGAACATGCTACAAACAGGGAACAAAACAAGGAACTGTAACTGAAATACATGATACATAAAGAAAGCATAATGTAACATAGATGTTAAACTAACTACCACAACAAAAGGGGAGGCGGACTGGTGGCTAGCTGCTTAGCCCCTTACACAATGCGGCGTCCTGGGGAGCAGGGAAACACACTAACAGCAAATGGGATGGCCAGCGACACCTGCTGGCCAAACGGGGAGAAGACGCATGGCACAGGGCCAGACTGGCCAGCCAGGCACCCATCCTGACAAGAACAAAATGTCAGTGGAGTTCTTATTTTTCAGGTGGGGTTTAAATCTTCGGAAGGTCACGAGCCAATCAAGAAAAAAGAAAGGTAGTAGTATACATTGGTTTTAGCAGTTTAACCTGGTGTTTCTGGTTTATATGATTACCTACTGAATACTTGCCAAGTTTTAAACATAGGAGTGGATAATATTGCACAGCTGGACAAATCAGACACCAATGTACTGCCTTAGTTGTTTCTTTGCAGCTTTTAAAATTAAAATTCAGATCTTGTTTTATTATTGTTAGAAGTGACAATAACATGCTTAGCCAAGTTATATACATTTAGCTGAACAAATATTTTGTGGCTTTCAACAGAGCCACAACCAATCTATTTCTCAGGTTAGTGTACATCTATCAAGCATATTATTGAATTACATCACTAAATTGCATGACAAACATTCTTATCCAGAGCTGCTTGTAGGAGTTACGTCGTGTAAATTTTTCAGCAGTTTCTGAGGCACCTGTGTATGCGTAAATGCTTTCAGTATAACAATTTTATTGTGGTGCCCAGTTGGAGCACATTACTTCCTTATCAATTCTTACTCTTATGAAAATATCGTTGCATAATGACTACCCACACCAAAAGAATGAGTGGGTTTATCATAAACCTATTTGTAGTCCTGAACCATTAAAACATCTGGGGCACATCTTAGCAAAACATATTAGTTTAGAATTTAATTTCTTTTCCCAGTGTTTTCTTGAAACTAGCACATGAATGTACAGTGTTTCCATGGTAACTTGTACAAGAAGGCAGTTCTCTGTGTTACTAATTACATTTGTACCTGGGCATCCATTGTTAGTTTAGCCTAGCTACACTTATGCCTAGTTGACTGCTTCACAGCTGTATGCTTAAAATGTACTACAGTATTTGCCTCACTTGTATCCTGCTTTTGACAAACGTGTCTGCTACTTAAATAAACATAAATGTGTGATAACTAGTGCAAGAATGTGCAGTGTTCTGTGGTAACCAGGACAGTAATGTAGTTTGCTATGGTAACCAGGACAAGAATGCACAATGTTCTGTGGTAACCGGGACAGGAATGCACAGTTTACTATGGTAACCCGGGACAGGAATGCACAGTTAGTATTGTGTCTGCTTTTCTGCTTTCAGCTCCTCCTACGGATCCATGCCATGGGGTATTATGTCCAGTGCCATGTTTTTCCAAATGAGTGGTTTGTAGAAATGTGATGCAAATTAAAGAACGCTGTGAAAGATTTCGTTCCAAATACTGTCACATAATACATTAATACATCTAAAGTAAAATGTAGTTTAACAAAAGCCACGATTACACCATGTAACAAATTTTTATTTTTATTTTGTTCCTGGGTACAAAGTGTGTTTTCCTAACCCGTTATGCCTAA
>JAAGVU020000038.1:19189745-19232026 GCA_011763525.2 Mormyrus iriodes
CAAAGGGAGACTAGACAGGCAGAAAGTGATTCACAAATAATCGAGTTAGAGCTGATCTATTAAATTAGGTTTCAGAGCGAAAGAGTAACTTTGGAAAAATCTGTTCTACTTTGCCGGTTAATACAAAGTCTGGCTAAAGCTGGGAGGACAGGCTTCGTGCTAAGAAGGGTAGTGGGCTCGGGATTACGTCATTTATTGGTCTTGTGCAACCTTGAATGAAGATGCAATACACACGAGGAGCCTTCTTTAAATGTGCATCTAGATGTGTTTATCTGAATAATAAAAAAACACGCCCATATGTGCTTTAAGCAAATTAATTGTTTTAGTGCTTTTTTCTAAAACCAGGGTGAACCTATACCACCCACAATACCATTCCCCGTAGCCAATCACTTTAAAAATACATGTATAATCAAACACGTTCTTTTTGCTTTGATGTCATCTGCTGACTTAAAAACCCAGGTTTTCTGATTTTATAAGCTGCCCAAAGGTTCTTGTATCTGTTCCCTAATCTCCTTTGTCTCAAGTCTTACCATGGAACTCAATTAAGGTCCAGATATTTAATTTGATGTGTAATGTCATTGTGAATATAGATTAATGCTGTATGTACAGGCTGGTCTGGGAGAGGGATGTTTTGAGGTTGTATACGCTCAGCTGTGCATAATTTGTGTATTTGCTGAATAAGGCTTCAAGCACCATTGATAATTTCTTCTGTTCCAAGTCTGATGAATCCTGGGGAGTTGTGGATGGGCGTGGGAGAAACGGAAGAGTATGGGTGTTTCTGGTAGGCCGGTGAGGGCGTGCCGAGGACTGGTATTGGTGGGAGGAGTCATTGGATGACCTTCAAACATGCCGGGTGACACTCCTCCAGATGCGATGTAAGACAGAGCCCAGATGTAGACATCTGTCTTTTGCCGGCCACACACAGGCACTGTGCCGGGGGTGATGATTCCATGCTTGTGTACCAAAAGGCCAGCGGCGAGCTTGAAGTGTTTATGTTTGGGTTGGCTGGGCACTCGGGGGAGGTGGAGGGGGGGTTGCTTAGCAGACAGCTGCCCCATTCATTGCAGTCCGTTGCTCAGCTGTGGTTCTGGCTCCCAGCGGGGATACTGACCGGGTCTGCCTGTGTGCCGTAGGCTCAGCGGGGCACGGTGTCAGCGGGCTGTTTCTGGGGAGCCCGTATTCACCCCCGGAATGATGCCGAGGCGGGGGAAGGGCTCCTTTGTTCACAGCCCGACTCCTGCATGGCTGTCTGATAAACTCTGGATATTAATCTCATAATTAAGTCCTGTAAATAACTGTAAATGGTGCCTCCATTTCCTGCGACTGGCTCGGGGGGTTATGAACAGATTGAAGGTTATATAATGAGGGATGTCACATATGCAACGTCAGGCATCGAAAGGCCTATCGCCCAAGGTGAAATGTCATTGGCTGAGGCACGGGCACATGGGTGTCTGTGTAGCCGCTGTAAATGAGTGCCAGGGAGGTGCCTGCTAAGGACACTTCCGGAAGCTTCTCTTTTATTGCGTCGTAAGTGACCTGAACCTTTTTTCAGGTGGGCTGGTGCTCTTTTGTCTAAGTGTATGTTTTGGTAGTAATATGGATATGCTTATATGGACAGCGGTGTGAAGAAAAGGCTGTAAGGAGAGATAGAGTGTGTGTGTGTGTGTGTGTGTGTGTGTGTGTGTGCGGGTGTGTGGGTGGTCTAGGTATACCTTACGTGGTGGGGAACAAATGTCCCCCCAATGTGATAAAAACCTGTTATTTTGACGTTGTGGGGACCATTTTTTTCGGTCCACACAAGGGGAAATTAAATTTTATAAAAATCTGTGACTGCAATCAAGAAACTAAAAATGCCAAAATACTTGTATTTTGTTTGCTTACTTATAGTTAGGGCTGTATAGGAGGTTAAGGGTGTCATAGTTAGGATTAGGGTTATAGCCATAGAAATGAATGGAGAGTCTCCATAATGATATGAGTACAGGTCTGTGGGGGTGGTATGTGTGTGTGTGTGTGTGTGTGCATTCATGCAAATGTCATGATGGGGCTGTGAGGCACCCCGGGATGATGGCGCCAGGAAAGTGTGATTCCGGACTAATCGGAGTCCAGGATCTGTTTGGCAGGGGGCTTTCACACTGCCTAGTCCCTGCCAGGTTTCGGCCTGTCGGACGGACTCAGCCACGATCAGCGAAGCCTTTCTGGCAGCTGCTTGCGCAGCAGGAATCTGGACTGACCCGCCAAATCGGAGCGGGGGGGGAGAAGAGTGGCCCCAACTTCCCTGACATTGGATTTCTCATCCAGTGCTGGGGGGGAGGTAAAATGGACGGGTGTGGTATTAATCTGACACCACATTTCCCTTCACCATTGCCCCTTAGCACATGTTCACTCCCCTCTCTTTGATGCCAGACCTTACCGGGGAAAAACTAAAGTAAACCCATACATTGATGTACATCTCCACGAGCCCACTATCCATGAGGCTAGCCTTGCGGCATCTGTGTGTTGCAGCAACAGCTGGCTGCGTACGTGTCCTGGGTGAATGCGCAGCTCAGGAAGAAGCCGGGATTGAAGCCCGTCCAGGACCTGAGGCAGGACCTGCGTGACGGGGTGGTCCTAGTGCACCTCATTGAGATCGTGGGTGAGTCTTTAGTGTTAGCTTAGGGAGTGGGTGGGTGGCACCTCTGAGTGAAGGTTCGTGCTGCCTTTGAAGCCATCTTAAGAAGACTGTAGGCCAGTGTTTCCCAGTCCAGTCTACAGGAACCCACAGGCAGTCTATGTTTTTGCCTGGAGCTGGGAGGGAGCAAAAATGTGGACTGTCTAGCTGGGAGCAAAAAACATGAACCAGCTGTGGGTCCCTAAGGGCTGGATTGGGAAATACTGCTGTAGGTTATTAAAGGGCTGTTTTATTGATTTCATCAATTTGGAGTGATTCCCAATTCAGGCAGACAAGTTTTTAATGTGATATTTAAAGCAACGTTGAGATTTTCCACATTTATAATTTGTGTAGGTGGTCTGAGTCACATTAAGAAGGTTGTAAATGCTTGTAAATGTGTTGGTTTAGGGAGGGTTTTAATATTCTAGTATAGGGAGGGTGCATGCAGGTAACTCAAGGATTTCCTGGCGCCTCACTGTGTCCTCCTAGGGGGTGCTAACTGGGCACATTCTGTCTTGTCTCCCTGCAGCTGGTGAGTTGCTGGAGGGTGTCCACTACTGTCCTCAGGATGAGCTGGAGAAGAGGGAGAATGTGGAGAAGGTCCTGCAGTTTGTCTCGTCCAAGCGGATCCGCATGCCGCAGACCTCAGCCCGTGGTGAGTGAGCCCCTCCCCCCCCCACCATCCCAGGCAAATGCCTGAGCGTCTCACCCTGACCTTGTGTGCTGTCCATCCACAGACATTGTGGAGGGGAACCTCAAGTCGGCCATGCGGCTCATCTTGGCCCTGGCCGCCCACTTCAAGCCCTCCACCTCAGCCAGTCATAGGGTGGGCGGGGCCGCAGGGCATGGCCAGGCGGGGCCCTCGGCCAGTCACAGGCCTAACTCTGCCATGGCCATGGCACAAAATGCGGTGGCCGCGCTGGCAGCAGCCCGACAGGACGCCTCCCTCTCTGGCCGCAGTGTCCACCAGCTGAGGCAGGAGTGGCACTGGTAAGCCTGTCCGTTACGTCTGGAAAAAACAATCTGAGCAATTAATGGGAGCAAGTTGGAGTCCTCTGTGCACAAGATCCCTTCTTTACATCACCCTGCCTGTTTTGTTAAGGCTTTCTTAAAGACTCTGTCAATGAGCTGCAAATAAGTCCCATCAAGCTGTCAGGTTTAGGGTTGATTAGATCAGATCCAACCCTGGATGTCCCTGTTAGGGCTTTGGTGACCCCTAGTGGCCGAAAAGAATGGCCTAATTCCATCAAAATTTGATATGTTGTTTCTTGTGTTATTTCTTTACAAACATATTTACATATTTTAGTACAAGTGCTTTGTATGAAGTGTAGTTTCTTGTGTTTTAGTTGAGGGAGAAAGCTGGTTGCTCACAGCTGTAAACGTTTTTTTTTGTGCTGAGTATAACTTGTGAAGGAAGAGGGTGGCAGCAGAGAGAGAAAAAGTTTGCAGGCATATATACATGCACAGCAGTAAGAGTCAAGCTGACAGCAGCAGCATGAAAATGAAAAAAAAAACATGAGGGCAGTTGCAGGTAAACATCAAAGCAAGAGTGATACAGAGTATTTGGGAGAAAAATTGTTACATGATAACAAACCCCATTTTGCTGATCGGGGGGGGGGATCCCTATTAGTACATTTCGCCACCTGGCGGCAGAGGGGTGGGGTTGCTGACCAGTTGTAGTTACAATTAAAATGGAATATTTCATTAACACACTGTGGAAATCATCTCACAACCGTCTGCTGCACAACCCCCACTTTGGGAACCCCTGATGTAATCTATAGTTTTCTCAAGGGCTTATGGGAAATCTGGGACTAGAACTTGGAATGGGAAGGCTGGATCCTTTATCACGCCTCTCTGTAGCCTCAGCTGTTCCTCGCTGTTGCCTTCTGGTGCACAGCAGGACACCGAAACTCGCAATGCGGCGTTCAAAGCGATCATGCCGGTAGCTAAAAGAGCCGTACTCGGTCGCTTCCAAAGCTCACACCCCGCCTCCCGGCTGCCTTGCCCACAGCCGCGGCGCCAGTGTAGACGAGGAGATCGAGAGCCCGTACTGGAGTGTCCGGGCACTCGTGCAGCAGTACGAGGGCCAGCGGGGGGCACCAGAGGAAGACTCAGATGGGTCCAGACCCTCCAGGTGAGGCTCGTCCTTTGTCTTATTACAAACACATGAATAATGAATATAATACTGTGCTTAATTAATGTGATGTAGCTTTATTTACTGTACTGAGGGCAAGGATCCACAAATTGGGGTTCATATTTGGATAAGTTACCTGTCCCTGTGCTGATTTCTGTTTATTTTTAATTTCTATTTTTTTGGGCGGGGGGGTCAGATTGAGCAGTGATTTGTTGACATGTGTTCATTATGCACGCATGGGGCCGGGGTACCGTGGCACACGCCCCCAGGACCGCCATGATCGACAGGTGCCCCGTAGGCAACCGCATGACGGGCACGCCATGTACTCTTGTTGCTCTCCTCCTTCAGATGTTAGCAGGCTCCTGCATCATCTTCTCACAAACGGCTCCTTTGTCAGGCCTCGTTGGCATTCCACTTCAAAATGTCATCCTGTGCCTTTCCTCTCGTTTTTAACAACCCCCTCAGAGGATCAGATTCCAGGCTTTAAATGCAAACACGTTATTTTCTACTTTAAACCTGCAGCTTGTAATTATATGTTAATAATGAGCATGATAATTAATCTTTCTTTAGTTTCCAGGGCTGATACGGCTTGGCGGATTGATGATCAATTAATTAGAAGATGTTAATTAAATGTTATTGTAATGCAAACATCCGTACATGGGACTGTGCTCCCATGACTTCCAGTCAGCTTGCATCTTAGGTTTTAATTTTACTCTAATTAAGAAGCGTTGTCATCAAAGGCGAATTACAACAGCATGACACAGCGAGGAGGAGGTGACTGCTAGGCACGGAGGTGGCCTGCTTGAGACTTTAACAGGACCCTCGGGATTTTGGCGGTATTAATGCCTCTTATACCTCTGTTGCTGCTTAACAATGCAGGAGTGGCTCCCCCCATTCTGAATTGGGAAGTGGTACGATCCAAATCATTATGTTACTGTTGTTCTACATGGGTGAGTCCAAAGACAGGCAGTTTAGGTGGGCCTTCTGCAAAGTGATTGGGCGTGTTACTTGCCTTGTGCCCGGAATGCGTTTCATGCCTGGCTTCCTCTAGGGGCTGTCATGTGGGCTGTGGGTACATGTAATAGTCTATTCTTCTCAGTATCAAGTTTACCATCAGAAGCCGATGGGGGGATGTTATGTTTCTCCTGTCAGTGGCAATTGCATAAGAGTCCTATATCTCAGTGATAGTGTCAGAGGAGACTCTCAGACTCCTCATTTTGAAAGTTTGTGTGTGTTCGATAAGCTGCATAGCCAGTGACGTGGCACAGGGGGCGATGCCGAGCCCATTTTAGAACTCTACCTGTAGATTTATTGGCTTGAAACTCCTCCGTAAACCTGTCTGCGATCCTACTGATAGTCATTGGGCACGATCAGGAAAAGCTCAGACAGCCATTGTTTCAGTGGCGGAATTTAGGAATACCACCGATTAGTCATTGGGCTGTTGTTGAGGGTAACCCGCTCTGCTCAGATCCATTTTTCTGCCCTGCCGGTGTGTAGTTGGTTGCCGCTGACTCTCCTACCAGCACACATATCTGGGGGAGTGTCAGGGAGGAGAAATGACAGCCCTGTGGGATGAAAGCTCCCAAATCTGCACAGATCCCCGGTAATCCGCTGGGCGGCCCGCGGCCGACGCCGAGACGGATGATCTGGACTCTGGCTGTTTTGCGTGTGATGGGACTGTGCCACATCATGCCTGACCCATATTTTTCAAAAACATCTCAGCTATATCATCTGACCACTGACCTGCTCACTGTCTCCATCTGCCACGCTTTGATTATGGTCTCTTCACAACATTAAGTGGTCTTGGAGGCGATGTGTGGCTCAGAGGGCTTGGACGCTGTGCCTGTAATCAGAAGGTTGTCGGTTCGGATCCCAGGGCTGGTAGAGTGATGTCACCGTTGAGCCCATGAGCAAGGCCCTTAAACCATCAATTACTCCAGGGACTGTCTGACCCAGCATTCTCCAAAAACTGCTAACTGTCTGTTAAATAAATAAAATGTGATGTAAAATGTCTTGTGCTTTGTACTTAGTGACTCTTTAGCTCTTAGGTTCTCGCAATGTTTTGTACTTTATTGTACGGCTCCTGCTACAGTGTTATTTGTTACTGGCTCCTCATTAGAAGCTCAGCATGGCTGCACTTGTACCTGTGTGGCCTGTGATATATTACCTGCTTTGGTTGCATGACACTTTGGACAAAAGCACCAGTTAAATTAATGTAAACGACCAGCCAGCAGCTCTCAGTTTCTGTGTCGGTTGCCATGTATTTTACGTTTCTATCTTGCCTACACCTTTATAATAGAAAATGGACGGCTAGGGTGTGGGGGGGGTGTTGGCAGATGTTTGTGTAGGTGTAGGTTTTTTTTTTAATCCTTCCCCCCACCTTTTGTCTGGGAGCCGAAGAGTCCGTCTTGCCACGCAGCCAAACACACCTCCGCGTCATTCTGCTTCGTGCTGGGACCCTCCGAATTGAGCCTTCAGTGCCCCCCCTCCAATCTAAAGAACCTGTTTGATAAGCATACAACCCCCCACCTCCCCTGCCCCTGCCTATTTTCCTAGCCTGTGTACAGATCCCCCTCCCCTGCAGCAGGAGAGAGAGGAGGCGTGGGTAAACAGTAGGGCCGAGCTATGTCTGACATCTCTGCGCAGACGGGGAGAGAGAGAGAGCGGGGGAGAGAGAGAGAGAGCGAAAAGGAACAGGGGAGAGAAAAAGAGAGAGAACGAGAGTTTGACAGATTTCTCTCAGAAGGAAGGAAAGGCTGGCAGCGGGAGGAAGGGAAGTGCGAGCGGCATCATCTGAGCTGAAGGAAAACAATTAGCGGGATCCGTCTCACGCACGTGTGTGTGTTTGTGTGGGGGGCACATCGCAACTGGGCAGTACGCAGCTGTAACGTGGGGGGGGGGGCTCTCGGGGGCCATCTATAGGAGCTTGCAGAACGGGGGGGGCCCGCAGGGCTGCACTGTGGTGATGGGGGCGACGCCCGGCAGGGGAGCCGCTTTCCGGAGCGCCTGAGAGCCCCACCGCTTGGGGGAATCACCGTGGCGACCGTCCACTCGTCCGCATTCCTCTACAATTTTTTTTTCCCGGCTGGATATTCCGGACGTGGGATTGTGGCTTCGTGGGTGTACCTAGGACGATGGTGGTGAGCGAGCGACAGGTCACGCCTCAGACCTGACGGCCAGCACCTCAGAGGGGGAGCGGGTCACTGTCACAGGAAATGGGGGCGGCGCAGATGAAATGGTAAGAGCGGCGAGAGCGACTTCAGTGTTTACCCTCTGCACGCCAGTCCGTCTCCCTCAGTCTCTCAGTCTCTGTCTCTCCTCCTGGATAGCTTTGTTATTCCTGCCGTGCAGCGCCTTTTCCTGCCTTGTCCCGCTCAGATCTGGTGCTGGGCTTTTAATGCCTTCCCGGTTTCTTCGTGTCAGCATGCCCTGCCATCACTCCCTCGCCCCCCCTCTCAGCCTGATCCTGGGGGCCTTTTCTGAAGGGCCCTGGCAGCACATGGATCGGCCTACTGATTCTAGGTGTCTCTGCTTCCTGTCAGGGTGGAGCAGATGCTCAGAAAGTCCAGAATGCACCTCTGTGATGGGTCATGTGTTTCTTAATCAAGGATGATGTCCTGATCTGTAGCTGTCTGTGTGCTGCATGTCTGTCACACTGTTGTGCAATAATTCACACCAGTCAGACCAGTAACATGAATATGCCTCCCTTGGTGTTTTTTCCCTGACTTGTTGGTGGGGTGTACACCCTCTGCTGTGCATGTGCCAATGCGGTGTGGCACTTTGATCCAAGGTTGTGAGGGGTGTTTTCCACCAGGCGTCCGTCGTCACATGTCTGGTGTTCCGCTCAGTTGACTTTCTCCTCAACCACCTGTTTCCAGGAGTGCCCTCTGGTGGACAGACTGGGAGATTCGTGTCGGGGGTGGCGTCGGGTTAGCGTGAGACGGGCTGTGGGAATCCTCTGCAGACAGATCTGTGGATATGCTCCGCTTCCTCTCCAGGTCCCTCAGGCCTGCCTTTTAATTTGCTTGAGTATCGAGCGTCCGCCAACTGCTTATTAGAGGGGCCACAAAACTGAACCAGGATCACGGCCAGGCTCCACATGCCAGAGCATTTTTAAATATCATTTTCACGTCTGTAGCTAGATGTATTTTTATCTTGTCCCTTTTCAAGTGAACTTCGGCTCTCGGGATCGCTGAGGTAACTAAATTATCAATCATTCTGCTGCACTGTTAATTTAATTGTCTTTGCTCGTGGGATTTAGGTCAATGAGCTTTGACCGTTGTTCTGGGCCTGTTCCTGATAATTCCCTGCCGATATGGTTATATAGAATGGCACCTTGGTTCTCAATACCAAGAACGCAAAGATCGTACTTGTGGTCTTGGCAAGACCAGTCTTGCTAACTTGCCTTCCAAGAACAAACTGTGGACGCAATGAATCATGGGATTGGTCTCGCTTGGCAAGGATACAACCGATATATCCTTGAAATTTGGGGCGGAGCAAGACCAACATCTGAGGATTTTTACCGACAACTGAACTTATGTTCTTGAGTATTGGAACTGGTCTTCGGCAATGGAAGATGACGTAAAATGCATAAACAAGCATAGCATGTTGAGATTCACTCTTTTTTTGTGAGACAGCCACCAAACTCCTGGGATCTGTCTAGGGATGTGATTGGCTCAGGGGGATTGGGGGTGGGGCTTCCTGTCAACCAGTCACAAATGGTTTACTGGAGGCCCCCTGACCTTTTGTCACCCAGCTGGGTTTCATCTACCCCCCCATTTATTAGCCCATGTTTAAGGATGTGGATTCAGGGTGCTGCCATCCATATCAACCGTCTCCAGCTGTCTGACTTCCACTCAAAATTTTGAAGTATGTTAAAAGTTTTAATGCTTTTCTCCCAGAAATGAAAATCAAATGGCTTTCAGCGGCCCTTGTGTTGGCTTCCATGCCTGCACACCTGTGTTTTGGTAGAGGCTGGCTGTACTTTTGCACAGACACCCTTGTGCTGGAGAGTGCTCGTGGTGGCTAGTGGAGGAGGGAGGCCATCTGGAGGGCAGGCAGAGGGGGAAGCCAGCACGGCTACAGGCTCGGAGGCTCTACCTCTTTCCTGCTTTCCCTGCTTTCTCAAAGAATGCGGAATGGAACCCTTCATTTCAGCCATGATTCTTGACTGGCCCTGGCACGTCACAGGACTCCTTTGGGGCCCCAGCTGGCTGGAAAAAATGCTGGATTTGTTGTGTCCCCCAGGGACACTGTGCCCTGAAGTTTGTTTTTGACTCTTTGTTCTCCTCCCGTAAACATACCAAGGCATTCCCGATGATTTACACCTCACATAGACACAGAGAGTTTCGTCACACGGTCTAAATCCCTGCTGTTTTTTCAGTGGACAGTACCACATCTATGGGAGCATTCCATGTTAGACTCTGGACTATTAATTTTTGGATTTGAGTAGGGGGGGGTCACACTCAGTTAACAGGCTACATTGGGCCCTATCCAATCTCAGGTGGACCAGACAAAGTAAATCAATTTGTAGGAGGCCAGTAAAACAATAACAGTACCTTTCCTTATTTTATATTCATATGTAGATCATAAATCACCTACTAAGGATGAAAGGACTGAAAGTACCCTGTTAAAAATGTTCATTTTCTGGAGCAGTGTTTCCCAATCCGGTCCTCGGGGACCCACAGACAGTCCATGTTTTTGCTCCCTCCCAGCCAAAAAAATGTGGACTGTCTGACAGGGAGCTCGGAGGATGCAAAAACATGAACTGGATTGGGAATCACCGTTCTAGAGTGTCAGTGGTTGTGCCCATATTAACTACCCTCACAAGCTATTAGTTGTTACTGGTATAATGTAAGATTGACAATATCTGTTACCAAATATTGTTAGCTGTCTGTGATCATGGTTACAGTATGCTGGTCATTTAGCTGTATTTCTCTACATTTTATGCAGGTAATTACCATGCAGTTATTCACCAAGCGGTGATGAATAAAGAACAGGTATGAAAGCAGATGAGATTTGAGCCTGCGTGTCTTTGCAAACGCAGGGTTTCGCTAACATTGCTGCCTCGTTAGCATTAACGTAGATAACTTTTACAGCCACGTCACCTGTCTGCTGAGTCTGATCGTCAGTCCTGCCACCAATCAATGTATTTTATTCTGAATTGTATGCTTCAACATGGTGAATTTAATGGGGAACCAAATATTATTTTCCTTTACCACTGTAGTGCTCTTCCAGGTGGAAAAATTGTGAATGGCAGGTTTTTTTTTAACTTTTGAAATTGATTTTTTTTAATCAATGTGTTTGTATTTGAAAATCCTCTTGTGGGCCAAATTTTGACCTTTATCATGCCGGTTTCAACCCGCAGCCCATACATTTTACAGTGTTGGTGGGGCAGGTCTTTCCCAATTTTGGGAAGTTTCTTCAGCCCCTCCCCCACCTTCTTTTGAAAATGAAGTCTAAAAGATTGTTGTGCATTGTGTGTGCAGACAGCCCAGGCAGCAGGGGGGGCGACACGCTGGACACTGTGTCACCACGTTCTATGGAGCGTTGTCTTCCCACCCATGCTTGATTTTACATCCACAGGAGGTCATAGCGCTACCTGTGTCGGTGACAATAGGGGGCCGGGGACCCGACTGCGTTGCGTCTCTGTCTCACTGGGCCCTGTAGTGGCCCTGGAGCGGGCTCGAAAGCATGCAGGCGTGCGGCTGATCGCCCGAGAACAAAGCCCCGCCCACAGTTCATTAATCATCATTAGAAAGGGAAGTGGGGGGGGGGGAGTCTTTGTCGGAGCATTGGCTTATCTTCCCAGTTGAGGGCACCCCCAGACACAATGGGTGTGTCGCTCTATGATCATGTGACACTGTGGGGTGCCCTCGACCCTGCCTCCATTCAGGGCCCAGGCGCAGAGCGCACAATGAGGCCCCAACAACAACAACAACAGCAACAACAGCCCCTCTGTCTCTTTTCTGGGGCTAGCATTGTTGCTGCTTAAAAAAAAAACAAAAGCGAGAAAAGAAGAGAAATAAAAGAGAGGCATTTTCTTAGAGGCCCCACCCCCTTCTGGCCCAAACCTGTACCCGCCCCCTCTTGCTGCAGAGTGCACCTTCAGTCTCCGCCTGCTCGTTCAGCTCCGTGTTGGGTCAGCAGTGGCAAGGCTTGCTGGTCTCCATGGCGACAGGATGGGGGGGCAGTCGAACGTCTCAGTGGAAAAACCCATATGTGGTCAGACTCGGGTCAGTTACATTTACCACGGGACTGCATTTGCAGACCGGCGCTGTCGTGTTAGTGCCACGATGGGAATCCTTGTGACATCGCAACTCTGCCAGGCGCACTTCCTGGGCGCGAGTGTTTCGGAGGAGCTGAACGCCAACGAGGAATCCGGTCAGTGCTGTCATAATGTCGCTGGAAAACCAGTATGCAAGGCTCTTCCGTGGTATGAGTGATTTTATAAGTAACCGCGCTGCGATTCCACTGGCAGCTGTTTGGAATCTGAAGGGTCGGTCCATATCATGAGAAACAAGGTGGTGTTTGGCCAGGCACGCAAGTCCTGTCCACGTTTCACTTTTACTGCCATCCTGTACCCGGTAAATATAAATTTTCTAGGCTTTTCAACTACATGTTAATATGTGTACACGTGGCCACAGTATATAGGTTCATACAAATAACACTGGCCTGTAATGCTCCGCCCCCCTTACAAAGTTGCATGAGGCCCACGCCAAGCAGTTTCATTCCAACTCTCGGTGTGGTTTGGAGAGTGGGTTGTGATAATTCGTCTGCCTCAAGTAAGCGGCAGGAGGTCCTCTGCAGGCTATACTGTTTGAGGTGCATCGGGGGGATGGGCGCTCGCTGTGCCTGCAGGGGGCACTCTCACAGTTTAAATTTAAACTTGACTTTGCCTCATTGTTTTCTTAGTACCGAGTCTCTTGTTTTAGCTAATTTTAAACGCACCAATTTAAATCTCACCTGAAACGTCCGTGCAAAAAGAAATAAAACTTAAAAAAATAAGGATAGAACATTTAAGAAAAGATGTACTGGGGTGTGAATATTTATTTAGCATACAGTTTTATCCAAAGTGACTTAAATATATTTGAGAAAGCAGGTTCAAGACAGTCCCTGGAGCAATAAGCACCTTGCTCAGGAGCCTGACGGTGACATCACTCTGCCGACCTTGGGATTCAAACCGGCGACCTTCCTATCACAGGCACAGTGTCCTGACCTGCTGAACCACACCCCACCCTTCAGCTCTCTGGTCATGCAGAACGGATCAATAAGTACAGTTACGCGAGTCAGTTTTAATAAAATGGAACAAACTGAGTAATAATATAGACTTCATGCCCATAATTGCAAAAAACACCGGCTCAGTGATTAGCAGCCGTGGTAAAAACGCCGGGAAGGGGGAAGTGGGATGGTGGGCCTCCTTGTGGGCCTTTGCATGTAGCCTGTGGCTGACCATCTCTGTCAGAGACCAGCGGAACTTGTGAAGATGTTCTTTAAACCAGCGTAATCTGTGATTTAATAAGAATCATACGCATCACCCCCCCCCCCCGCTGCGCTGAGCTCCGTCTCCGTGCATTTCAGCTTTGCTGTGTGAGGATTTAAGAACAGATTGAACTTTATTTGCCCCGCCAAGGGGGAAGATTTTGTTTTAATTTTTTTCTGTTCTTCTTGCCGGAGTGCATTTCGTTAATAGGACAGAAATATGCTTTAGTCCCTTTCACAATAGTTAATGCATGAAAACAATTGGGGAAGAAAATGTAGTACTGTATTTTATTTTTTTTGTGGAGGTGGGTTCTATTTTGGAAGATGGAGATGTACCATGCTGGTCTCAGCACACGGGGAGGTGAGCAGTTGCTAGTTGCACTGACCCCCCCCCCCCCCATGCCTGTTTCAGCCTCAGCTCCACCAGCCCAAAGCACACACCCAAAACGGAGCTCGTCGGAGAGCTCAGCGGAGGGGAGCTGGCTGAGCACCACCTGGAGCAGGTTTCCCAGAAGTCAGGTGCGTGGTTGTTGTCAGGTCAGCAGGATGCATGATGGGTAAGGGGTCCTGTGGCCAGGGGTTTGGAGTTTAAAGCCATACAAAGAGATTTTCCTGCCTATAGCCTTACACTATGAAATATCCATCTGTATAAATGCATAAAACTATAAGCTGTGTTTTATCCCTATAGTACATTTAGCAACAAAAAGCATGCATCGGGCACCTGCAGTATCTATGGTTTCCATGCTGTCTTTCGGTCTCACCATGCAGACGATGCCGGAAAGTCGCCCTCTGGTGGACAAGCCGCAGCTACAGGCAGTGCCACGGCAGGGGGGGGCTCCACGTGGGAGGAGCAGCTGTGCGAGCAGCAGGAGCAGCTGGAGAAGGAGATGCAGGAGGCCAGGCGGATGGTCTCCAGCCTGCAGGTGCCTCTCCCTGACCGGACGTGCTGTCCCGCACACATGGACGCTGTCTCGTGAAGACGCACGCCTTGCTTGCTCATGCATGCATGCTGTCGTGTAAAGCAGAGCCCTCTCTGTCTGCCCAGATGGGTCTGTTCGTTCGTCCCATTGGGGCTGCCTGTGTTTCGTTAGCAGAGGCATCCGTTGGCACAGATGGGCATCCGGTTGCCTTGGAGATACAAAATCACCACATTGTAGCCCCCGTGCTGTTTTACCTCCTGCTCACAATACAAGCTCGATTCTACGCATTTTTTAATTTCATCTTATGAGTCGCATGCATTCTCAATGCTGGCTGCTTCCTGCGAGGCAGCTAATTGGAAGATTGACATTGTTGGAATGAATGTTGCTTCAGGGCATGGCTGCCATGTGACCGTGTGATGTCATCACTGAGGAACCATATAAATTTGAAAGTTTGTACTGCATTGATGAAATGTTGGCAGATGGGGGGGCAGATTACCTGGGAAGAAGCAGATTGGAAATGATGTCACCAGCTCGTGGGCATCTGTGGGGGCAGAGCTGGCTTCGATGTTGGGCATAAGCTAGAGTGGGTATAACTGACTGCCTCTCAGAATAACAATGAATGTTTTTTTTTTTTTTTTAAACCTGGGATTGCCTGCTGTTTTTTTATTTAAGGATCAAAATACCACGTAAATACAGATACTAATTATAGCAGAGAAGCATGGAGAGGTACCATTACACGCTAAGCAGGCCCAGGATGGCAGCTTTAGTAAGCCTCTGGGGATTTTGCTGATCACATGACTGCCACGTGTGCACCAGTAGTTTCGGTGTGTGTATACGGGGGGCACTTCCTCAGGGTCTGTGGCCACAGTGGCCCTTTAAAAGATGACCCCTCCCCCATCGCCACTTGCACCCAGTCTGATTCCGGTGCGTGTCTTACCTCCCAGGCCCTGCTCCTTCACGGCTCGCTACCCGAGGACGAGCAGGAGGCTTCCCTGAGCCTGGGGGAGGGAACAGAAAATGCAGAGCAGCAGCTGGTAAAAGTCTCTCTTTTTTTTAAACTCCTTTTTTTCTAGTTTATTTATCTCCCCCCCCCGCTTACCTGTTTTGGATTCTTCCAGCAGAAGTCACCCCTTGTTTTTTTCTCTCACCCTTCCCCTCATCTCGAGTTTCCCTCTCTCCCTTCCCCTCCCTCTCTTCCCCCTGTCATGTGATCCTGAGGCTTTGTCTCTTTCCCACTGCACAGATCCGGCCCCACAGGTGCCCTTGCCTGTGTTTCTTTCCTGGTCCTCCTGTGCTTGAGCGCCAAGTTATCCATTAATTCCCTGTTATTCGGCAAGGCCTCTAGTTTCTGTCAGTGTAGTTTTTCTCCATCTTAACAAAGCCCGTCCCTTACTCCAGATAATAATCCGAAGTCGCCTGGACCAGAGCATGGAAGAAACTCAGGACCTGAAGGTAAACTGCCTTGACTTTATTCATGGGATTTATTTGGTCCCACCGCCCCCACCCCTTGCTGTTTGACGTTCCCCTCCCTCCACCTGCTTTGCAGAAGGAGCTGATGAAGTACAAGCAGGAGGTGCGCAGCCTGCAAGGAGTCAAGGTAAGTACTGACAGATGTCACCCGCCTTCTCCAGAGCGAGTTCAGAGTAGGAGCCTTGATTGGCTGACCTGTGTGTGCCTGTATCTCTCTTCCTGCCCTACCCAGGATGCCTTGCAGCAGCGTCTAGGGGTCCAGGAAGCCTCAGTGCTGCAGCTGAAGCAGGATCTTTTGCGATCCAGCATGGACAGGGAGGAGCTGGTGGGGCAGAATGTAAGCAGATACACCTGGGGATCCAGTGTGTTTGATTTGTGGACAGTAGCTCATCGCTGTGTGGGTGGATGAGGGTCTCAGTTTGCCAGGATGCTCATATTTTTTGCCTAATGGTTTTATCACCAGGCCGAGCTGCAAAGGAAGCTAGAGGAGCGTGTTCGGCTGCTCAGCGAGTACAAGGTGAGCCTGCCTGAAGGGCCTGAATTTTAGGTGGTCTGAATTAAAAATCAGGCATCTGGAAGGGCAGCATGTTGTCACATCCTTAAGCTCCGGCAATTTGATTTACAAAATGGGCATCTGTAAGGGTGGCACACAGACATGTCCTTAAGCTCAGGTTGTTTGAAAATCAGGCATCTGGAAGGGCACCAGGCATGTTCATCGGGACATGGTTGCGCTCATGACGCCATGTTGGTCCTTGCAGAAGGAGATGGCCCAGAAAGACCGGCTGCTACAGCAACAACAGCTCAAGTTGGATGAGGCGACACGCAAACTGTCTGAGAGCAGCCATCACCAGGTACAGACACACAAAGACACACACCCCGCAGAGTGGCTATACTCGATCGTTCACTTCTGCCGGCCCAACATAAGCATGCGTGACCTGTGCCCCAGATGAAGGTAAACATCTCTCGGACCCCGGCTGCATTGATCTCTCCTGTCGTTATCAGGCTGACCTGCAGAGGGAGCTGGACCACAAAGAGAGTCTGTTACAGGAGCTGATGAACCACGAGGTACTGTCAAATCTCTGTTCACCCTTTTGTACATTGCACAGCTGTCTGTCAGCGTGTAGGGTGATGTATAGCTGCCGCTTATGCTGTGAATTGTGATCGATATCGATCGTATTTCTTCTCCTAGAGCGTGAGCTTTGCCCTCAAGCCCTCGCGATCTTCTCAGCATGCTGGCTTTCCATCCAGCTGAGCTCTTAAATTATTCATCCTTTTATTTAACCGCTTCTCGAATGCATCACACTATTAAAATGATAATAGAGGTAAACGGGCTGCCTTGATGGAGGGCTGTCTACAATTATTCGCTTTAATAAACCGAGTACATGTTAATTAAAATGAGAAAACAGGTGCGGTTTTCCTAAAATGTGCTCCCTGCATGTGATCCTTTTAAAACAAATAAGAATAAATTTGTTTTAATCTCTCCTTCATAGTCTAAATACCCAAGAAGCGTGTTTTATTGGCAAAATAAACATTACAAATTTAACATCGTTGCTGATTCAATACATATTGCTAATTCTTTCACTATTACTTGTATATCATACTCTGATGTGATCTGTTCTGTATCACAATTGAGCAGTTTATATAGACCTCAACAGACTGCAGTTAAACATGATTCACGTTATCCAATCTATTTATTCAAGGCAAAGACAATGAATCACTCTGCAGAGGAGAATCTGATGAGAATGAGTAGTCCCATATTAGAGCCTGTTAATGCTTAGGTGCGTCACTGAGGCCCAGAGACCGTAAATAACTTGATATACGCACCGCAGCAGTGATAATGTGTTATTAACCTAAAGAGGACCCGTGGCGGCTGTTCTGTAGCCAGGGGTGAGGTTTTCTGATAAGCTTGTCATGGTTCATTCATATCTTTTCAGCTGATACGGTATGACGTGCTAAATGCTAAACAGCCCATTGCCGTGCGATTGAACAGAGTGGGTGTTTGGGGATACGCTGGATGCACTTGGGCTAATGGCGCCCCCTTCTGTCATATTGTGTGCTTTCTTTCAGCTCTCTGGCTCTCAGAATAACGGGTACTCCCACCCAACGGGGTCTGCGCAGCCATGCAAAGGGGTGAGCTGTCTTTTTTTGTTTTGGAGCCCTACAATAAAATTCAACCCTGAATAACGGGGGGCTGCCTTACAGGTTTTTAGGTTGATTGCAGGTTAGAAATGATGAACAAAGACAGGACTGTGTAAGAGACCTGAGGTGTGTGTGTGACAGAGAGAGAGAGAGAGAGACAGAGAGAGAGAGAAAGAGAGAGAGAGAGAAAAGGTCAGACCTGAGTTGTATGTCAAGTCACGTCTAGTGGATCTTTATTGTGACATGAGCCACACACAGTATTGACGTAAAATCATGTTCCCCAGGACCATGGTGCTACATACATACATGAAGTGCAGAGACAAGCTAAAAAAGGACAAGTTAAAAAAAATCAAGGAATGACAACATTGATACACAATATAAACGTAAACAATGTCGGACTGTTTAGAATGGAGCCAGTCATGCAATAATGGTGCAAATGTGTGTGTGTGTGCGTGTGTGTGTGCGTGTGTGTGTGCGCGTGCATGTGTGCGTGTGTGTGTGTGTGTGTGTGTGTGCGCGTGTGTGTGTGCGCGTGTGTGTGTGTGTGTGTGCGTGTGTGTGTGTGTGTGTGTGTGTGTGTGTGTGTGTGTGTGTGTTTGTTTAGGCGGAGGAGCTCCAGCTGGTGCGGGACGCCCTGCGCAGCCTGAGGAACAGCTTCAGTGGCCACGACCCCCAGCACCACACACTGGACACGCTGGAGCAGGGTGTTGCCAGCCTGATCGACCGCCTGCACGCGCTGGACATGCGCCGCAGGCAGGAGCGCAGGGTGTGTCTTCTCTGATGCTTGTTTTCATCATTGTAGTTTCCTGTGTGTGCGTTCAGCATGTCATTTTTGCTTGTGCTGCTGTGTCGTCAATACTGTGCACGGTTGCCAGGTTACTAATGTCCCGCTCTCCCTCTGCAGGCTCGTGGAAAATCCCCAGGGCGCAAAGCCACTCACACAGATCGTGACTCCTGGCCACCCAGCACCAGTAAGCAGCCCCCCACCCCCCTCCCCCCCATACATTCACCCATCTTTCTCTACCTCCAGCGTGGGGCCCCAGGGATTTCTTATGTGCTTGATTTCCACCAATGCGGTACTGGAGCCGGGCTTTTTCCCAATCGAGAACCAATTCCTCGCGTTTCCACCACAAAAAACTGGCGCTAGTCCAGAAAAAACAGCTCTGGCATGGCACCACAGAAAAGCTGGTCTCTGAATTTGGCACCGTAACATGAGTGAAAGTGGGACGGCCAGTCATATCCAAATCTTCCACTTAGCCAGAAAATTCAGTCCGTAAGTGATATAGTTTTGTCTCACTGGTGCCGCCAGTGAAACAATTTGCCAGCTTATTAGCAGAATAACGTCACATCAGTTTTTTATTCTGTGAAAACGAAAGATCGATCTGCTGGCCAGATTTAATAATAAATTATAAACATGTTGAAGGTTGAATAAATAAAATATCATGGCACTCGAGTGGGGAAGAGATCATTAGGTGGACAGCAAAGTAAAATTTTTAGCAGAGTTTTTTATTGCACAATCCTTAAAAGGACAGCAGTAAACCAGCTCACTTACACACACAGATTAGCAAGAAACGCAACTTTAATGGAGACAAAAGTGGAGACAGGCAACATAGACAGAGCGCAACGAGTCTTACTCTGAAAACTGAGACTTAAAGGCTCATTGTTTTTTTGGTTCCACAGCTTATAAAAACTTAAAATCCAAAACTGATCAAAATTTAAAAAAAAAAAACAGAATTCATACGAACCTTTACTTTACTCTCACCTCCCCCTGCATAGCATTTCCGTTCCATTCTTTTTTGAAACCGGTGGAAATGCGGGCAGGTTCTCAAAAGGCACCAAGCAAGATTCAGCCCAGCGCCAGCGCCAACTCTATGTTGGTGGAAACGAGGCAAAATATCAGTAACTATTAGCAGACACTTTGATGGGTTTGTATGTGTGCATGTTATATTTGTTTGAAACTGAAAGTAAAACTTGTAACCTAGCCATCCCTATCATGGCATTGCCTGCCTCTTGCAGAGATATCCCACTCCCAAAGCAGCCCTGTGCTCAGCTCCTCGGCCTCCACCAAAGTGCTCTACTTCACCGATCGCTCCCTCACGCCATTCATGGTCAACATCCCCAAGAGGTGAGTTCCTTGTGCTTCTGAGCCACTGTATCTCATGGCATGACCTGACCCCCTAAAGTTGTACCTCGTTGGCAGGCTTGGGGAGGTGACGCTCAGAGACTTCAAGGTGGCCGTGGACAGGGAGGGTAACTTCAGGTACCACTTCAAAGCCCTGGACCCAGAATTTGGGACGGTGAAGGAAGAGGTACGACACTCACTTGTAAGGGGGGAGAAAGGCACCTTCATGAGGATTTTCAGGAAATACCTGTTTTTAGATATAGAAAATGAGGTTTGGTAATCTACACAGAGATGTTCTATGAATTTAATAGGAAATACCGTAGTGTCTCCCAACCCCGTCCTCAATGACCCACAGATGGTCCATGTTTTTGGTCCCTACCAGCTCCGTGCCAGACAGTCCACATTTTTACAAAAAGCAAAAACGTAGACTGTCTGCGGGTCCCCCAAGGACCGGACTGGGAAACACTGCCATAGTCACTTCTTCTATGGTTGGGTCCTTTCTCCAGGTGTTCCAGGATGATGCAGTGGTCCCAGGCTGGGAAGGCAAAATCGTGGCCTGGGTAGAGGAGGACCATGGAGAGGGCAGGTAGATGAGCTACTGTAGGCATGCACTTATACTCAATGCTGTGCACACCTGCACAGACAAGAAGCCAAGCACACATGATCATCAGAATACAAGAGGTCACAGAACCTTTTCTTGTCAACAGGACTTAAGGTCTTCGTACTGCTCTCCTCTCACTGACCAAGAGGCTGGTGGAAATGGGCCGGCCTGCTGCAGGACATCCACGCCAGGGGGCACAGTCTGTGATCCCGGTCTCCATTTCTTGGTGGCCCATGTCATGTAATGGTCCTGGTTACTGCTCTCCTTTCAAGGCATAAGGGAGATGCTGATGTCAGGGTACCACAGCTGAGATACATCGAGAAGGAAAACTGGGAAGAAGCCACCGTCGCTCCTCAGTGTCTCTGCAGGAATGGGACCTCTCTCAGCAGGGGAGGAATGAGGAATGCGTCCTTTCTTCTCGAATTTGTGCCAAATCGTGTACAGATGCCTGCTATGTGCTGTCCATAGCACTCTTCATCTCACTTTATTGTGCTGACAGTTTGTCAATTTCCTGACTCCTGGTGTCTTGGCGAATGTTTCATGATAAGCTTTGATTCACGTATCAGTGATCCCATTTCAGAACCAGCTCAACTCTTTGTACCAAAGCCAGACTAGTTGACCTTCCCTGGAAACAGTTGAATTTTATTTGTTGACCAAACAATGTGGGAAGATCAGGGTAAATCAATGAGTGAGTTTTTATTTAGTGCCCAGCCTCCAGAGATCGAGTAGTTTTGGGGGCATGTGGAGTTGCCCTATTAAATTACCCAACCCCATATCAGACAGTAATTGTGAAGGACTTTATTAGGAGACCGTTGTGATGATGCAAATTATTTAACTAACATTACTAATCCACTAAATAGAAAATACAAAGCCCATAATATAGCAGTATAAAGTAATATGATTCCAAATAGGAGTAAATTAAAATCCGATTTTATATGGATTAAGGTTAGGTGAATTCTGATAAGTACAGATGAAACTATTGCGAGTCATTGCCGTGGAATACTTTGCACAGTTTGAAACTTGAAATTCCAGATGACTGAGTGAGGTTAAAAAGCACTGAAAGAAAAACTGTTTCGAAGATGAGGCTCTGGGTTAATTAGCAAATGCTAACAATGGGACTCTGCCTTCATTGGCCCTTAATAACTAGCCTCTGGGGTGGATTCCAGAACAGTTTAGTGGGTTGTGCAGTACGAATAAGGGGTCAGGACTGTTTTTACCGTTGAATGTTTGTAATGACATTGAAGGTTGTTCACAGCAAGCTCCAGTAGAGCTTGAGGAGGGTTGGGGGGGAGGGGATCAGCAGCTGTTCCTGCACAAGCTGTGCCAAGCTGAGTTATGTCTTTTGTACATTTTAAAGCAAAAGAGACGTACTCCAATGGTGACGTGCCATTCTGTGCGTGGAGAGCAGTTGAATGGGGTAGATGATGATCTCACTCAAGTTTGGTGAGGATAGGTCATGTCTAAAGACCACATACCAGGAAATATTTGTGTCAAGGTGCTGCAGACTGCATACCAGTATACGATGTTATCCTTAGTAACACATTACTGCCTCTACTTCCTGGGCATGCTCAGCTTCTGCAGGAGAATTTTTATCCAGCTTTTCTCGGGTCCTGTTCTGTCACTTTAAATACCCCCACAACATTACAGACACTAATGCTCAGTGACTACGGGAGGTGTGCGGCACTAACCCGTCATGGATCGCTGGAGCTGGCTGTGGATCATTCTGCATAATGTGCACACAGTTCCCTAGGCCACCGCACTTGAAAGTACTGCTGGGACCACTCACATGTACTAGATGCCAGATGGGAGTCTTTGACGCCTGTCTGCAGTGTGTCTTTGTTTCAAGCCGAATTCTTAACGATAAACTTGTAAACAAAATCAGGGGTGGCAAGAATGCCTATGCATGATATAATTGCGTGTGTGTTTTCCACCTGAATGAGTGTGATTGCAGGAGGAAGACAGAGAGGGAATGTGTAATGTGAAACCTGGCATTGAGACAAGTGTGCTGTTTCCCACTTGTTTCCCTGTCTTTTAAATCAAATGTAATTAGTTTTTGTAAATAGGTTTATATGTATTGTTTACAAGGAGCATGTTGCTTTTCATATTCGATGCATTGATGTCCGCAGAATCCTGTTATGAGGAAAGTACTTTCTTAAAACGGGTTTTCATAACAGGAATCTTGGGGCCATGTCCTGTGACTCACCAGTTCTGATTCCTTTCATGGTTGAGTTCTCTGAGACCCCTCCTGGGCTTTCAGGTGTTGTGTCTGCCAGCTCTCTGTTCCCTGTTGTGAGGCTCCTGCAGCATTGCTGTGGTCCTAAGAGCAGAGCTGAAAAATTGATACCTTCTAATCCTTCTTTGTCCCAAATGTCTTCAGTAAATTTGAAACCAGCACTGAAACTAACTGTAAACTAGAAGGAGTCAAATGACAAAGGACAGGGGTGCTGTGTTCCCAGGATGCGGTCTGGCAGAGAGATGTCACCAGAATCAGATGGACGAAGTGGGACATAGCAGGAATTGGGCCTCATGCTCAGTACCATCAGCCTCAAAGAAACATATGATAAGGAGAGTCATGCAAGAATGGGGAACAAACTTTTTTGTTCATTCAGTGTTTGTACAGAAGTCATACTTTTACAAGCAACTATTTACAATGGACATTTGTTGGATTTTAATGTTCCTATTTTTTACAGTACAAATTCCAGAGGTTTAATACAGATTGTGTCAACTTAAATGTATTCTATCTTAATCATCATTTAAACTGCCTAGTTTCCCATTAAAATACCTCCAGTTCACGTGTTTTGTGTAGTGATTCAGAATTGTTTGATGTACAAATGTAAGATCCAGAAATGACTGGATATATGCATTCCCCGTAATGTGTTACAGGAAGAAAAAAAAATCTATCTGCTTAAGAGCAGAGAATACTAATAACTAAACTAAGAACTCTTTAATTGTAAGTAAAGGCGTTTCCTATATATTGAATATATACCAAATAGCATAAGGAAATATGCACGCGCTACTGAATAATTTAAAAATGTTAAACTAGGGTGACCATATTTTGATTTGCAAAAAGGGGATACCAGGGCCAGGACGCCAAGAGAGGCTTTAAAGCAACGCAAATATGCCTACAGAAAGTATTCTGACTATAGAAAGCAATTGTCAACGCGAAACAAACCAAATCCCGGACATTTCAAGCATTTTTAGATCCCAAAAAAGAGGACCAGTCCGGGAAAAAGAGGACGTATGGTCACCGTAATTAAACCCTTCCTTCTGTGTTTATATTTTAGATCGATATATATTTTAAACAATTCTACACCTGATTTTTGAAAAACATTTACTGATTCCAACATTCATTCGTTGTGCCCAGCCATTATCAACGGAGTATTGTCCTCGTCGCCTTGGCAACTGCCTTCCCCGCATGTCGAATACAGTGGCGCCGCGCAAGCGCATTTTACACATTAATGGAAACATGAAAAAGCTACTTCATACGTTAAACGACAATTCTTTGTTATATTGCTTTTACAAACGGTATCACTTTCTGTGTACAAGTTAATACTGTATTGTGTAAATGTTTTACAATTAATCAAATCCTGCTCCCAAAGCAACATTAATTATTCTTACAGAAAAGCTAACCCATGTTAAATCCGCTGGACAGTATACTGGTAAGTGAAATAAAATACAGTACTAGCGTTTCGTTTCCTGATCAGTAGTTTGACGGGAGTTCTAGGTCGTTTTACGACAATATTTTACGGTGGCAGCGGAGTGATGTCACTGCGGTTGCCAGATCATGGAAAAAAAATCCATCACAGTTTATGGGCGTAGATTTTTTTATATATACTCAACTTATGAATATTACGATTTATAATACACATTCAGATACCATAAATACCTTGTGTACTTATGAAAGAACACCGTTTCACCTTTAAAAAGGTTTTGCGATATTGTTTTTGTTAAATGTATTTTTTATTTTTTATTTATTTATATACATTTTATCTTGTGTATATTTTTCATTATAATAAAACCCAAAAACAAACGGCTTCGATGAATATAATACAAAATCCAGTAGTGTATTTCCAGTATGGGAGGATTCTCAGAGGCACCGGGCAACCCGGTTCGTCGCGCCGAGGACGAGCAGAAGGAGAGCCGTAAAGTGTGATGTTTTGGGACGGGGAGGTCATTGGAAAGTAAGGGGCTTGGTTAATTTTGGGGGGGACAGATTTTTCCTCAATTAAAGCATATATCAGACCCCTTCGTTAACGGAAAGCACGCTAGTGTTTAGTGCAAAGCCGGTTAAGTGTACTTTTAGCTTGTTACGGAGTAAAACTGCGAGGAAATGTTACGGTTGGCAGTGCGGAGGTTGAGGAATCCTGTTAAACTCGACCGATGCGGTCTTCAGCTGGGCCCCTCGGGGGGTCCCCGGACTGGCCCGTCTGGATGTCACCGGTACCACTGCGGGGCCGCCGGTCGGGCTCGCTCGTCCTCCTGTGCAGCCGCTCTCAGACATGCCTCCGGTAGTGGGGGCCTTTTCCTGCAACATGACCGCATTTCGGGCCGCTGCCGGGGCCGGCGCTTCTACTCCTTACCGGCCCATCAGAAGGTAACCGTCCCACGACCTTTACGTCTGCCCGGGGACTCCAGGTTAAACTGCCGTTTTCTGCAGGTTATAGTTTGCCGTTGTCAGAGTTGCTAGCTTCGGTCAGCTGGCTGGCGTGAGATTTTCAGTTCGAGACAAGTCTGCACACTCGTGCACACGCATTTACATGTATGTAACAGTGTTATTACCCTGTAAATAGTCTGTAGGCTTTGCAAACTACCCCATCACTTCTGATGTAGCTGCTTTTAGGTTTATAATGGAATAATATAAATTTGCCGTAAGATTTCTCGCGTGAGCGTGAGAGTCAAAAAGCATTAGTGTTACGCCAGATGCGTGAGATTTGGCAACATTGCATTGTCGGAGTAGTTCACTTCTTCCTTTTGTATCGTCCACAAAACTTGCATGAATGAACTTGATATAGATTAATCGGCTTCCCTGACAAGCCACCCAGAACCTCACTGCATTTCTGCAATGAAATGACACGAAATTAATGGATTTATTTTCCATTTACAAGTAGGAGTAACAGGTACGTTGAAATGCACCTTTTCACATGTCCCGTCATGCTCTCCTTTGAGAGACGCACACATACATACAGGTGAGCGCGAAGCCTGAGGTCTGAGCGCAGGGGCAGGCCATTTATCCGGCAGCCCTGGAGCATTTCTTTATCTGAAATTTATCAGGGTTTGCCTGCCAAGGCCTTGAAGACCAAACAGACAGATTTTATTGTTGATGCTTTGCATGGTCCTCTTACTTTAGTAGGTTAGACCAGGAAATATGAGAGAGGGTGGACATGCTCCTTTTGGATCTACGTCTGTTACTTGGGATCCACAGTATAAAGGGATTGGTCCTTTGGAAGGACGATGTATATGAAGATTGGAATGCTGATTTGGTGGTAGCTGATCCTATAGTAAAATATCTGTACACATTTAAATGAGTGCATACTTCTAGTGAAACACTTTGTGTGTTTCTGTTTGGTCTTCTACATTCATTTCTTTGTCCAGTTGAATCTTCCGTCCAACACAATTTTCATAGTTGGAGCAACTGAGCTGAGGTGGTCTCTGGACTTCAGTGACTGCCCTGATTATTCTAAGGTTTATTCTGCATTGAGAAGGTGCTTCTGTTTTGGCGGCACCATTAATGTGCTGATGGACGCTGTCACACAGCTGTTGCTGCCCAATATATCCCAGTTTGCTTTTGGTGAGTGAACGTTCCTTATAACAAAAATTTCAGCATTTCATACTTTCAGAATGCAAATAGTTGATAGCTTCAGAGAAGAATTAAATGTGCCATTTAGAAAACGTGCTTTAAAAAGGAAAAATGTGATACCATTTAAAAGCTTTGAATGCTGTGATATCAGTGACTGTTGCCATATGTAAAACCTGTCCAAAACTAAACGGGCAGCATTCCTCTCTACTTGGAGATGAATCATACCAAAGACCAAAATGAAAAGTTGTGCAGTGTTTCGTGTTTTTGAGCTGTGTCGTAAAGCCTGAAGACTGTGATTTTGTAATGAACGTGTCGCAGCCTGAATGTCTTTTATGGTATCTGGAATTTGCTCAATGAAAAGACTGACTTGGTGAAACATATTAGTGCACACTATTTTAGGCACACAACTGTAGAAATGATGGACATTCTGGGGTGTGGGTGGACAGATGTATATGCCCGTTTGTCTGAGAGTGTAGTGCCTCAGCGGTGTGCTCTGTTTTTGTTCGGATTGTGTCTTGTATTGTAAAGGGGTTCTCTTACCTCTGTTCCTAATGGTAACTGATGAACATTGTGGGTGCAACTTGAAAGAAAGTCTTGCATGAAAATTAAAGCTCATGTTAGCACATTTCGACACAGAAGGTATTTTCTTATAAACTAAGTGATATGATTTGGTTTTTGGTGCTTCTGTATTCACATATTTGGGTGTTTGTGGTTTTAATACACAGAATTGTAAAGCTGCTGTTCTCTCTGTGCTACTATAGGTGCAGTTGCCGGCACTGTCTCCCACAATGCAGTTGGGCACCATTGCACGCTGGGAAAAGAAAGAAGGCGATAAGATTAACGAGGGCGACCTGATAGCAGAGGTGAAGTTGTAATAACAACTGACCCCCTACCAACTGTGACTATGGTGGCTCCTCCTAGTGGTGACATCAAACATCTCTTCCCCAGGTGGAGACCGACAAGGCCACTGTAGGCTTTGAGATGCTGGAGGAGTGTTACCTGGCCAAGATCCTGGTACCCGAGGGTACAAGAGATGTGCCCATTGGAGCAGTCATTTGTATCACTGTGGACAGGTTATTTCACTTCATTATATGTACAAGATACCCTTTTTGAGCTAAAATAACTTGTAGCTTACCAGTGTTTCCCAAACCCTAGATAGTCCTTATTTTTGCTCCCTACCACCTCCCAGCCAAATCAAGAAAATTGCATACCTGGTACGTTTGTGTTGGGAATAGGCAGAGAACAAAACTCTGGACTGTCGGGGGGGTTCCCAAGGACTGGGTTGGGAAAAATTGGTCTTCACGTTGTCTGTATGGCAGTATAATCTAGAGCAGGGGTGGACAATATTATCAGCAAAGGGCCAGTGTATATGCAGGTTTTTGGGATAATTTTTAGCTCAGCTGTTCAAACCTGAGTGTCAGGACTGTTCAGCCAATCAGTCCTCTATTTAGTAATCTAATTAGGGAGTTGCAGTGAAAACCTGCATACACTGTGGCCTTTTCTGGATAGGATTGCCCACCCCTAGATGCTTCACTTAAGATCTGTTTGTTATGATGATAAAGATGTGTTCATGTACATGGGTCAGTGTTTTTGTGTGTCTATCCCGGCCCAACCTGAGTACTTCTTCCCTCAGCCCTGACCTCATCCCCGCTTTTAAGGACTACACGCTGGACAATGTGTCGGCTGCCCCTGCCCCCACTGCTGCCCCTCCACCTCCAGCCCCACCTTCCTCCGCTGCTGCCATGCCCCCGCAGGCCCCTGGGAGCTCCTACCCTCCACACCTCAAGGTTCGTGCGGACTAGGACCTGCTGGGGGACTTTTATGGGGTGTGAGCCCTGCCAGGCTGACGCTGACAGTTTTTTGTCCTCCCCCAGATCCTACTGCCTGCTCTGTCACCCACCATGACCATGGGCACCGTGCAGCGCTGGGAGAAGAAGGTGGGGGAGAGGCTTGGGGAAGGAGATCTGCTGGCCGAGATCGAGACGGACAAAGCCACCATCGGTGAGGCTGCTCTCAGGATGTGACTGGTTTATGGTGGGGATTGGCCATAGGGGAGAGACTGGCCAATTGCAGAAATTTAATTAATCAGTATTGAGAACTCATCTCCAGTTAGTTGTCAAGTTGGGAATCTCTTCTTGACTTGTCATTTGAAAAGTTTTGTGAAATCCTGAGCTCTGGTTTGGTGATAGGGTTCGAGGTCCAGGAAGAAGGCTACCTGGCCAAGATTCTGGTGCCCGAAGGGACACGAGACGTTCCACTGGGTGCTCCCCTCTGCATCATCGTGGAGAAGGAGGCTGACATCAAAGCCTTCGCGGACTATGTGGAAATGGGCGTGGCTGAGATTAAGGCCCCACCTCCCACGCCTACCTCGGTAAGTCTGAGTATCTCTCAGACCCACCCTTTCTATGGTGAGGTCTGTGTTGAAGCCGGATAAGAGTTGTAATGGCTTGTTAGGTGCCAAGCCTTTTCAAATCATGCATTGAACCAGCTCGATGCCTCCAGCCTTTCATTTGAGTTGTTAGCACCCTAGTAGACTTCATGATTACATACATCCTGAAGTCACCGTGGCAGACAGGAGCATCCATCTCCTACAGCAACTGTATCCTCATTGGAATGTCCTTTTGGTCGCCATGGCAACATGCAACACAATGCAAGGATCTGGAATAGATCAGTTCGGAATGTCAGAGCATAATGACCAAATGGTAAAAGAGGGTTCTGTAGGAAATGCCTTAGGAAATCTGTATTCTGCTGACATATTCTGCTGTAATAGTTTCTACCTTTCAACTAAATTTCGAAGCCTGCATGAAACTTGTTAAACTATATATGGAGCAAGACTTGCAAAATTGTGTGTGTACTTTGAGTATCCTTATGAAATGGCAATAATGGAGCTGATTTTTATGTCCCTCTTGGCCTGAAGCCCAGTGACTTTGACATTATACAGTTATCACATCCAATGATGTTTAATCAGTAATCGGGCCACATCAGGAGGCTCTCTGTGCTTCCTGTAAACGAAGGGGCGTCTTTCTGTGCATTCTAATGTGTGATAACGCCAGTGGCAGGCTGGCAGCCTCCTGGAGCCACATTTACAACAGTTACAACAGGTGGTCTGTTCTGCTCACCGAGGAGTGTTGCAACTCTTAGCGGGAGATGCAGTGCTGCGGACTTTAGGCCATTTGTGCAATTTTTATTTGCATTTGCCAGATTTAGCACCTGGAAACTGGCATCGAAGCAGCACGAAAATTGTGAAATCGATTTGCTGTTTTTTTTAATCATTTTGCTGTTCATTCTAAGTGTTCATGTTAAATGTTAGCAGGATATTATAAGGATGTAGAAAGGTCATTTTTATCTCCTCTACTATTTATAGGCATATGTGCTTTACTGATCAGTGCCAAAGTATTACTTAAGAGCCATAGTAAGAGCTTCCCTTTCGGGCATCTGTAATTACCTAAAACCTAAAGCTAAACTATTATTTTCAGAATCTGATTTTAACACATTTCACAGAATAAAATGCTTACCTGTATAGTGTCTACATCAATCCCAAACACCCTCACATCCCCTCCAGAACACCTTTGCCCCTCATATTTTAGCTCAATAAATCTGTATTTACATGAGTAACATTAATCTTTGTCTTGCAAACTCTCTAAAATGGTCAAATTCAACGAAACCGATGTTTGCTAGTTCTTTTCTGGGCGATGAATGACAAAACCTCAGATGTTTAATCGACTCTGTAAGTGATGTTAGCGATATAATTGGTACCCAGATCTAAGCATCTGCTGTCAGGTTAAATAAAACTGCAAGTTCCTATAATGTGAGAAGTCTCAGAATGGCATTTTCTTTCCTGGCATCTTCCAGAAGATCCAGGTAAAGTATGTCTTACGGAGCGATATTTCCTGACTCGTGTTGCCCGCCTATGTTTCAGGTGGTGCCCCCGTCAGCTCCAGTTCCTGCGCCCTTGGCTCCCACGCCCGCCCCTGCCATGGCTGCACCTGCCGCTGCCAGGAAAGGCAGAGTGTTCGCCAGCCCCCTGGCCAAGAAGCTTGCGGCTGAGAAGGGAATCAACCTGTCCCAAGTTAGCGGTGAGCCAGAGTGAAGCATCACTATAGTCCCCTGTTTAAGCATTTTTAATGCTAGTTATGCGTATATACCTGACCATTCCTATATACTGTTTGAGTCCATCCATCCATCCATCTATCTATCTATCTGTCTTCCAGTGGTTTATCCAGTACAGTATCACAGGGAGAATGGAGCCTTATCCCAGGACGATATTAGATGCTATTCAGGGAACACTTTCTATGGGATACCAGTCCTCAGGGCACATATGCAGTCATAGTCTATGGGCAATTTTCAAGTTGTTGTTTTTTCAAAATGCATCCGTAGACTGGGGGGGGGTGCTCACTAGCTCACTCAGGCTTTCTTCCTCAGGGTCCGGCCCAGATGGCAGAATCACGAAGAAGGATATCGAGGGCTTTGTTCCGCCTAAAGTTGCCCCGGTGAGTCCCCCAGGTCCGCCAGAGCTGCATATTGAATTCATAAATTACGTGAAGAGAAAATGGACAAAAACGAGGCCCAAAGCAATATAAAGAAAGTGACTTGTTAATGTCACACGTGAGTCTTGATCTTAAAGCCTGTGTATCACGGGACGTCTGCATTCCTGCTTTGTCGCCAGCGAAATGTGTCAGCAGCCTTTCTGTCTCTGTCCCTCCGCCAAGGCCGTACCGGTGGCCCCTGGTGCCCCCTCCTTCGGTGTCCCCACCCCCGCCGTGGCGGCCGTGCCCACCGGCACCTTCACGGACATCCCCATCAGCAACATCCGTAAGGTGAGCCCCCTCCCCCCCAACACATACATCAGTTATATTGTACAGCCTTTCATCCATTTGATACTAATTTGTTCATGAGTAAATCAACAGTAGCAACAAAGAAACGAAAAGCTATTTCTGTTATTTTAAAGGGGAAAATTTATTTTTAATTTAAACTCAATTTTTGCCAGGTCGCTAGGACAACGAAAAAAGGTCATTTGAATAAAAAACATAAATTTGAAATTATTAATGAAATTTATTGCAGTGAAGCTTTATTTATCCGCTTATTGTGCCCAGGAAATTGTTGCGTATTGTGTTTTTACATGTAATATTTGATTGAAACCATCGAGCTGAAATTACATTGCTTGTTCCTTTTTTAATATAATTTTTGCCTGTAAATTGGTATGAAAATCAAAATTCTTGTCATAAAACTCATGACCCATTATGGTGTTAAAATAATTATATATATATATATATGTGTGTGTGTGTGTGTGTGTGTGTGTATATATATATATATATGTATGTGTGTGTGTGTGTGTGTGTGTGTGTGTGTGTGTGTGTGTATGTGTGTGTGTGTGTGTATATAAACAACATCATTCTAGGGATGGCTGTACTTAAAAATCAAAACCAAACCGGTTGGTTTTCTTAATATAGATGAAGTAATAATTATAGGTAAAATAATTTAAACTCTTGAAAAAGACAAAAAATTGTATGTAGCAACTGCGCATTGATTCTCATGATTTGGTGTATATCTCCCAGGCTGTAATTGTATGGCGCCCCCTGTCAGTGTGGCTGAATTACGCCTTTTCCGTTATTGTTTGTCAGTGGATGAGGCTGGGAATGTTACTCATGTCAAAGGCATAATCGTCTGTGTTCACAGGTGATAGCGCAGAGGCTGATGCAGTCCAAGCAGACAATACCCCACTACTACCTGTCTGTTAACATCAAAATGGACCAAGTGCTGGACCTGAGGAAGGAACTCAATGAGGTGAGCTAATCTCCACCAATCAGGGGGTCGTGAGCACATCGTTGCAGTTTACATTAATGAGGAAAATTTGCCAGTTTGGGAATCTAACCTGTGTTTCTGTCGCAGGTGGTGAAGGCAGATAACATCAAGCTCTCTGTGAATGACTTTATTATCAAGGCCTCTGCTCTGGCCTGTTTAAAGGTGCCTGAGGCCAACTCTTCCTGGATGGATACAGTGATCCGTCAGTGAGTGCCCTCAGTTGTCCTGCATTACTTTATTCAGCCACCAGAGGGTGCACCTTTGCAAAGCAACCCTTACAACATACCTGTTGGCTGGGCTAGTCAATGCACCAATCCCATGCACACTTGTTTTCTTCCTCTCTGCAGGAATCATGTGGTTGATGTCAGTGTTGCTGTCAGCACAGCTAGTGGCCTTATCACTCCTATAGTGTTCAATGCGCACATCAAGGGCCTAGCTGCCATCAGCAAGGACGTAACCTTGCTAGCCGCCAAGGCACGCGAGGGCAAGCTGCAGCCTCATGAGTTTCAGGTGAGCTCCCCCCAGTGGTCTGAGAAAGAAGTGCAGAAACCGACGGCTTTCTCGATGTCAGGTGGCCCTTTGGGCCTCATTCCTTGTTTACGCTCATTGGTTGTCATGTGACTGATGGGTATCCTGTCTGCATTATAGGGTGGCACCTTTACCATCTCCAACCTGGGCATGTACGGCATCCAGAACTTCTCAGCCATCATCAACCCCCCTCAGGCCTGCATCCTGGCCGTGGGGGGCTCTGAGAAAAGGCTACTGGCAGCAGATAATGAGAAAGGGTAAGGAGCCTGGAATAATCCAGGAGTGTGTGTAATAAGTCACGTGCCAGAAAGGTGGAGGCTACAGGGGTGGGCAGGAGGGGCAGTGCAGAGGTCACCGGGATTAATTCTGGTGTCCTTACTCATGTTTCTCATGCTGTATTGCCCTTTAAGGTCAGTGGTGCACACAGCATTCTGTCACCAGCTCACTAACTTGTTTTCAGACTGACTGCTGATGTCATCCTCCTATCCTTAGGTTTGACGTCGCTAACATCATGTCCGTGACACTGAGCTGCGATCACAGGGTGGTGGACGGGGCAGTGGGCGCCCAGTGGCTGGCGGAGTTCCGGAAGCTTCTGGAGAAGCCTGTCACCATGCTGTTGTGAACCTGCAGCCAGACCTCCTGTGACCCCCCCCCCCTTGCTACTATCTAACTTGTCTTCAAGGGGACACCTGGATAAGCCAACGTTGTTCATGGGAGATGTGCTCCTCTTGATAAATGTACTCATTTTTCCCTATTTCTCTTGCTCTCCTTCTCTCCCCTACACATACATACACAGCTGGTTCAATCCAGTGAACTTCAGCAAGGGCCCAAACGGAAACTAGAGGTATCAGAAGCAGTGTTACGTAGGTCAGTTCATGTGGGCTCAGACTGCTGCTGAAATTGGAATATCTCTAATTCAATAGGCCTTGGAACAAGTTGTTACAAACGATTGCAGTCCAGTTACGAAACCCATATTATTACAGTGATATTTAACGATTGGGAAAAAAGAATCTTTCAGTCTTGTGTGTTCTTGCTTCCGTTCAGTGTTTTATTTGTTAAGCACATCTCAGATTGTATATGTGGAGTCCCAGGCACAGCTGGAGAGACGGGTGCGGTGCAGGGGGTTTTTTGGACTACTTGAGGATGAGGGTGCTGATCAAATTGGGGACTTTGCGCGTTGTCTCAGTCTGAATGTGGCGGCCCTGGATGAGCATGAGTCCCGTGAACATGGAAACAAGGTTGTTTCATACTGGAATCCTTTATATCCCCCCCCCACCTTCCAAATTTTCAAATTCCCCCTTAATGGTAGGTTTTATCCATGAGAAATGCGATTTTGCAAACATGGAAGTTTGTGTGTCTAGATATTGGCTGGTTTGTTTAGAGCACATAAATTTTCCAAGTCAGATCAGATAAAGCAAGGGTGTGCCATAAAATTTTTCCCCTTGCAATTTTGAAGTGTATCATTAGGGGGAGGCTTTTTTTTTACCACATGAAAGGTGAAATGCACGATATAACGAAAATTTAAGGGGAACTTCCTGTTGGAACAACAACAAAAATAAAAACGTGGATGAGAAGTCATTAAGTGGCAGGTTCCAAGGTCAGTTTCTCGCTAGTAATACAGCCGTGTAACAAATGGATGGTGTTAATGAATTGTCTGTCACATTTCTTCCTTAAATGGTGCAAATTGGAAACGGTTACAGTGAAATTGTGTGGAGGTGCAGTGTCATACTTGTCTCATAAGTACAAGATCCAGTGTCAGGCTGCTAGGGTTCATCTCCGCTGCAGTTGGCTGTAGTACAGCCAGAAGGTGGATGTGGAGACTGCGTATTACGTAATTCATTGTCCATCACAAAGCTGCCTGTACCACTAATAGCCACCCCCCCGCTACCATTAGTGCCCATTCACACAGACTCAACATCCCATTAGATGTAGAGTCTGGTTACACTAGACGAGCCTCTAACTGAAGAGGCAGAGAAGTCAAATTTTGCTGTGGCCTGGAGTAAATGAACACCATGGCCATAGTTTCTTGTCCAGCCAGCCTTGGCAGACAGCTTGCTTCTTATCATATTCTGTCAGACACTTCTTTTGTATCTGTAAGACCACACTGTATGCTTCCCTGCAGCTCAAAGCAGGATTATACAGTTGGTGCTACCAAAATGTGCAACTACCCCTACCTCCCCCCAAAAAAGAAGAAAAATATACAGAGAGGTCTAACTTGTGTGTTGCTGTTTTGATCATGTCTTTCAGCTGGTCTCAGATAATGAAAAGCCATCAAATCCTGGACAGAAATGCTGGAAAGCTAGAGGGCCGAAACATCTGCATTAAATGATAAAACACATTACTATACAACAAGTTCAATGTTATTGGTCAAGGTTAAGGAACATCCTTCCTTGACTGGGAGCCGCAAAGACCTGTATCTATTCAAAGACGAAATCATAACTTTATAGTGGCCAAAACATCCGGCTTGCAATTGTAATGTGGGCTCAATCCTGCACACAACAAACAATGAGTGTTTACAACACACTCCATCTGAAATGGAACGGCTTATATTAAGCTGTGTGGTTTATGTCTATATATAATCTTAATTTGTGTAAACGGCCCATCCGAATTGAGAAAAATGTCCTTGAAAGGTGCATCATAAAGACATTATTTATGTTTCTGTAAATGGGATCTTTTCATTTAGCTACTGTTCAGCCCAAAATTTTTAGTGTTTGTAAAGCTCAATGCACACAGTGGGTTGTAAAAACAGAGATTAAAGGATTCTTTTGTTCCACGTGCCTTGTGGTTATTGTCCACAGAACACAAACGGCTATGCCAGCCAAAACTGCAGAGCACAGCTGGGTGTCTGAAGAAAGCAATGAGGTAGGGAATGTGGTTGCAGTACAAAAAGGGGTTTGAGCCTTTGAAGATTGCCAGGTTCATTGGTTTTATCATCCCATATAATTTAAATTCTGGCAGTGACTCGCAGAATACTGATCAAACCAATCAGTAAATCGTCTCATTTTTCCCCTCAGCAGAAATCAGTGCGGACACCCCAAATCAAGGGTAGTTACTTCATCTGGTTCCTCTGAACCCCTCTACAGAGGGAAGAAAGCAGTGCACCTGTAGGAAACCGTGCAGACAGAACATGCAGACTCCACACGCAGAGTTGGGATTCGAACCCCAACCCTACAGGTGTGACAACAGCAATACCCAAAGCCATGCACAACCTGGCTTTATTGGTTGTCAAGTTATACACCTCAACTTTAAAATGTGAAACAAGTGGGATTTATTGAAAACTAAACCAGATAATAAAGTTCATTTTGAACAAACATGAATACATACTTCCCTGCTGGGTTCTGTACATAAAGAGCTTCACTGAAAGAGCAGCTTATTTGATCTTGGTAAGAGCAATAGCGCGTCGTTCGGTGTTCTGGAACAAAGCCCGGATGAGGCTCTTCAGCTCGTTGTTGGTGAATTCCAATGCCAAGGGGCCTTTGCCATCTGCCCATCTATGGAGAAAGGAAAAGGAAAAGGAAAAGTGGAGGCAACAGTGAAACTTGGGGTCAGAGTGCAGGATCAGCTTTGAAGCTAAGGGCCACCTTGAGGGCCCAACCATACCATCCATCTATTGCTCCCTCCATCCATTATTTGCCGCTTATCAGGGGTCGGTTCGTGGGGGCAGCAGTCTAAACAGGGATGCCCAGAACTCCCTCTCACCGGCCACCTCCTCTGGGGGAATACTAAGGCGTTCCAAAGGCAGACAAGAGATATAATCTCTCCAGCGTGTCATGGGTCTGCCCTGGGGCCTCCACCTGGTTGGACATGCCCAAAATGCCTCCCCAGGGAGCCGTCCAGGAAGCATCCCAGTCAGATGGCCGAACCACCTCATCTGGCTCTTTTCGATGCAGAGAAGCAGCGACTCTACTTTGAGCCCCTCCTGAATGTCTGAGCTCCTCACCCTAAGACTGAGCCCAGCCACCCTGCAAGGGGCACTCATTGCCGCTGCTTATATCCGCAATCACATTCTCTTGGTTACTACCCAATGCTTATGACCATAGGTGAGGGTAGGAACATAGATCGACCGGTAAATCGAAAGCTTTGCCTTTTGGCTAAGCTCTCCTTTTAGCACAATACAATAGTCCAATGTCCGCACTGCTGCTGATGCTGCACTGATCCGCCCGTCGATCTCTTGCTCCCTTCACTTATGAACAAGATATAAGAGATACTTTAACTCCGAGATACTTTAACTCCTCCGCTTGAGGCAGCAACTCATACCCTGTGATATTGCTAAGAACATAAATTGGTGACAAAGGGCAGCCCTGGCAGAGTCCAACACCCACTGGGAACAAGTCTGACGTATTGCTGGCAATGTGAACCACACTCACTCCATTTGTATACGGACTTCATATTTTCCATGGCCTCACCAAATTCCTCCCACACCTAAGTTTTTTCTTCAGCAACTGCCAGTCACATTCTGCTTAGCTTGCCAATACCCATCATCTTAGGATCACAGAGGTGCGCAAAAAAAAAAAAAAAAAAGATTGGTGGAGAGGGTCCCAGCAGTGATTAGACTAATCTGCCAGTTACAAGATTTGACCAGGTGACGTTCCAGCCCACAGAGCCACACACTAGATCTATATTCATAATGAGGTACAATCTCAAATAGTCCCAGATCTTTGGACGTAATTATGACAGAGAGGATGTTCCTGAAGAACTCAGCAGTTATATCTGCATTGCTTGCAGCCCTTCGCTACATCTCACCTGTCCACAATCTCCTGAAGATTAGCCTGCAGCACTATCGCCAGCTCCTTGAAGGTCATCCACTTCTTCACATAGATGGGCACCTCTTCCTGGCACTTCCTGTTTTTGTTTTCCTCAGGCAGCGGTATGAACACCAGGGGCCCTTCATCAATGACTGTTTGGCAGAGGGTGTGCAGGTGGTCGCCATCGTCTGTCGAGATGTCCTACAGAGAGTGACAGGCTGGGAGGTTATCAATCGATTCAAATGATTCTCAAGTTTACTGATTCTGAAGACCAAGTGTCCAGAAATGTTGTTCTGAACCCTGCTTAACATTGGTTTAAAGTCCTTTATGAAAATGTGCGTGCAATTTAGTGACAAAATATATTTTACAATAAAATTTATATTCATTTCATTCATGTTTCTGAAAGAAAATTAAATGACTATTCATTAATTTAAGAGTAAATGATTTAGTTAGGCCTACTTACATATATTTCACATACCTATTAACAATTTGATTAATGTATAAAAATTTGTTATGTCTAGAAATAAAAATGGAAGTATATTTGGGTCACTCTCTTGCACTTGATACTTTTTTGGGAAAGAAATACAATGAAATATAGTGTTTCTTTTTAGGTGTAGAGCAATTGATGTCACCTTAACTTATATATATTAAAACATAATTTGTTGCTTTGATTTTATGATTTTAACCATTTTCCCCAAGACAGCCAAAAATCTCATTACTGTAACAGTTTCAAGGTCAAATAATGCAAAACTAGATGAATTTAAAATTCCACAGCATGAAACCCACAATAAACAATTTGTATAATAATATGAATCTTTCTTGCTCAATTTTTTTCGTAATTTTTCTCATCTCCATAGCTCTTGCTCTGGATTTGGTAAAATGCTTTTGTTTATTACAGAAATAAATGGTAATATAATAAAATAGAGGCAAAATTCACAGTTTAGACAATGAAGTAGTGTAATTTTAGTCTGTCTTCAAACTAATTTTTAAAATTAGAAAAATTGTATATTACAGTAATGAGTTGGAGAGAATGACCCATTTACACCCCCAAAGCAATCATAAGACACTATTCCTTACGCTCTTTAACACACAGTTCAGATGTAAGAAAAACTATAGCTGAAATGCATTAAATTCAAGTTCAGCTTCAGCATATATCAAAAATCTGACCTTACCTCCAGCATCATAATTTTACTGATCATCTCGGTGATGGCAGTGTTTAACAAAGAGCCCATCGCTTTGCAATAAATATTGATCGGCAAGACATCTTGCCAAACTTTGCCCAACCTCTTCAACTGGTGTATGACCTGAAAAGATATCAAAGAGAAGACTAATAACACTCCTCAGGACAGTGAAATAACTCAGTGACAATTTTCTCCTATTCCTCAGCAACATGAAGAATGGGAAATGTTCTTAGATGGAACATCTCCCTGGTAATAGTTTTCTTGCAACCCTTTAGAATTGCTCGGGGGGGGGTATCCCGTCATGTCTTTAGGAAGGTAGCACCCCGCTCACCTGTCTGACAGCCTTGCTGGCTGCAGAATAGTTATCCTCATCGTCCAGGTTGGCAAAGTTCCTGGCAGTTGACAGCCTCTCCAGCAATTCTGCTTTCTGGGCATTCATCTGTGCCAGGAAGCACTCCGTGCCTGAGGTTTGAACAGTAAACTAATGAAAAACCACCCAGGCCTATAAACTAACAACAGACCATCTTGATTCTCGAGATAATTTGGCACAATTTCAAACTTGTATAAACTTATAAAACAGATTAAAGTTACCATGTGTCTGGAAACTCAGAAGACAAACACCATCAGAACTAGTTTTGAACTTCATTCTTTATGCATAAAATAAATATTTGTATGTAGGACCTATAAGTTGTTAAGGATAAAACAAAGATCTCAAGTTAATATATAAATGCATGCATGCATGCATGCATGCATATGGAGAATTACTAGGATCTTACGTCATCCAGGGCTTAGCCGAGAGACCTAATCTGTCGGAAGGTTCTCAACCTTAAGGCATTGTTCTTAAAACGTCTCAACTAAACAAATCTTTCAGGACTTGTTCAGATTCATTCAGGGCTTCAAGCCCAAATGCCCTAGCCCTCGTGACACATCTGGTGTTTGTAAAATAAGACTGACGTATTCGTCAACAGAACAAACGATGTTGACGCTAGATGAACATGCTGGACAAAGTTGTCCACCCCCCAGCAGCTGGGCTCTGAGGCCAACTCCTACCTAGCCTCCTGAAGCCAGGAACCAGGTCAACGAAGGTGGCGGCACCGTCGCTGAGCGGCTGGGGCAGGTGGGGTCTGAACTGGTGGCCCAACGTGAGCAGGTGGTGAGCGATGAACATGCAGTTGTTGTGGTGGATAGCTGCCAGATGGGGGAACTTCAGCAAGTTCTCCCTGCAGGAGGGACAGATGGACCAGCATCTCTGTGAGCCAACTGGCAGCTCCAAGCACCAGCAAACACAAGCTTCAGTCATGTCATTTAATCAGCACAAGAAGCACTACTTCTACCAAATTAACAGTGTTATAAATGCTAATTAAGGACTTACTTGTGGTATGTAGGCACAACATCGTAGAACAGTTGAAAAATATTTCGCACAGTGTAGAAAAGTTGGGTAGCACTGGGGGGAAAAAAGAACAGAAAAGTGATGGTATTTGTGTGAGCATATATTTATACACACAATAACTATATTTTGTAATACGTTTCCCCTGAAAACAGCATTTCCAATTAGGCCACTGAGACCAAAATCAATACAGCTTCAGCTATGGCTGCATCATCACCGATATGATGCATTTTTTGGTGAGAAATGATTCATAAGAGTCAGGGATGAGCAAGTTCAGTTCTCAGGATTTATTCTAAGCCTGACGCCAAGAGGCTTAACCACAGTGACTTGGCAACCAAGTTCTGGCACGAAACGTCAAAAAGATGACCTTCAGTGAAACCCTGGGCACCCAATGGCCCAGAAAGACCAAGCACAGACTGGGATTGTGGGGGCGTACCACTGGTTGGAGCTGCCGACGGCCTCGGACAGGGTGCTGAGGGCCAACTCCATCAGCTGCTGGACAGACTCGCTGATCCGGCACACAGGCAAGCAGAGAGTGTGCCGACCCAACTGCTTGTCATTCTCCAGCTTCGGGGGCTCCATGAGTGAGGGTCTCTTCTTACACGTCTCCTGCTTCACCTTGCCCCCGGAACCCGGACTAGGCAGCTTGGGAACAGAGAGCTTGGACTCGGGGGAGATCTAAGCAGAAAAGTGCTTGCAGAATTAGCAGAGCTTCAACCAAACAATGACAAACAGGAAGGCCCAACTCTGCTCCTCCAGATTTTCGAGCAGACCTTTCAGGAACATGACTGGGACAAAACACTAGTCGGCAAGGGCACGGTACACATAAATAAAGACAAGAATAACCCCAAAAAACATGATCAAAAGACACCCAAAGAAAGCAAATAACAGGAGTCACAATCTCAGCGCCATTTTCAGCGGCAAATGCAGTGAAGGAAAAAACTCAACTCACCTTCTTTATTGAAAATAGCCAAACAGACCAAAGCAAACTTGCACAGCCCTCGAGAGGCGTTAGAAACTTCTGAACATGGTATCAAACCCCGGCACCTCATCGGACTCGATCCCCACCTTGACAGTGTTGTGTATCTCCGACGTCATCAGGTTGCGTGCCGCCACGATAACATCCTGGCACTTTTTGCTGGCGAAGTGCGAGTTGACATTGCGGGCGTAATGTAGCAGGTCCGTGGAATCTCCCGCCAGATAATTCAGCTCCTTCAGAGTGTACTCAAACTGCTCCGTCTCCTTGATTACCTTCAGAGACACAGAAACAAAAAAATATGACACTAACGAAGAAGCAGGTTGTGCATGTTTAGCAAGTCGAGTGTATTCCCCCACGTACCTCACTATACTTTCCCAGCAGGCTGCTGTTAGCCGGGATGGAATACAGGAGACATTCGTGAATGATGCAGTCCGACATCTCCTCCCATATCATATCCCCTAGAATCCCAGACATCGTCATCTCTCCCATGGAGATATCTAATGAGAAGGGGCCAAAATGAGATCGTAAGGAAGCCGGGGAGATTTACAAACGATTTCATAAGGCACTTGTGGACAGGATTCATTAGAAACATGTATCAAATATGCAAAATCTCTTCCCGTTGCTTCACACTACTGGCAGGTCAAAAGTATCTTTTCAAAAGTGGATGTTAAGAGGTAAGGCCTACCTAGTAGGTGTTTGTGCAGGGCCCTGAGCACTGCCAGCACTTTGGTGTAAACCTGGGTGGGGGAGGGGTGCTCTGCCAGGGTCTCCTCTAGCTGGAAGGACAGCACGACACCCTGGCCTGGCTGCTCCACTACCTCCACGTGAAGGGAAGGGTAGGTGATCAGTGGCTTCAGAACGTACTTCAGGAGCACCTGCCCTAGAGCACAAAGCAGAAGACAAACCCACCGTGAGCGTCAAGCTGCTAACGGCCCTGCAAACAGTGGCATAAGCTTCACGCTTATCCCCCCGGAAACATGCGAGAAGGGGGGCGGGTCTTACCAAAGAGTTTGATCTTGTGGTTCAGCTGCCCCTGGATGGCAAGGGCCTGCAAGACCCCGGTGAGTAAGCCGCGAGGGGCGCCTTCCTCCCCTTCCTGTACTCCAGCACACAGATGGAGCTCCGTCTTCAGGAAGGACTCCACGCCGGACAGCTCTGAGGACCAACAGAGAAGCGGCTCACATGCAATCACCATGTTCACAGGCCACTTGCTGACAAATTTTTTCTCTTCTGTGCGAAGTTAAGCTGAACATTATTGATCAATTGTTTGCAGGGATACTTCAATTAATAACCTCTGCTGTGGCTAAAATTAAGAACATAAGAAATGTACAAACGAGAGGAGGCCATT
>JAAGVU020000038.1:19232189-19249470 GCA_011763525.2 Mormyrus iriodes
CCATACTCTAACTACACGCTGTGTAAAGAAGTGCTTCTTCAAATTCACTTTAAAATGTTCTCCCGCTAATTTCCACTCATGGCCACGAGTTCTAGTATTTATTACACACATGGAGGTTCAGAGAATGATAAGTTTATCCAATTTCTGATAATACCTGCAGTTGCCGTGCAACTCTGATGGTCTACACCACCACCCAAGACAGAAAGCCAGTCATGTCCAACGGGAATGTGAGCATGCAGCCCCCATGCTGGGAAGAACTTTGGAGAACAAGCCCTCACCTTTCGAAGGGGGCAGTTTCCAGACGACAAGCTTCGACCACTCGTCCCCCAGGTGGTAGATGAGGTTCTCCCTCTGGATGGTGAGTTCGGAGATCAAGGCCCTCAGAAGGGGGAGCTCACATACCTTCCAGGCCTTCAGGGAATCCACTGAACCTCGGGCCTGTGAGGAACAGTGCTGGGTAAATAACTGGCAGGACCCATCACTGGAGTCCCACCAGCTGCGGGGTGCCAGCAGTAAGCACTGGACTACCGACCGTTAACATCTTAGGACACAGAAGAAAACGACGAAGATAATAAAGAAAACAATTACTTATAACAGCAATAAAGCTCTCAGTACGTTACTTTCTCAAACATATTTAAATAAAAAAGTCACTTTACATTCACTTTATTTGGCTGACACTTTTGTCCAAAGCCACAATACAAACATACGGCCATCAAGGTGTCAACTAGGTACAAGTGCAACTAGGGTGAACTCTCAGTTAAGTCGTATTGGAGCAAAACTAGTCTAACTAGTCTGCACAGCTATATTTCTGTTTATTCCGATACACGAGTATATAAAGGCATTACAAATACAGGAGTCATACACATTATCCAGAGCATATATCCAGCATAGACACTCTCTGTTTGGCGGGGGGAAGGGGGACGTTCTCACCTTTTCAAGCTGTTCAGCAGCAGTTGTGTACTTCTTCTCATGCAAGGCTCTGTTGTACTGCTCCATGGCTTCATCAAACTAAACCAGCAACACAGACACGCGCGCGGAGTCAGCATATCGTTCGTCAGGAAGCCGCATCTCACTGGTATTGCATAAATCCATTACAGTTTATATGTTTAGCAGACACTTTCATCCAAAGAAAAGTACATTTTTGAGAAAGGCTGTCTTTGAAGCCATTGGGGATTAAAGGCCTTGCTCAAGGGCACAACAGTGACATCTCCCTAACCTGGGATTTGAACCAGTAACCTTCTGATCACAGGCACAGGACCTTAACCCTTGTGTAGGGATATGGGATAATTTGTTCGTATTTTAAATATCACGTGTTCCACTTGAAAATGAAAGTTTTCATACTTGGAGAAGGGTTACCTAAACACCAAAAATCTTGAAAATTTCATGTACTTTCTGTTGACCAATGCCAAAAACTACATCTAACACCCCCTTGCGCTGGCACAAAGGGTTTAGACTCTTATCAAAACACAAGAGTTAACCTGCTGAGCCAAACACTGTCCCCAAAACTGCCGATTCAGCACATTGTGCTCTCAGGAACTGTTGACTACATAAGCCAGCTTCTTTAGGACGACAAGGCCAAACAATATGACATCACAAGGGGGTAACTTCAAGGCTGAGTTGTAATGGAATGAGGCAGCCAGACAGGTGAACGCTTCCACACCTCCTGCAACAATCTGAGCACGGCGATCACAGTAGTGTTCTTCTCCAACTGCTGCTTCAGCTCTGCGTACTCCGCGGCAGCAACATGGAGGTTCTGTTGAACCTGGGAAGGGAGGGGTGGATAAGGTGGGGTTATTTAAATCAGTGTTTCTCAAACTGGTCCTCGGGGACCCCCAGGCAGTCCACGTTTTTTGGTCCCTCCCAGGAAAAATGTGGACCGTCTGGCATGGAGCTGGGAGGGAGCAAAATCCAAAAAGTCGTATGGGAGTCGCCAAGTACCTGGTTGGGGAACACTGATTTAGACCAGTCTAATCATCATAATGACCAGGTTTCTTTTTGTGAAAAAAAAGAGTGGCCATGCATGCATGGGAATATAATTACTGCTACTATTAATTCTAACTGAAAAATAACATTTCAGGTATTATAAGTGGTGTAACAACTTCACCTCATTTTCTATGCAGCTCTTCAGGATGTCTATGTCTTTGGAGACCACCTCCACCTGTGCCATGAGCTCCTCAGCTCCCTGCAGGCTGGGCAGGAATTCATTGTACCTCTTATTGATCATGTCACAGACCTCATCCTGTAGGGAGAAATAAAGGGTCAGGAAAGAGTTAATCCTCAAAGATGACAGTGTAGGTTTGGAGGCCTGCCTGCACTGAAGGGGGCTGTGTGTGCAACCCTATGAAAATGACTAGGATCACAAAGGCTAAACAGAGACGGCAAAGTTAGTACTTCACAGGACGTCCAAGACCCAGGGTATTGATTTCAAACATCACAGAACCATACCACTGGTCATCGCACACTTTCATTTTACTCATGGTCCTTATTAGCCAGAGAGGCCATATTTATACAAATCTCATCATACGGTTCTGTTTCCATCTGTTCTCATTAGTAATGGGTAAAGTCATACAGTGATCATGTCTTTTGATTTAAGTGCGCAATGACACCCAGCGTGATCATAGGTCTTTTATTTTTTACACCCAGTGCCGTATATAGATCGCCCTGCTCTTTTCACTAAAACAGAATTATATTACTTGTTTCATACGCAACACTTTGTGATGTACTGATCAGCTGGTATAACACATTATTACACTTAATTACGCTTAGCATAATACTATTCCTGCAAACACGAAAGCAGCAACACGATTTAGTTGTGAAAGAGACCGCACAAGTAGACGAGACCCCAACGGATTGTGTAGCGTAGCATATAATCGCCCATAATAATACTGGAAGAAAACATCTGTTATAAGGCTCAAAGGTTAAGTTCGTCACAAATCAGCTGTAACCCAAGGGCGGACCAGAACGACACATATGCGTACAGAGCGGCTTCAAACTGTCAACGTGGCCGGCGAAGAGCCTACCTTGGTCTCCTCCACTTTTTGGGACAATCTGCTTATTTTACAACTAAGATCTTCTTTTTCCAACTTTCCTGAGCTGGCAAGCACCTCCGTCACGAAGGAAGCCATATTTAATGTCTAGGCGCCGCTTTCGGGCAGACCTACCAGAAAGTAATCCTTTTGTCCGCTTTCAAATCTGACAGAAAGTCAGTTACGACTTCCTTTGACCGCCGACCCAAGGCATTATGGGATATGTTGTTTTATGTGACACTGCTGAGGCATTGTGGGATATGTCGTTTCACGGAATATATCGTTGGAGGCGTTATGGGACATGTTGTTCTTCCATGAATGTGTTTTTGAACTCTCGAATTATTGGCTCAAACATACCACGTAGTCCTTTTAGTTCAATGGGTGAACACTTAGTAGGCTTGCTGTGGAGTGTACTGGAGTAATTATTAACGTCAGTTAATCGTTATAAGTATGTTTCATAAGTCAGGTTGCAGCTTGTCCAGCAATTTATCTATAGGAACAAGGATTCAACGGTTTTAATTGTCACCTGCAAAGTATACAGTCCACCTATAATCTGCAGTGAAATACAAACCGGTCATCTCTGCCATAGTAAAAATTAGTGAAAGGTAATAAGACATAAAGTAATGCTATAACAGATATTTATTAAACAAGAAAAAAACAGATATCTGCAACATAGCTCCAATAAAGTGCATGGTGCATGAGTAAGGGGCAAATATTTAATTACAACTGTCGATTAAGTGCTACGTAGTTTGATGGCCTGACAGTAGAAGCTCCTTTTGAGCCACTAAGTTTTCACTGAGAAACAGCAGTTGCTGGGGTAGGTTGTATTCTTGCTGATATTGGCAGCTCTGCTCCTGTATCATCTGAGGTGTATGTCCTGCAGGGAGGGCAGATCAGCCTTGCAAATGTGTTCAACTGAACATACCACCCTCTGCAGAGTTTTGCAGTCCAGGGCAGAGCAGTTACCAAACCAAGCTGTGATTCCCATGGTGAGGATCCTCTCTAACACTTCAGAGCTCCCTGAGAATGGCTGGAGAGACCTTGAACACCCTCAGCTGCATAAGACGGTATAGCCAGTACTTGGCTTTAGATAACTCAGTCCGTACATGATTTGACCAGGTGAGGTCATCAGACATACACATTCCCAGATACCTAAAGGTATTCACCCTGTCAACTGGAACCCCTTTGATGTTGAGAGGGTTGTATGCACCGCACTGCTTATGCCTAAAGTCCACCACCATCTCCGTAGTCGTACAGGTATAAGTCAGAGGCAGTTAGCCAGACATCATTATGTCAGACTGTCCAGCTCATCCAGGCAACGCCTTAAAAAATTTACAAATGAGAGGAGGCCATTCAGCCCATCAAGCTTGTTTGGGTGGGATTTAACTAATAGCTTAAAGTTACTAAAATCTTATCTAGCTCTGATTTAAAATAACCCAAAGGTTTCGCTTGTACTACACTAACAGGAAGACCTTCTCGTAGTTATTGAAGATCAGGCCAATCAATACTGTCGTCTGTGAATTTGAATATTTTATTTGCATTGTGTTTGGCCACAGTCATGCATGTACAGAAGTGGGCTTAGATCACAGCCTTGTGGGGCGCCAGTATTGCGGGTGAGGGGAACCGAAGTATGTGATTTCTCCTTCACCAACTTGAGTCTGCCATGTGCAAAAGTCTAGGATCCAATCACATTGGGGTGCATTCGGACCCTTGTGCCTCAGTTTGGAGAACAGTGTAAGGGGGGATTATGGTTTTGAAAGCTGAGCCAAAGTCTATGAATAGCTGTCTCATATAATTCCCCTTAGCACTGTCCAAGTGGGCGACAGTGGTATGGAGGACACTGGAGATGGCATCATCGGTGGATCTATTAGGGTGATAGGGAAACCAAAGTGAATTCCAGTGAACAGCAATCAGTAGTAGTCTAGTGAAGCTTACAGTGTTACCACTGTGTCTTTTTTTGAATGGTTACACAGGGATCCACAAACACTCAGATATATATACGAAGTATATAGTTATACAAAAAGGTCTGAGTTTTCAGGAGCACAGATATTTAACCATTTTACTTCTTCCGTTCTAAATTCTAGATTCTATAGAATTTATCCTCATTTTGAAAATGAACTGGGGTAACTTTGACCCCAAAAATAACACAGGGGTTAAGATCCCGTTGACATCATCAATGTCCAGTGGGTTTCAGTCTCTGTTGATGTAACAATCCATCTGTCGCAAAGTGTCTAATAAAACCCTAAGTAATCATGAGAATTGCACGTCTGAGAAGATCAGGTAGGGGAGCTGTACATACATCCTGAGCCAACAGCATCAGGACTTTTTTCCATTCGTGTGCTGTCACCATTTATACTTTTCCAACACAGCTGCTAGCAACTATGCATTGGCCCATGACAGCTCTGTTATGTTTAAGAAAAAAATGACATATTAAATGGAGGAATGGACAGAATGAATTCAAAAGACAATAAATCACAGAAAATGGGTGTAATTTTATTTATAAGATCAAGTGTGGGATCCATTTTCAGTCAAAATGGAACAAATCTACAGAAAGAAAGTCATCTCCATATACATTAGATTCTAAGAATAGCCCAAACCCATGATGTTATAGGTTTTTAAGACCCATTACTCTTTAACCCATTAATTCTGCAACAGAGAGAAGTCATTTTAACCTTGGAAAAGTCAAACGTTTGAACCTTGATTTGGATGTTAAGGGCAGATAAAGGGCTAAGAAATTAAAAAATGCATAGGAATACAAAACAGTGCACAAAATAATACTTTCAGTGATAATCCAGCATCTATCTTCTGCTAACAAGGTTCCACCTGATGATGTCACCCCACTTGGCATCCTGGGTGAGCATCCTCATCTCCTCCAGCCCATCTTACTACAGGACCTTGCAGCACTCCATGGCAGTTTGGTTGGTTTTTTGGAACTTAATGTAGGTCTTCCCATGAGTCAGTGTAACCGCCGCTGAATGAAAGCCTGGTGATGGAATAGACCAGAGGTGCTTGGGTTGTCCCCCGTTGCCCTGGGAGACACGGCACGCACGTGCTCTTACGTCACAGTCACGACTGAGGTTCCGTGGATGGATTCCATGACAGCGGCCAGACGGCTGCAGAGGTCGTGCGGCACACCGGGCCGCACCTGGGGCGGCTCCGTCAGCACCACCCTGTCCACCGAGCAGTCAAGCATCCTGGGCAGGAACTCGCCCAGCTTCTCCTGCAGGGGGCCTTCACAGCCAGAGCAAAAGGGTGCAGTAATTCAGAGATTATTTCATGCTTCTCTCACTTGTCCTTTTCATTTTAAAGCCTTAAACAGGTAACTTACCATCATCATCATTATTATTATTCATAATAATACTAATAACAACAATAATAATACCGCATCCATTTTCCACCCATTGCATTGTTATACCCCCATTAATTTTAAGCTTACTTGCACACACCCCAAACTATTAACGACATTAGTTAATTATGGTACCCCATGTCGTCTCACCCTTGTTTATATGTCTACATGTTTACTGGTATATTTATCAATAACACATTTTTTATTTTTCACCTTTCTTTTTTATCTTTATTCTGTTTACTGTTTTGCATATTTTTGTCTCCATGGTGTGTTTACGTCATTCTCATGCCACCCGCTTCACCAAAACAAACTTCTCATACTTTTTGTACAAGGTGAATAAATGGATTCTGATTCTGACCATCCTTGTTATTCCTTGCATTCTTCCAGGTCCACTCACCATCCATATCTTGTCCCAAATAGGAGCACCAACGGGTCCTCATCAGCTCGATGACATCCAGGTCCTCCTGGCTGACATTGTCACGGATTATCAGGTGCATGCAGGGGATGACAGCATCATTCATGATGGCCACGCCTTCGGCCACGCCCGTCTCATCACCGCTGGCAAAGAGCTTAACCGCATTGTCGTTCAGCTCCTGTGCAAACGTAGGCCGAGGCGGCAGAGACATTGAGCCTTGGCGAAGGGGGAAATCCTTACAGGTCATGTGTGTTGCCTGATTAACAGAGGTGGAAATTCAGGTCCATAAAGTCCAAATCCAGACCAAGATTTAGTTTCAACCAACCAGCTGACTACTCTTTGACTTTGACTCTTTATAATCATCTGGTTGGTTGAAACAAAATCTTGGTCTGGAGTTGGACTTTCCATCTCTGCTGATTAATGAGATAACTATTTAACAAGTTCTACAGTAGAAAGTCCCAGCAATGATGTGCATGGACATATTTACAAATATCATCCTGAGATCTAGCAATTAATTTCTGATCTCTTTAGGGGACATTATGTGTTTGCTAATATGTCTCATACTATACATGCCACTCTAATAAGTCCTGTTATTCCTTAAATTGGACATTTATGGCTTTAAGACGACATCATGAATGGGGCCAACTTCCTCTTCCTGTCAAATCAAAATGTTAATCAATAAAAATGATTTTTTTCCCCTACTGGATCTCAGGAGAATATATGCAGAATAACCTATCAATAAATGTCAGCTGCAGTTCATTTTTAATTAGGAAAATTTGTATGGGATTCAAGCACTGTACATAATTTGTGCATTAATACAAGTTGACATTACGTGCTTAGCTTTAAAACTGAAAATTTTCAGTTGTACCAAGCAGAAGGAATTCCGGTGAAGGCCTTTGCAGTGGTCTTCCGGGGAATTAGGCCGAGATCCTGATTCTGGTCTCAAATTCACTACCTTAACAATGGGATACTAATGGAGGACTGTGCCGTGGGGCAAAGGGAACACTAACTGTCAGGCACTTCCTCCTGTACAGCGTGATGAGCGATGGGTCAACGCCCTTCCTGTCGCCCTCCTTCAGCAACTCCGCGTTGTTTCGGAAGGCATAGACCAGGTAGTTCAGCGCCTCCCTGATCCTGAAAAGAAGGGGAGAAAGGTCAGCCTGCTGGCTCGACACCGCCCCCCCCAAGATGGCCCTCATTCAGGTCCACGTACTTCCCGTTCTGGTACTGCTCCAACCCCGTCAGCAGGTGCAGGAACACATTCAGGAATGTGCTGTAGTCCTCGTGCCATTTCTGACAGAGACAGATAGACCAAAACTCAGCGCAAGGGCGGGTAGGTTATGGGAAGTGAGTAAGACACTGAAGCAATGGAATAAGACACAACGCCCACCATGTACTCATCCATGTCCATATCTTCTGGTCTGATAAGACGTAATTTGCTTCGAGCCTCTTTCATGATACTTATGGACCTGAAAATTGAGGGCACCAGCAGACATTGGTGACGGTAGAGACAATTCACATTTATCGGTTCTTCTTTGCATAAAAAAAACGCTAAACCTTTATTTGAGGGGGCGCAGGTAACGAGTAACTACTACTCAAGTACAAATCATTAACAAATATACTAACTGCATGAAATACATGAACCATGACTATTGATTAATGATGAACGAACATGGGATCAGTCTGTACAGTAACTAAAACTTAGTTTCTGGTTAATTAATGCATTAAGTTAGAGTGTATTACATTATTTGTACCCCCTTAATTAGTGTTACCATAAAAACTTTTCTTAGTACATGATTTACATATTTATCTGCATATTTTGCAACTGTAACAAAATCTTTAATTTTTCACTTTTGAATACTTATAATATGAATACTTATATCTAAAGGTTCTGAACAAATATGGGTTAGCGACAAGTCTTTACTTGATTAATTATGGCTTTGTAACTTGTTATACAAACAAAGTTATATATAAATAAAAATTGTGACCTAATTGCAAACTGCCTATTGTCATGGTGCCTTCAAAAAGTTGCAAGTTCTGGCAACAAAAAAATTCCACCAGCCTTGGTTGTGTGGCGATAAAGATTCTGATACGGAAAATAAGGGTGGCACGGTGGTGCAGCATCACCTCGCACCTCTGGCACCAGGGTTCATGTCTCTGCCAGGGTTCTGTGTGCGGAGTTTGCATGTTCTCCCTGTGCCATCGTGGGGTTTCCTCCGGGTACTCTGGTTTCCCCCCACAGTCAAAAAACATGCTGAGGCTAATTGGAGTTGCCAAATTGCCTGTAGGTATGCGTGTGTGAGTGAACAGTGTGTGAGTGTGGCCTGTGATGAACCCATTCTGGGTTGTTCCCTGCCTTGCACCCGTAGCCTCTGAGATAGGCTCCGGACCCCCTATAATCCTGAATAGGACAAGCGATTTCAGAAAACTGATGGTTGAATACTGAAAGTGAAGTTTCTCTAAGCAGGTAGATAAGACAGTATCTCTTAAATAAGGGATCTTCTAAGTGTGATGTGTGAGTTACTATTCTGGAATTCCACATGCCAGTGGGAACGTCATTCCCAGAATAGAGGCGGCTGATGGATGGACTATGCCTTTCATCGTAGCGGAGATTCCTGTCGGCAAATTGCTCGAGAAGCGTGCGCTCAATGACCCGGTTGGGGGCGTGGTTCTGGAAGAAATAGACCAGCACGTGCTGCAGACGAGGGTCGCTCTGGGGGGTGGTTGCCTCCTGGGACAGTTGGTAGAGCCGGGAGTACTCCTCACGGAAGGCCTGAGAGAAGAGGAACAGCCCTGAAGGGGAGGTCTGCATCCTCAGCATAATGTAAGCTCATCACTACCGTTGACATCATTACCGAATTATGGACACTTTTTACACGAAACACAGGAGGTTTCACTTCATATGTTCAATTCAAAGAAGGGTGATGAGACCCCAGACAAGGACATCAAGCTCCTGCATGCACTGACATACCTTGATGAGACCAGCCTCTGACCCGTCATTATCGAACACCTGCCTGGCTTTGGCGATGGCCATGATGATTCCCTGCATGGCTGGTGTGAGCATCATCTGCCAAAAGGGGGCAGTATGCAGAAGGCCACAAGACAGGGAAAGAACAGGATTCTTAATATACCACAGCCTGTTTCTTCTTATAAAGTAAATAGTATAGTCTTATAAACAAAAAAGTATAGTCTTATGAAAAAAAATCATGTTTGTCTACAGCTCGGCAAATAAGTCAATACTAATCTGAATTGGACTCGATGATTAACTCGTACAAAACAGTTCACCATTATGTTTACTTGGCAGGGTGCTCCTTGCCTTGTGCTATGGGCTTCCTAGATAAGTTCCAGGCTTACTGCACCCTGTACTAGATAAACATATATCAAAGATGGATGGATGGATGGTGGATAGTCATTTGTGTTTTACGGCTACAACTAAACAGTTTGTTTAAAAAGCTAATGCAAGGCTTTGTTTTGGATGTCACATTAGCATTCATATAGCATAAGTATGGATGTGTAGGGAAAGCATAACGCAGTGTTTCGTAATCCAGTCCTCGGGGACCCACAGGAAGTTCACGTTTTTGCTCTGTCCAAGCTCCCCTTAGAGCAAAAATGTGGACTGTCTGGTAGGGAACTCGGAGGGAGCAAAAATAAGCACCGACTGTGGGTCCCCGAGGACCGGATCGGGAATTACTGGCGTAAGAAACAGTGTGTTTTTGCTGAAACTGAACGAACACGTCTTGACCCCACACACCTCTTCATTATAGCCGTCCGTGTCGGAACGCACGAGGATCTTCCCCACACTGGGAATCTCCACCTCAAACACCTGGTTCTCAGGAGGCTGGCTCTCTGTCAGGGGGGCTTCCTTCTCAGGAGAGGCCTGAGGCTCTGGGTTGTCCCCACCCTCCGCTTGGGCCTCTCCCACTCCCTCGCTCTCTGCCTCGGCCTCCCCATCTGCCTCTGCCTCTCCTCCTGTCTTTGCTTCTGCTTCAACCTCATTCTCTCCTGCTGCCTCTGCCTCTTGCTTCGCCACTGCCTCAGCGTCCTGAAGGTCAGCATCAAACAGGTGACAAAAACAACACAGGAATGGCATGGAGTAAGTAGTCGGGTGACTAGGACCTCCCTCTGACCATACTCATTTATAAAATAAAATAAATAAACTATCAGGCTTCAGCACAGAGTGTAAATCCTTTGATTGATTCTCTAGAAAGCAGCCTGATGCACGTTGTATATGGACTTAAAACATAAAATATTGCAACTGGCCACTAGAGGGCATCATGTAATAATTTACCAGAAGATCACAGAAAAAAAACTGTATGTCATATAGTATGTCAGAGGTTTAAAGAGCTTCATATTTGCTTCATTAATTTTCCTTAAAAGCTAATGCAAGGCTTTGTTTTGGATGTTACAGTAGATCATGGCAAACAAGCCGGTGAAATGTCTGATACCATGTCCATAATCTGTCCTGTTTCCTTGGTGAGAAAATAAAAAAAAAATACCTTGCGTGATATTTAAAGCCCAACGGCTCAGAGCTGTAGTCATATCGCTAAAGGCATGCTAGGAATGTTTGTGTATGCTTGCAATTCAGAGGGGAAACTCGAACAACCATTAGCAACCAAACAAAGCAACAAAATATTACCTACATTTGTTACATTCATGATTACTTTGTTACCAACAAACAAGAAAGGATTTCATGTGTTGCATTAACTTCAGGTTGTGGAGGTTGGAATACAAAACAAAGACATTACCGGTACCTGGAGGATTTGCTAATATAATGGTGGCTATTAATAATTAAACATGTTAAAATACCCTGAATCAGACTGACCAATAAAATTGTGTGCAAGTGTCTCCAAGTGAATCCCCCTCGGTCCCATGGATGTAAGGGCGACGTTAAAGTCGTACGCCACATGCCGAGTCCCACCTGAAACTGACGACCTTCTTCCTCATTATCTTGGCCATGGTCTTCTGCACCGGCACCGGCCTGATCCGATTGCTCCGGGTCGACGGCATCGTGTTCTGCTGGGAGGGTGGGCTCTGAGGAGAGATTGCCAAGAATCGTGGTGCCTTTTGGCGAGAACTGCCATTTAATGCTCCGTTTAAGGCGTGAACTGGGTCATTGAACATAGGCGTCAACATGGTCAACAAGTTACTGTGTTTTTAGTATGAATCTTTGACTTTGACTCTTTATAATCATCTGGTTGGTTACAACTGCAATTCATATAATATTACTATGACATTTGTACTAATTACACCACAAATGGCAGAAGGGAAAATACACTTAGCAACACATAGCTACACTTAGCCAGCGACAGATTTCTAACAAGGACTACATTCTATGTAACTAAGGAATTTTTAATCGTGGAACACTGGCAGGATTTAGCTAATTACACTGCTGGAAAGCTGTTAACGGTGCTAATTTCCAAATGTGGAAACATCTGGCATGATTGGAACTGAATCACTTAAAAGCATCCATCCGTCTTCCATAACTGTTTATCCAGACCACGGCTATGAGCACGGAGCCCCCACCCCAGCCAGCATCGCGCACGCAAAATAAGGGCAATTCGGAGACACCGATGCGCTGAACCGCATGTTTAGGTCTGCGGGGGGGGGGCTGGAGCAGCTGACGGCTTTGGGGTGGGTCTGTGTAAACTCTGACGTAAAAAATTAAATAATGCTTTATTTGCCACTTGCACAAACACATTATAATGTTTTTTTCCCCCATATATCTCATCATCTCCCTTGTTGAGACATACATACATATATACAGGTGAGAGCAAAGCTTGGGGTCTGAGCACAGGGTCAGGCCATTTATCTGCAGCATTTTGGGGAGGTTGAGTGCCTGGCTCAAGAGCTCAACTGAGATGGGATTATTCTGCCCAAGATGGGATTCAAACCTGTGACCTTCTGACCACAGGCCTAACCCACTGAACCACATACCACCCCCCCACTATAAAGGAAACAGAACCCAGAATAGCTGGAGCTACCAGAAACAGTCAACGAAGACAGCAGCGATGAAGAGCTGTAATAAACAGCTGAACGAGGATTCGGCTAAGGACCCACACCCACCTGGTTCCTCACGTTTGGTGACCTGCTGCGTCACGCACCCCCGCGTGTCCTCGGGGCTGGTTTTGGGCCCAGCGGGCCCCTCCTGCTGCTCCCTGCCGAGTTGCTCCTCCCATTCCCGCAGCTCCTGCTGGAACCAGCGGTTATCCTCCTGCACGTAGCGCCTGAGGATGGGTGGCAGAGTGTCCATCCCCTGCAGGACCTGGCCTGTCTCGCTGTCGGTGTCCTCTGTGAGGCCCAGAAAAGTCCAGCGCCAAAAGTAATAAAGAGCGACAAAGGAGGCCTATAGGAGTGCACCTCACTGTAGACAGTTTGCCTTTGAGCAGGGGTATTGAAATCACTGTCGTGGGGCTGAAACATATTCAGGCTTGTTTTCCAGCCTCATTAGATCCTAATCAGCCAATTTCATCATGAACCTAAGATTTATTTTGCTAAAATAAGCTTAAGACCTACTTTTCTACATGTAAAACTCAATGCCGCATTTTCCACAGATAATCTGGAGCGGCCACGGTTTTGCGTTGAGACAATTATGTGCTCAGTGAAGCGTTATTGATTCCTTGATGAGGGATGGCATGCGGGCTGCGTGTGTGGAGATGGCAGCTAAGAGGGGCTGCCTGAGATATGCACAGAATTACTGTATTCATACTGTAAAAATTTATTTGGCACTATATTTGCAAAATAAGACCAGGCTGAAGGAGACTCTACGAAGCCCAAATTTTAAAATGCTAGGTAGTGGTATTGTGGTAATTGTGGTATAGATACCTGCATAATGCATTATAATGGTCAGTATAAGAATTAAGTACTGAATTATGAAGGTATTTATAGTGCATTATAGATCATAGAGCTTCATAGAGCATTCATAATGCATAATAAACATGGCTATAATCTATTATGCCTTTTTATAAAGTGATAGCTGTGTTTATAATACTTTATGAATGCATTTTAATGCATTATGAAGGTATCTATAATGCATTATACATGAGTGCTTTAAGTGGAGCATTACTGTAATTTTTAGTATAATGCATTTTTTTGGGTATGCCGCAATATTTTTGTAATCTTGACGACGAGGGAATGGCCCAGTTTTCAAAATTTCAAAATGCTGGTTTTGTGTTAGTGTTGCCTTTGAAAGTACTGTCAAGATATTGTACACCAAGGTATGATGCCTGGACGGTATTCCAGTATAAATAATTAGATACTGCCCAAGTGAAAGTAGAGCGGCAAACGAGGTGACAGACCTGCGATGAGGTGGGAAACCGTGTCGTCGATGTACATGAGGCAGTAGGCACTGGCATTGGTCAAGCCGCCATAAGAGTCGCGCTCCAGCTCCTCCCATGACGACTCTGTCACCGAGACGTCATTGTACTTGAGCCAGCTCTTGTGGGAGTGGTCGAAGACGTAGGCCCAGTAGTGGCCAGCTGAAGCCTGTCCCTCATGGACCAGGACAGCATGGAGCCGGTACGGTACCTAGGAGCAGGTGAAAACAATGGGCCCTGTAACTTACATCCCCTATGACCGGGCCCTCGTTGGTGTCCAGGTTAAGCTACAGGATTACAACAGCACAGATGCAGTGTAAATAAACGTTAAGCACTCCATGTTACATTTGGGTGTTAATGAAAAGTTTACGGAGGAGATAATTTGATAAGGTTTGTCCAGAGTGACAGGAAATAACAGACTGCTGAAAGTAATGGAAGATATGAACACACAACTTCATCAACGCCACTACATCTAAAAGATCGATCTAACTTACTGAACAGCAGCTAGATTATGGTAGTACTGAATTTCTCATAAAATAAGATGTTGAACATGGATTCTGGGCCCTGAAGTAGAATCTGTGGTGCAGGTACATTCGATGGGCTGCCTTGTGCAGAGTAACGTACATGACGAAAGAATTGAAAATATGATGCAGGAGAAAGGAGGCATCACTGGCATCGAGGCATAAACAAGCTGTCAGCCTTGCTGTTCATCACACAGAGCGGGCGGTTTACTGATCAAAGCAACGACTACCTCCAGACAGTCACGCCTCCGTGAAGACCATGGCGAGGCACTGGTTACCTGGCACAGCCTGTTGTCCGAGTACATGCCCTCCAGCGACTGGCTGATTCCTTCGATGCTGCACTTTAGCTCTGTACAAAACAACGTACCCAGGTCAGAAACCAGGCACCAGTACCAAAGGAGAACAATTCAGTTCAAATCAACTCAACTTATATTTGAGTATTTACAACTTTTCGGAGTAATGTTGAGTAATATCAATAGCCACTTTGTTACTCAATATCAATCTAACAGAAAAACACAAACACATCCGTCAAGCGATAACCTAACCAATAAAAGGAATTGTTGCACAAAAGCAGTGCTGTCAATCCAAAGGCCTGACCAAATAAAAAGGTGGATGGGCAGCAGGCGTACCATTGATGTTGTTCTCCACCTCAATCCTCCAGCGTTGCAGGCAGCTCTTGACATAATGTAGCTCCTCCTCAGATATGCTGTGGGGTGCAGGATGTTGGGGAGAGTCCATAGGGGGTCTGCACTGGGTGAAGGGCTTGTATATGGGTGTCTTCTGAGCTGTGGTCACCTGACCGCCTGAAGTATCTGATGGGCCTGTGTCCTCCAATTCTGATTGGCTATGTACCAAGCAAGATATTACATCATTTGTCAGTTACTCAGCAGGCTATTGCCTATTTTTGTACGACATAGTAGAAACATGCAGAATGTCAGCTACTAGAACTTAGACCTGTAACATTTTGGCTACAAACAACCTTGTGCTCCAGTTTTCACTTGCAGCGGAGACTAAACAGACAGACAGTTTCAAAATATGTTTAGATCTGACATGTTTTGCACATCAGAAGTGAAAAGGTATTATAAGCATTGTGTTATACTGGATAAGCATGACAGAAGGTGGTGTATAGCATAGTGGATTAGTAATCTGTGTTTATGTGTGGAAGGTCAAGGGTTCAAATCCTGTATCTGGCAGAGAGGAAACATTGTATTGTTAAGACCTTAATCTGAGCGAGCTGTTTGACCAATCTGAAGCATTTGAGAGTTGTATGTTGCTTTGGGCAAAAGCATCTGGTGGAATTAATCTTCCTAATGGTCACAAGGGCCAAGTCAAAGACCTTTGGAGCTGTTCGTACCTGAGCTCTCCATGGTTGGGATCTGGGTGTATGGCCTGGGTGCCCATTGAAGCCTTTAGTGGGGTCCTCACATCCTCTACTGGGGACACGTTGGTGGGTTTGGTGGTTGCAAACTCCAGCACGTATTGCAGCATGTCCGCCAAAGGATACTTGGCTGGACCTGAGCCGTAATGTTTATAGCTGCAAAACAAAGGCGGGTGCACCTCAAGCACAGTAGAGAGCAACATCACACCATCTTGAGTTGTTAGGGACAACACCCATCTAAAGGGGCTCAGAAGCTCACCTCTCCAGTTTCTGCTGCAGGACTGTCAGCTGTTCCTTCATCCGCCTGACCGCTTCCCTTCTCCCCTGTGTTTGGTCAATGTTCTTGTGGAGATACCTGATCGGAGAGTTTGCGTGCAACTTAGCTTCCTCACCGAGGTTCCGTGGAGAACACGCATCATCGCTCAAGCATGTGGCCCACTAGACTCTATCTTAATTAAGTGACTGTTACACTGTGCGTTGTTGCCTCAGAGCAAGTGTGGTAATTTGTTTGGTAATTTGCCATCTTTAATGACTTCTTTATTGGTTTTCTTGCTGAACATATGTGTCCAGTAAACAACAGCGCATACTGCATACAGATCTTACCTGTCCATATATATAACCTGGGGGAATTCCAATTTTTTATGTATTTTCTCTGGCCTCCCTAAAGACTGGTTGAACTCAAACCTGGACAGTTCAAAGGTCAGCACTGGCGGCAACTTGGAGAACCATCGCTGAAGACGAAAAGAATTTGTATTCATAACCGACATCAAGAGACAATGAAAGGATCCTGCTGTTTCCATAGAAACCTTAACGCTTACCTCTCGGCCAGAAGGAGTGGTACGATCCGAGTGCAGAGATTCAATCTCCCCCTCCACCATAGCACCTTCCAGACACTCATCCAAGTTGCTAAATCCATTAACTTGCAAAGGGTACTGTCCGAACTGCTCTACGTTGGACACAGTCTTTCCTAAATAAGAAGAAGGACACCAAGGAAACATCTTTTTAGAAACACGTCTTTAAAAACACCACGTTCCTTAGTTTTTGATGTTCTCAGCAGACGGTCAGGAATGGTTTTTTTGCTTACCTTCATGGGTTCTCTCTGCCAGAAAAGTGCCATAAAAAAGCTGAACCATTGGGTTTTCTTGTTTATCTTCAGGATTACTGAGGACCAAAAGTATTCAAAGAGTGGGATATACAAGAAGTCTTTTCCAGAAGGCCTTTGATGTTGTCCCCCACAAACGGCTCTTGCTTAAGCTCAAAGCTGCAGGGATTTTAGGAACTG